>JAJIBD010001303.1:0-511061 GCA_021461705.1 Cryptotis parvus | reverse complement strand
CACTGTGCCAATATTCTTTTCAATTGTGCTCTTTCCTGTGCTGTTCTGAGCTTTTATAGAGCCATCCTCTGCTATCCATCAATTCCACTTAATTCTACAATACTCTTCTTAAAGATAATGCAGTCACCACCAAGATTATTTGATCATTTATAAATGAGTCATAACCCATCACTGAATACACTTTTCCTGATCTAATTTATCTATAGCAGTAATGGATTGCAAAGGGAGGTTTGAAGCTAATGCCGAAACATTGACCAGTCTCTAAAGATTCAGAGTTCATTTCCTAGACTATGATACTAAATGATTATTTCATTATTCAATTGCATCTTTCTTTTTCACACTCCTATTTTGTAATTTTATAGCAACTTTATCACTTGATCACTTGACATCCTGTTATTCATCGATTTGCTCTAGGTGCTCAAGTGGGTCTCCACTGTTAGAAATAGAAATATAGAAATATCTACTTATAAAGTCACTAATACTAGTACTAACAACTTTGTAAGTAGATATTTCTATATTTTTATTTCTAACAATGGAGAAAAAAACATTATATTGAACACTGTTTTAGGCCACACATACGATGAATGGATATGCAATTAGAAATCAAACTTGAGACATTCAGTCAGTGTTCCAGTGACTTACACCTTAAAATGGATATTTTTTCTTTTAGGGTCATACCTGGTGATGCTCAGGGTTATTCTAGCTCTGCACTCAGGAATTACTCCTGGTGGTGCTCAGGGTACCATATGGGGATGCCAGGGATCGAGCGAGGCAGACTGCATGCAGGCAAAGTCCCTTTCCGCTGTACTATTGCATGGAATGTTGTTTGAGGCTCCATGCTTCTTCTGAGATTTGGGATGAATCAGCAGAAGAAAAGCAGAAAGCAGAGTGAGAGATTATCTCTAAAGATTAATTTCCTTCAGCCAAAGCTGCAACAAGGCAAAAGGATATGTATGGGCCAGGCAGGGGGAAAGAATCTCAGTTGCAGGCTTCCTGGCTAACCTACAGCACCCAAGAAAATGAGGATTATGTCAAGTCCTGGTTTTCCATCTAGACAATTCTGTTTTCACAGCATAGAAACAGGTGGCCAGAAACTGAAATGAACCAGGTGTTGAGGTCAGCTATAGGCAGCACTATAGCTTCAGGAATTTGATCCCATTGCTAAGGCAAGCTCCGTCACTTCCACGTCAAGTGAACAGCCAACTGCAGCTAATGACGCTTCTCTAGACAGCCTTTCCCAGCCTTAAGCAAGCAAGGAAGACTCGCCTCTGTGTCATCCCAAGGCAGGGTCCTTGCTGAGGCACCAGCTGCCTCCTCAACAGGCTTCCCCACAGGTTACTACCCATAACGCAAAAACCAGAGTCACCACAGCACAGCAACCAACAGGGCCACCAGAGAACCAAAGTCTAGCAATGCCAAGCACCTAATTGCTGAGCCCTATTTGCCACTCATGTCTTCTCAATCGAGATGGCTGGGGTGAAGAGAGGCAGAATATTCCATAATGCCAGCCTCAGAGGTCATGCTCAGGTTTTTGATTCTACTGGCAATGAATACTTCATCACTTGATCACTTGATCACTTGAATCCCGTTATTCATTGATTTGCTCGAGCGGGCGCCAGTAACATTTCCATTGGACCCTATCACGTGCCAATGTAGCCCAATGGCATCTGGTTGATTCAGGAATATTAAGAGTCTCAAACCGTTCCTTCAGGGTCTTAACAAGGAAGTCTGACCATCTTGTAGGTGGGCGGCCACGTGATCTTTGGGACATCCTGTGGGATCCAGTCCGTAACGGCTCTAGTCCAGCGGTTGTCTCCAAATCGCATTACATGTCCAGCCCATCTGATTTTCGATGCCTTGGCAAACGAGACAGCGTCCCTGATTCTGGAATAGCAACAGAGGTCAGAACTCCGGATTCCTTCTCTCACTTGAGTGAGGCGTGATATTCCAAGCATAGCTCTTTCGATGCCTCTCTGGGAGACCGAATAGCATTCTCATCCTGCTTTCGTAGGGCCCAGGTCTCTGAGGCGTATGTTAATGCAGGGAGAACGGTGGAGTCAAAGTGATGTGTCCGAGCCGGAGGTTCTTTGTCCTTTTAGCTATTTCTTCAATGCCTTTGAAGGCATTCCATGCCGCTCTCTTCCTCCCTGCACAGCTCAGGTTTTAGGTTGTTCATCATGTTGCTAGGTACACTAACTGCTGCATTCAGAGATGTTTGTTCCATTGAGAGTTAATGGGGCCTCTGGAACTAGTTCATTTCTCATGAACATAGTTTTCTTCAGATTCAGCTGTAGACCTACCTTTCCACATTCTTGGTCAAAGTCAGCCAGCATTCTTGGTCAAAGTCAGCCAGCATTTGTGCCGCTTGGCTAATGTTTGGTGTTATTAGAACGACGTCTTCAATCGACGGTTTTGTCTGACCGATGTTGCTGTCGTCCCCAAATTCCAGACAGGATCGAACCACCGTCTCCTTCGGTGCAAAATTCTACTTCCCGCAATGGGGGAGAAAAGCTGCAAAGTTTAAGAAGAGAACTCCCAGAACGACCACCAACTGGGAACTCTTTGGCACCATTGCGGCAACATGGAAAGATACCATCATTGACAACATCGATGAAGAATACAACCGACTGATTCAGCACATCCATGATTGTGCAAAGAATGCCGAGAGAGAGAAAGACACAAAAGGACACTTGTCTTCAGAAACTCTTGAGCTCATTCGCCAAGGTGGCAAGGTGCGAGCCTCAGGAGACCAAATGCTAATGTCCAAGCTTGCTAAACAGTGCAGAGAAGAGATAAAAGCAGACCTCAAAGACAGAAGAGCAGAAATACTGGAAGATGCAGCAGAAGCAGGGAAAAGTATTCGCGACTGCCCGCCTGTCCTTTGCCAACTATAAGACCAAGATGACTGCCCTCCGACGCCCTGATGGATCTATCACATCTTCCTGAAAGGCAATGGAGAAGATTATCCAGGACTTCTACTCAAATCTCTTTGATAGCCACATCCACCTGCCCACATACCAAATTCCACAGGATGGATATGTCATTCCCAACGTTCTCCCTTCTGAAATCCGACATGCCATCTCATCGGTAAAGAAGGGAACAGCACCAGGCCCAGACAAAGTCAGACCCGAACATCTGAAGAATCTGCCGTTGGTACTCATCAATACACTATCTCGGCTGTCACATGCTACCTGTCCGAATGCAAGGTGCCCTCCCAGTGGAAAACCAGCAGGACAGTTCTACTGTTCAAGAAGGGAGACATCCACGACATTGGCAACTATCACCCCATCTGCCTGTTGTCTGTCATCTACAAGCTGTTTACACGAGTCATCCTGAACAGGATTAGCAGAACACTAGATGAAGGACAACCATGCGAGCAAGGCAATGAATACAAAAATGAAAATTTTAAATTTGGGATTATATATGAAACTAAAATCTTTTACAACTGTAGAAAAACAAACTGTCAAGTCCTGAGACAGACAAACTCATTAAGATGGAGATCCCTACTGCCAAGCAATTCCAGTCTTTGGTGTCTCTTCCAAGAGTATTTAGTCATCAACATGCAAAGCTAGATGTCCGTCCATGGCCACTGCAGTGCTATTTACGATGACAGAGATAGAAATTGACCTGAATGTCCAGTGGCTGATAACTAATAAAGAAAATGTAAACATATAATTAAATACTACTCAGTTATAAGAAAAGGCGACTGTTGCCTTTTGCTCTATGGATGGAGATACAGACTGCTAGGTTTAAAGAACCATATTAGAGGGAAAATGGGAAATGTCAGAATATCTCTTATATGAGATATGAGGTAACGAGGTCAAGAAAGGCAGTGAATGCAGTGCCAACAAGCTTGTGCACTCCAAGTGATGCCCACGTGGTGGAGGGGAGTGGCATCGAGGATATGAAGGGAAGAGTATGAATAAAGTGCTATAAGGACAGTGGGGGAAGGTCTCTGGCACATTTTCAGTGGGGGTAATAGAATCATTTTGCATATGGTCAACATTATTAGTGATATTACTATAGCCATGCTACATCCCAAATAATAAAAGTATGTAACCATGTTATTTAGACAATCGCTAAAGGAATTCCTTTACTAAAGTAAAGGAATTCTTTACTAAAACAATCGCTAAAGGAATTCTTTGAACTGTCTCTGGGAGAAATACTAAAGGCTCTTCTGCAATGGCAAGGCAAAAATGCATAAGATACATAAGGATAAATAAAATGTGATAAAGGGAAATATTGATGGGATCTCCCAAATGAACCAGAGACTTAATTTTTTAAAAAGAATGAAAAATAAGCCTTAAACTCTCGTTTTGTCCTGATGGTAAAAATTGCTAGAGACTGGTAACTGAAAAAGGAAATTACATGGCTGAGAGCAATAGGACAGCAGGTAGGGGGCTGCCATTGCATGCCACTGACCTGGGCTTGATCCCCACAATCCACCCTGGTTCCATAAGTAACCACTAGGAGTGATCCATGAGCACAGATCCAGGAGTATGGCCTGAGTATTGCCAGTGTGCCCCACCCAAGCATAAAATTACTAGGCAATATTCTTGATGGACATAGACGGAAAGAACCTCAATAAATCTTAGGAAAATGAGTTCAAAAATTCACTAAATGAACTGTGCAGCATGACCAGGTTGATTAGTCCCAGCATGCTACAACATACACAAAACACTTGATCACTTGATACAATACACTATAGTGACCAAAAAGAAACAAAAAATTATATGACTCTATAAATAGAATAGTATAAATATGATATTATTCTTATAAATATTTACAAATATTTATCTATAAATAGGATAGAGACTCATGTCTATAAATAGGATAGAGACTCACATACATGGGGCAGAGCTGCTACCGGCTCTCCCTGTGCCCAGCTGATCACGAGGTGTCCTGGAGGGAAGGCAGGTTCTAGCCCTGGCTCACCACCCCAGCAGAGCCTCGCAAAAGCCAGTGAAACCCTCACACCATGAAGGCTGCCATTTTCTACATCCAGACTTCCCTCTTGTCAGAAGTCCACCCAGCAGAAAAGCTGATCACAAGCAGCCATGTGGTTCATCAATAAATGCTTGAGATTAGAGGTGACTAGAAGAGTATCCCACCCGCACGGCAGAGCCTGGCAAGCTACCAGTGTCATATTTGATATGCTAAATACCAGTAACAATTATAGACCTCATTCCCATGACCTGATGGAATGGTCTGAGGCTCTTTATGTTCCTGGAGCAAGCAGATGCCTTGGGCTACACTAGCATGAGACAGGATGTATGGAGAGGTTACTGGTGCCCTCTAGAACAAATTGATGATGAACGGGAAGACAAGTGATACAAGTGATAAATAGGATAGTAGAAAGCTTCTGAATGGAATCAAATTGTATTTGTGATTAAAAGAACACCAAAAAGGGTAATTGAAGGAAAATTTTTTGCCTTCAATTGGTGAAGACCATGTACCATACCAACCCAACACACTCAGTGATGCAAATTGAAAATCTTCTAAGATAGGGGCATAAAATAAGGTGTTTTAGATTTCAATGTTATTACTCAAAATGGTGTTGAGAATACTAGTCACAGCAATTAGGAAAGAAATAGAAAATAAGGAATTCAAAGGGAAAAGAACAACTTAACCATCACATTTGCAGATGAAATGATAATCCTCAGAGATGTTTTAAAAATTTCGATTGTTCAAAAACATAAAATCCCTAGGAATAAAATTGGTACAGAAGTTGATAACTAAAATAATGAAAACTATGAGTAATGAATAAAGAAATAAAAGAGAACACAAGAAAATGGAAAATTGTTACTTTCTCATGAAATGGGAGAATTAGCATTTTAAAATTGAGTTCATTCAACCCAAATAATTACATAGATTGAATTCAATGCATAATAAAATTTAAATGAAATATTTCAAGGATCTAGAACACATTTTAGTATAATATATTTGGAATCATAAAATGATCATAATAAAAAAGAATTTAGAAGCTTTTACATTCTCTGATCTTGAGCTATATTATAAAGCTGTAGCAATCAAAACAGTAGGATCTTTATTAAAAACACACAGAGATCAATGAAATAGACTTGAAAGCCCAGAAGTTAATCCATAGATATATAAAAAGTATGTTAAAGCAAATAAGTCAAGAACATAAAGAAAATCCTTTTTTCAACAATGGTGTTGTAAAACTGGTTAGCCACACAAAAAGAAGAGGAAGGAAGGCAGGAAAGAAGGAAGGAATGAAGGAAGGAAGGAAGGAAAGAAGGAAGGAAGGAAGGAAGGAAGCAAGGAAGGAAGGAAGGAAGGAAGCAAGGAAGGAAGGAAGGAAGGAACTACACAATTACCTACACTATCACTTGATCACTTGATCACTTGACATCCCGTTATTCATCGATTTGTTCAAGCAGGCACCAGTAATATTTCCATTTGACCCTATCACGTGCCAGTGTAGCCCAATGGCATACCTACACTATACACAAATAAACTCAAAGTGGATAAAAAACCTGGTCTACATTTCAATTTATAAATTCATTGATGATATATGGGCAGCACACTCTATGTGCTGATTTCAGTGATTTGGCTCCTCTGGCAAAGAAAAGATAAAAGAACAGTAAACAAGTGGGGCTATATCAAACTAAGAAAAACTACTGCACTGTGGGAAAAATATTATTAACTTATAAAGATATTATTGAACGGAGGAAAATATTCATGTACTATTCAACTCACAAATATTTATCATGCACGTGCAAACTCTGCAACAAAAAACAAACCACACCATCCAAAATTACAGATTACAGTGGGACAACTCCAAAGAGGACGTACAGATGGCCAGACGGCCAACGTGCTCATGAAACAGTGTATATTGTCATTTATTATCAAGAAGACACAATACAAATCACAATGAGATAACGACTCCTACAAATGAGAAAAGCCTTTTGAGGATGTAATACAAATCCTTTTGACGGAATATAAGAAATTATATACTAATTATTATTGTGCAATTACAGATCAGGCAGGAATAATATAGTTGAAAACACAAATGAAAAGAAGAGGAAGAAGAAACAGAAGACTTCAACTCAAAGAATCTTGTTTTACTTTCCATTTATTTCTTTTTTTTTTCTAATGGATAAAAAGTATTTTAAGAGATTTTTAAAAAATATATAGTTTTTACAATACTAGTTTTTTTTCTAATTCCTTCAGAATCTGAGCAAATAAACATGTCTGTTTTCTTATAATCTTCTCAGGCAGAACTCAAAGGGACTCATATTATGGGAGGAAAAAAGTCAAAAGTCCATCAATTTGGAAATCATTTTTACATATTTTTCTTTTCCCGCATAAAACTATATAATTATAATAATAATTTCAACTGGGTATCTACTGCAGATCAAGAATGATAAACAGATGATCACATTTAATACTCATAGAACTTAAGAATTCAGCCTCCATTTTCTAGACAAGGGAACTCAAATCAAGAAATTTTAAGCTACTCATTCACAAAAACACGCAAGTGCAAACCTTGTGATTCAGCTCCAGATTATTCATTTCCAGATTATATTATTTATGTAAATGCCACATAAATGATAAGGTAAATGAAATAATCATAACACATATAAGTAATAGTCCTTTAGGAGGAAAAAAAACAAAGCAAGTGTGAGAAAACAGAAAGCAGAATATAGATGGAAACCAGCAAACCAGGTGAAGCAGCAATTGTATAGGTGTAAAGGACAGTGGACAGTCTGTAGGGATGTAATTCAAGCTAACACAATCCAGAATATATTAAAGGTTATATTAGGCTTAATAATGGAAGGTTAATAATGGAAGTTAGGACCAGGCTCAGGATCTTTCACATTTATACACTGCATACAGTTCTAGGCGGTTTCTAGCCCGGCCCATTATCCCAGTAGAGCCTAGCAAGAAGCCAGAGGAACCCTCACACCATGAGGTCAGTCATTATCAACATCTGGACTCCACAATTCCTCATAGCTCCACCTAAGAGAAAAGTCAATCTCTCCCTGTTGTGGTTTATCAGTAAATGCACGAGTGAGAGCCTACTACTGACAGTGTACCACCCTTATGGCAGAGCCTGGTAAGCTACCTGTGTTGTATTTGATATGCCAAAACCAGTAACAATTATGGACCTCATTCCTATGACCTGAAGGAATGGTCTGAGGCTCTTTGTGTTCCTGGAACAAGCAGATGCCCTTGGGCTACATTAGCTCGCAACAGGACGTATGGAGATGTTGCTGGTGCCCACTGGAGCAAATTGATGAACAACGGGAAAACAAGTGATACAAGTGTTATTTAGCTACTGATAACAAATCTTTAGTTATAGTAATAGGAACACCATTAGAAGTTTGGTTCTCATTAAAAATACGGAGAAACTCAGTACCACCAAGCATTAAAATATGGAACACACTAGCCATATTAATATTTGTACTTTTATATTACTCTTTTCCTACAGGGTTAATCACATTATCTAGTTAAAAAAAGACTATATTAATATATTCAGTTTAAAACAATTCATTTCAGATCACTGTTATTAAAAAGTTCATACTATTTTCTTCATTACCACTTTCTGAGACAGTCTTTCTCAGCTGTTCATTAGATTTTCTTGAGATTGAGATTTACCAGTGTGTAGACTTAAGCAAATAAATAAACATTTTATGATAATCAACACAGAACTAAAATATAGAAGGCAATGCATATATTCATTAAAGGCAAAGGAGTTTTTGTACCCTTCCTCTGGAACAGAAATTATGGACTCCTGAATTTATCTCGTAACTTAAAGACCTAAAAGTAAGTTCAGAATGATGACATCCTCTTTCGTGTATTTTGATGTAAACTTATACTTCTTCAGATTATGAATAGTTTGTATAGAAGAGCAAACTTGTCTAAGCTAATGTGTGTCCTATGCACACAGTAGTGTGGTTATCATCAAACAAAACGATGCAGTAATGCATTCTTTGCTAACACTGAGCAAAAGGCTCAGCACTTTGTAAATGCCAAGAAAAGTTTCTGTCCTTTCCTTCCAAACCGAGATCATTCCCTATTATATCACCTATGCCGGGCCCTTTGCTCACTGCTTCTGTTCTTCCCTTCTGCACATTTCTGACATTGTAACTTTCACACAGGAGACCATTTTGAAGTTGTCTTTTTTGTACAAGAAAGAATAAATGAAGAAATAATTTGTGGTAATTATGGTACAAAGACGTAGAACACTTTTCATCTCTCTCTTTTGTTAAAAATGGCTGCCATCTCTGACGGTCACCTGAGACACCCAAGAAAATGTTATGCAATTCTCTTCTCATCTGAAAAGTAATTACCAACACAGAACATGAGAGACTGAGATATTAGTGGTCGGTAAATGTAGACTCCCTGTGAGGACGAGTCTGAGATGCTTCAGATGATGAGATGTTATAGTCGATGCTGTGAGAGCAAAGGCTGTGTTGTCACTGATTGACTAGAAAGATGCTTTCATTCTTTTTGTAAGATGCTGTCTCTCTGCTCTAAGCACCGACTACTGCTGTTTGCTTTATTTTGGTCCCCATGTTGTTTTCTAACTGGGATACTGAGGTAAGATGAACACCACAGCCGAAAGACCCCCATGCTGGGGATGCTGTCACGGGCGCTTTGGTGGTCCTCGGAAACAGCATCCCTTTGTTCTGGGCTTAATGTGTAAGATGTGGAATGTGCGGACGCACCTGCCATTTTATACAACTCTCTAATCTTCCTCTTTATTAGCTGTCTGGAAACAACATCACACTGGCTGCTCCGTTTAAATCTTGTTCGCTCTTGTAATATAAAAAGACAAGAGTCTGTCCCTGAAGACATAAATGTAGTTTCATACTGTAAAGACTTTTCTTTTTTTTTCCCCAATGTACTTTTCCTTGAAACAAAAAAACTCTTTTATATTTCCACAGGAAAAGAGCCATTGCCTCCTAAGTAAATATTTTGCATCACAATTGTCCAGATGTGCAAGATGCCTACAGAAGCTTTCTGTTTCCTGACGAATCTTTCAGATCACTTGCCTAAAAGACATGCTGCTATAGTACGTATTCTCATTCATCTACTTCTTTTAGTCATCAAAATAAAATTTCATTGAATATTTTTCTATCAGTCATGCACTATGTTAAGTATTGAGCCTAACAGAAAAATAGGATATTTTTATTTGAATGTGCAAGTAAAACAAGGGTAAATGCTCAGACATGCATTCTAATGTAGTTGGTAGAGAAACAGGAACCAATGTCCTGGAGACAACTATGATATGGTGTGGCACCGTTTGAGGACTTCAGAGGGAAGCAGGAAATATTTAAGTTCTGCTAGTGAATGTGTGGCAGAGAGTAGAGAAGAGGGAAAAGCATTCTCAAGAGAAGGGATGGAAAAACTTTAGAATGAACGGAACAAAGAGAACTGGGCAAGGAAGGTTTAGGATAGGATACTAGAAATTTCACTTGGATCAGAACGTGAAAAATTCTGATTTAATACACTCCAATTAATACCCAGGTTTGGGGTGGCCAAAGGCAAAAGGATGACGCAGTCATAGCCTTCGGAGGCACTTCACTCTTCAGTGACGTTTGATCCGAGGACCGTTACCAGGAGATTAATCGACATCTGAAACATGGTCTCAGAGCCACATGCAGACCAAGAGGCTCAGGCTCGCTGTGCTCAAGCTGACGGTAGATGTAACAAGGAGGAAGACTGAAGGCGCCTGGTGCAGCCCAGACAAACCCGGGAAGGGAGACAGAAGACAAGGTCACAGGAACTTAATGTACTTTGGCATCAATTTCACACTTGCTCAGGTTTTAGCCCTCCCCTGTGAGCAAAGGAATTTAAGCTCTCACCTCTCATGAATCTCTTTCAGTCTGGTCTTCCTAAGAGAAATGTGCCTTGCTGGTCTAAGAGCAGTCCAAAGGCCGTGGGGACAAAGGAAGAGAGAAGAGGAAGACTGTTTCTGGAGAGGTTTCTGAAGGGGTTCAGTTGGCTTAGATTGATACACTCCTTCCTTCCTTCCTTCCTTCCTTCCTTCTTCTCTTCCTTTCCTTCCTTCCTTCCTTTTCTTCTTCCTTCCTTTCCTTCCTTCCTTCCTTTCCTTCCCTTCCTTCCTTCCTTCCTTTTCCTTCCTTCCTTCCTTCCTTCCTTCCTTCCTTCCTTCCTTCCTTCCTTCCTTCCTTCCTTCCTTCCTTCCTTCCTTCCTTCCTTCCTTCCTTCCTTCCTTCCTTCCTTCCTTCCTTCCTTCCTTCCTTCCTTCCTTCCTTCATGAGCACCCAAACAGTTAAAGTGCTGCTTTCTCCTGTCGTCTGCAGTCACTACCTGCTTAACTGCCACCTGCTTCCCTGAGAGTCTTTGCATTTCTGGAGGGAAAACCAGGCCCAACACCAGTAAGACCACAGTAAGCAGGAGCCTGGACTACACTCAGTTGCTCTTCCTCAGTTGGTATCTCCTGTCTCCTCCCTGATATTTGATTCCCAGACTTCCAACTCAAGTTGCTGTGTTGGAACCCACATCCCGGGATGGACATATTCATAGATTATCTTTTCTTATACTGAGCTAGTTATGTTCCTTTGAGTCAACTCACTTATAATATCACTTGGAACCACAGGCTTAATCATCTCTTTTCTACATAAGTAACCTGTTACATGAAAACATTTCACACATTTCTCAGGTTCTTAGAGAAATGGAAATGAAGGTGGAGAATTCATTGCTTGTGTCAAACCTTAAACAGAGACCACTGACTTGAATTTGCTTCTTTATGAGGAAAATAAAAATAAAATCTAATAAGTAAAAGAAAACAAGCAAAACCACAATTTTCTCCAAATGAGTGGTAAAACCAAAATTTAGAGTCAGAGTAAATTATGAGATTGTTAAGATATACACTCACTTTTATTTTGCTTTCTCTTCAAGTACATCTTTGTTGTTGAAAAAAGTCAGGTCGTATTAAGAACACAGTAATAAATATGTCAATAATCATCTGCTTACTAAATTCTAAGTAGAAGTAAATTCCTTTGTCTTTTCACTGTACATGGTCACTCTAACTCATCTACCTAATGTATAACTTTTAGTCTGTTATCAGCCTCATTGCTCGCTACAGATATATATATACACACACATATATCTATGTATATATACATATATACGTATATATACATAGATACGTATATATGTATATATGTACATATATATGTACATATATTGTATATATACGTGTATATATATTGTACATATATTGTATATATACGTACATATATTGTATATATGTGTATATATACATATATTCTATATATGTATATACATATGTATACATATATACATATATACATATATTGTATATATACGTGTATATATACAATATATGTATATATATGTATATATGTACATATATACATATATTGTACATATATTATATATGTACATATATTGTATATATACATGTAGATATATATATTGTATATATACACGTATATATACAATATATGTATACTTATATGCATTATATATGGCTGAGTGAGATTTACTAGCTTTAAGTATACCTAGCACTTGCAAAATCTGTCTGAGATTTTAATCTCTCAAGAAAACTTGGAGCATGTGCTAAAGAAAAGTCAGAGATAGAAATGGGAGGGACAAAAACATAGAGTCTTTAGGCAGGAGGCTAGGTTCAAGTCATTAAAAAATGCTGGGGAAGAGGACATATAATTAAAGCCCTTAGAATATTTTGACCTATTAGAAGATGAGAAACATTACATAGAGGAAAGAACTTGGTGGGAAAAGTATTTTTTTGTAACGGAATTCTGACGTAACTTATAAATATGATCATCTTGAAATAAGTTTTAAAAATAATGTGACGAACCTGACTTCAATCACTAGAATCCCATATGGTACCCGGGCCCCACCCTGCGTGATCTCTGAGGGCAGAGCCAGGATTATACCCTGAGCACAATAGGAACTTACCCCCAAACAAACAAACATTACTTTGAAAACTTCAAGTAAATATTGGGATTCTCCCTTCATAATTGTTTTATATATAAGTCTTTGGATGATATTTTATGTAGAAGCAGGGAAAGTAGGTCATTTATAACTCACAAAATATTTGATGCTCAAATCTAAACCGAATGCTCCCAGTGTGAAAATACTAAATAGCTCTGACATGGAAATGAAAACCACATCCTATTTTCAAATACACAGGAAGGACAAAAGGAAATTAGATTTAGAAACTGTAACAAAAAGGAAATTAGTTTTCTTATTTATAACATTCCTTCTGTACCTAAAAAATTGAGTCCTTTCATTCTGATGTTTAGCTTCTGAACCCTTTCTGCTATCTGCTCAAGTTTATATTCATATTTTCAATCAGCATCTTCTGTCCTCATTGATAGTGTCTGTCCATGTCTCTGAGGACAGATGGTATGTCATTAGCCATGTAATCCTAGCTAAATACAAATGCCTAAAAAGTTTTACTCCTCTCCTTTTTTAAAAAAATATATGCATATGTAACATTTCATGTAAGAGTTAATTTTTCATAAATTAATATTTCTCTATTCTGGCACCAAAGTTGGTAAAGCTGAGGAAGGAATGAAGGAGGAAAGGAAAGGAAGGAGAAAGGGGAGGAGGGAGAAAGGGAGAGGGAAGGAAAGGAGGGAGAAAGGGGAGGAGGGAGAAAGAGAGAGAGAAGGAAAGGAGGGAGAAAGGGGAGGAGGGAGAGAAGAGGGAGGGGGGGGAACAACTATATTCATTTCTTTCCTGGTCACTTCTGGTGACTTTTTTCCTGGATCTTCTACAATAATATCAAATCACTGCACTTGGTGAAAGAGGTAGGGGCTCAGTAATCATGACAAAAATTGGAATAAGAATAAAGTCTACATTTACTTAGTACTTTATAGATGTAGCAAAGCACAGAGAAATAGGAACCATAGAGTTTAATTGTTTTTTTTTCATAACTCACAATGCAGTTTAAAAAAAATTAGAGGGTCCAGAGAAATAGTATTTTGGATAGACATTTGCTTTGCATGAAACTGGCCCAGGTTTGATACCTGGCATCTCATATGGTCCCTGAGCACTACCAGGAGTAATTTCTGAGTGCAAAACCAGGAGTAAACCCTGAGTACTGCTCAGTGTGATCCAAAAAAGTCCTATGTATAATAAATGCATATATATTTATACTATAAATTATATATGATCTACAGAGAGAATGTGAGACACAGAAATGCTTAGAAATAGAAGCAATAAATATCTTGGCACAACAGCAATATACAGCACACTGTTCCAGAAACAGCTGCCATCCAGAACAAAAACATCCCTACATTCTGTTTCACCTCTCTGTGAAGGCTGATGGGATGGAAGCCATTTAGATGTGATGGTGGTTTCTAGGTGGTCGCTCATGCACCCCATGATTTAGGCCAGTTTAATCTGTGAGATTCTGAATTTTACTATTTAATAAAGGCTAAAATAAGTAATAGTCCAGGTTTTTTTTTCAGTCTAAAAATCTATAACTCAATTGCTTCCATGAGATGGGCATGAGTATAGCAACTATAATGAGTATTTTAGGAATTAACTCAGTAGAAATTAATGAGTTTCTGAAGCAAATCTCAAAAACATTTATTTAGAGGATAGGGCTGTCAAAATGCTTGCATTCTTGCATTAATAGACTGGGAATGATAGGGAGATTCAATATAGAACATTGGTAAAATGTTTCACATTTCCTCAGAGTATGTCCAGAACCATAAAAAGTTTTTCTTATTAATTACCGCATTTACACACGACTGAGAAGTTACTTTCCCCACTTCTACAGGGCTCTTCCCGTGGGCCCTGGATGGTTGATGGTCTGACATAGAAAAAAGTCTGGGCCCCGTGGGATGAACCCAGAGCCATGGGAGAGCCTGGCAAGCTATCCATGGTGTATTTGATACGCCAAAAACAGTAACAATAATGGACCTCATTCCCAATGAATGGAGATGTTACTGGTGCCTGCTCGAGCAAATCAATGAACAACGAGAAGACAAGTGATACAAGTGATTTTACTCCTGAAAATTTCTATTATATCAGATTTTAGTACTGTTTTCTTTGCTGAATAAGAGGTTTTCTACACTATAGAAAATGTGATGTATTTACACATCTTCCAGAATATGTGTCAAAATGAATACAGTGGCTTATGTCTAAGACTAGAAAATCTCCTTCTTCACATCATCCATCAAGCAAATTTGGAGTTGCTGCATACTCAGAGAGGCAGAGGAAAGTGGAATATTTCACTCATTGTTATCCTCCTCTCATAATGAACGAAGTGACTTTAGACACATAGGAAACCACATAAACAGTATCTGACTAAGGAAGATTTCAAAGGAACCATAAAACCTCTCCTGTGGATTTTCTCCTTGCCACCAAGGATTTGCTTTCTTCCCTTAAAATGGAACAAAACAAACACAAAACTTATATTCTTCACATTGGCGATATTTGCCATTTTCTTACATTTAGAAAGAATGACAAAAGCATTTTGTTACAACATAATGCAACAATATGGAAGTCAATTCATTAATCAATATTCCACATGATATCAAACTTTGTAATACATGAAAAATATCACTGATGGCAAAGCATTAAAGACCAAATTCATGACATTTGTTTATTTTGGAGAAGTAAAGGTGGTTCCTGGCACTAATGAAAATATCTGACAGGAGTCACACCCATGAACCGCTGCTGGCATATGCAAGCAATTTCACCAGCCATGATCCAGAGACTCACAAATAAATCCCGAAAGGGATTAACACATTATATCAGATTTGAGTGATAATTTGCAGTTATTCTTCTGAACCCTGCACGAGGTTGAGTCATTTGAGGTTCACTGGAATGGGGTGGATGACCCTAGCATCCTCCCAAACAGAGCCCCGGCAAGCGAAAACCTCCACACCCACAATAGCTGCCATTCCAGATGGACTCCTCTGTTCGGGACAAGCCCCTCCTGAAATTAACGTGTTAAGAAGCTCAGGTATGTGGGTTTATCACTGAAATCTCCAGGCTTCACAGAGTCAGGGATGGCTACCTGCCTCCCTCTCCCCAAATTTATGGAAACCCTAACAGTCATGTATACGAGTTAAAAATTGCCAAAATTCCACCCAGTTAAAAAATTTAACTCCAACTGTATCACCTCATTAAAAGTTTTGTACTTCATGGAGCATGCAGCCACAAATACGACCACGCGATACCTCCAACTCAACAAGTTATAAGTCAGAGTAGCACAGCAGATTGGAATGGATGTCGTGTAGAAGGCATCCAATATATATTAACAAAATATCAACACAGAAGGTTTCACCTGTAACAACATCTTAGTATTCTCTTATACAAGGGTTTAATAGTTCCATGAGGAGATACACAATCTTCACCAACTATTTTGTGAGGAAACATTTTTTGATCATTCCTTTAGTAAATTATAACAACTAACATAAAATAAATTATTGAGCACCTAGTATGAGGGCTGGCTTAAGTGGTGGTTGGGGAAACTGGAGTTAATGGTGGTGGGAAGGTGCAATGGTAATGGAGTTGTATTGCTATACTGAATATCTGTACCAAATCGTCATGAACAACTTTGTATACCACAGTGCTTAGTGTTGATATAAGGTGTAAGAAGAAAACAAAATGAAGAACAAAATAAAATAAAAAAGTAAATAAAAGAAAAAAATAACTAAAAAAATGTTCTCCAGGGACCTATGAAATCAATGGGTTGGGCTTATGCTTTTGCAGAAAGTCCTGGACATATGTCACAAGCCACAGCACTGCCCAGAAGGACCCTGAGTACAGAACAGGAAGTAGCTCTAAGCATCAACAGGTATGGTCACACTTTCCAACAACTCAAATGCTTGACACTAACATAACACTGATAATAATAAAACTTAGTTAGAATGCTAATTATAATGTGTTGTACTCTTACAATATACCCGAGTGATTTCAAATATATTTCCTACCCAACAATCTTATAAGGTAAATTACTCATAGCTTCTGTTTTCACAGCCAAAGGCTAGTGATTTTTATGAGTTCTGCTACACAAGGAGTTTCCAACTCAGGCAATGTAATTTCAGACAGAGCACAACTTCTCAGCTACTACTTATTGTCTCATAGTCAGCATTAGAATGAAAGGGGTTGAAGTAAGAGCATTTTGGCCACTTTAGATTATGTTAATTAAATTAAAATAGATTGGCGTACAGAAATAGAATCCCTCCTAATTAGGACACTTTTGATCCTCTAGTAGTGGAATTCTCTATAAGGACCTCAAGACTACTTCAAAGATGGCAATATTGGGGCCGGAGCAATAGTACAGCGGGTAGGGTGTTTGCCTTGCATGTGGCTGACCTGGGTTCAATCCCCGGCATCCCAAGCACCGCCAGGAGAAATTCCTGAGCGAAGAGCCAGGAGTAGCCCCTTAGCATTGCTGGGTGTGACCCAAAAAGCAAAAATAAAACCAAAAAACCAAAGATGGCAATATTTTTTGAGAAAAATTTTTAATTAAATTATTAATTAAAATAAAACAGTAATACTGTTATTACATTGCTAAACATTATCAACCTATTAGAAGTTAAAAATGGAAGCATTCAATATCAATTTCCATTTTCTATTCCTAATTTAGAAGAAAATTTTGGTGTCTGTCTTCCATGATAGTCACTTTGAAATCTTATTGCCATTCTTGCCAATAGTAATTCATTAAGTATCTGGGATGCATGACTTATCTTAAAATCTTATATTAAGATTATTAAGGCATGTTATATTAAGGCATGTTCTTATAGTAATATGCCTGTATTTTTTGTTTTGTGTAGCTTTGCTTTTTGTGGGGGGTGTGAGACCTGATGTTGATCAAGGGTTATTCCTGGTGTGGTGCTTGAGTTACTAAGGCGGTGTTAGTTGTGGGAACAACACTGTGTTGGGGATTGAACCCAGACCTCCCATAAGCAAAGTATACACACAGGCCTTCACACTATCTCCTTAGTGCAAGATACCTATATTTGGTCAAAAGTCTTATAAATTTCTATTAGCAATAGCTACCATCCAGCAACTCCCTTCAGAGAGGAACTTTTCCTTATTACCCACTGAGACAGACATGGGGCAGAGCTGTTACTGGCTCTCACTGTGCCCAGATGCTCCTGAGGTGCCCGGGAGGGATGGCAGGTTCTAGCCCTGGCCCGCCACCCTAGCAGAGCCTCACAACAAGCCAGATGACCCCCACTCCATGAGGAACTCCATTTTCCACATCCGGATTTCCTCCTTGTCAGAACTCCACCCAGCAGACCAGCCTATCACAGCCTAGCTTGCACAGCCACTTGCAGCCGTGCGGTTCATCAATAAATGCTGGATTTTGAGATGACTACAAGAGTATGCTACCCGCACGGCAGAGCCTGGCAAGCTACCTGTGTCGTATTTGATATGCCAGATACCAGTAACAATTATAGACCTCATTCCCATGACCTGATGGAATGGTTTGAGGCTCTTTATGTTCCTGAAGCAAGCAGGTGCCCTTAGGCTCTACTTGCATGAGACAGGTCATATGGAGATGTTACTGGTGCCCGCTCGAGCAAATCGATGATGAACGGAAGACAGTGATACAGTGATCCCATTGATGATTTCCTCACTGCCAAGTAGTTATATTGAGACATATTTGAACATAGATGAGCTAAATTTGGTGAAAACTGCTAATCTATCAGAAATGGTAACCTAAATGAAAGATTTATAAATACAAGGTGAATGTTCCCAGTTAGAGATAGAAAGAAATATTGGGAAAAAAGTATGTGAGATTGGGAATACAGTGAAAGTCAATGAAAAAAGCACAAATAGAAATAAATCAAATACAGAGTCTTGTTTAAATTTTGTATATGTTGTGTGTTTACTGAGAAACCAATATGCAGGGTAATAGCATGATTCGTGGATAAACATAATGACGGATGGTGGATGATAAGTGGATATGTGAATAGGCAGATAAATGGAGAATGAAGAGAAAAATGTTTGAGTATTACTAACTTCACAATTTTGACCAGGATTAAACCAGGGATTAAATTTATTGTAATTTTTATATAAGCTATGTTGTATTCTATCCATGACTGAGGAAAATAGAAACTTCATACCTTCTAATCAGTATCTGTGAAAGAGTACATAATATTCTCTAGGTTTTTAGTACAGTTTTATAAGAACTGTTTTAACATCATGTAAAGCACCAACCTTGAAGACTGCATTCTGTTCTGCTGATCGCACCTAAAACAAAACAAAATAACAGAAAAGAGGAAAGAAAGAAAATTTAAGTGAAAGTCACTTAAAAGCATCACAGCACTAAAAAGAAAATTGAAAAAAATCCCACAACTTGTACTCATAAAAATACATAAGACAAAAACACTTGACAAAAATACATATTTTATCATGAAAACTATTTTATTAGAGCATTATTACTTCATTTTTAAATACTCTGTGGTTCTTTTTTTGTGATGGTCTTTTAAAAACATATTTGGGACATAACTATGAATGACTTGAGTTAGCTATACAAAGGGGATATTTCATACAATTGATAAAGCTAAGTGATATATACAGCACCCATGAATACTTGCCATCAACACATGAATATTTGTCACCATCATGAGAATGTTTTGGGTAAATTGAGACAAGAGTATTTTAAGAGACGATTATAATTTATTCTCAGGTTCCATATTTCTTCTCTTGAATACTGATTAAATCAGAAGCTTGTTGCTTCTTCTCCCTCCTCTCTTTGCAAATAATCTGTTCTCCCTTATGGACCAAGTGATTATTGTGTTGTTTACAATAACTGTTCTACATTCCTTATGGAAATTGTAACTATGATGCTGAATATTCAAGTGGCAAGCCACTTTTCTCAAGGAAATTGTAATTATGATAATGCAGTATTTACCCAACCAGTGTTTTCTAGTCTTTGTTCTCTTTGAGAAAAGAGGTAAGAGGAAATCCTTGAAATAAAGCATCCCATTGGGATATCAAATATCTCTTCTGAGAAATTTTAATAACCTTATGTACTATTTGATTTATATAATGTACAACACAAAAAGGTTGACATCTATGACATATAAATGCATTACATACAAATATATGTTAATTACATATTTCTAATTTAACCTATATATCAACACAATACACAATGTTATTATTCCAATTTTATAAGACTCAGAAATTCTTGTAATTAAGCTTGCATCATGCAACTAGTATAAAGGAAAGTTAATGTTTAAGTCTAGTTCTAATTTATTTAAAGATCTATTTATGAACTTATTGTCATAGGACTGCATTTTATTCACTGGCAACAATGTAGGTTAATTCAACCACAATTTATTCTAAAATCATGTTTCTAATTTCTCTGCCATGTGGTTTGTTCTCTGGAAGACAAAACCCTGGTTGTTACCTTCCCTCTGACGACGGAATTCCTAACCTAATGCCTGAGAATTTTATCTGCTCTTAGTAAAATCTGATGCCATAATTTTGGAGCTTAACTTAGAAATATTCATTACTATTACATTTTCATAACCCCTAACACAAAGGTTATATTTCTAGAATGTATCCTAGAAGTATAAGGGAATTAACTGTAGCATTATTTCAACAAGTGAAACTTATCAAACCAGCAAAGAGCCACCAAATATTTTTGTGATACAACAGAATAAAATATGGCACCTGAGCTATTAAAAAACACAGATTCACATGAGTTTCTTGAAAAAATACACAATAAACACATGTTAAAACACCAAGCTATAAAAGTATGCATATTATGATATTTCACTTGCTAAAGTATATGTACAATATCTGATAGGTAATGCACGTAAGTAAAGCAACTAGAAATTACCTTAAAAAGGAGTAACAAATAAAATGCGGAATCAGTTGCTACCACAAACAAACACCTTGGTGACTCCCTTGGTTATATGAGAAATGGATCTCTACTAACTTCACCTTCTGCAAGTGCCTGGTAGATCTTCCAATAAGTCCACACAAGTAGACATGGAAGCTTCTCCAACTCTCTCAGCTCGCCATTGATTGGATAGGATCCTTTTATGTAAAAAAAGCAATTACTTGGTACCTATCATGTGCATACACTTTATTCACATGGTATAAAATCCCAACAGTGGGCAAGAGTCATATATTTTTTTACCACAATTTATAAAATGAGGCGAACAAAGCTACAGTGAAGTGCTTCTCTGCTCAGTTTAGGCTGGTTTATTCTCTTAGTGTGGCAGTTGAGTCTGAGGGTATGCTTAGAGGGAGAGCACGTGGGTTGCATTTACTGAGAGCAAGGTCTTGGCCCTTGTTGCAGGACTCCTAAGGGCCGCTGCATCTGCTCTGGATTGCCTCCTGCAAATCACTTCAGATAAGGGGGTAGTCTAAATGTGGCAGTTTATCCGACCATGTATGCTGTACTAGCTGGTATAAATATTCTCCATTGCTACCACAATCATCATGGGACTAGCTAGATCTTACCAGCATAATAGCCTGGCCACGTAGGACACCTAAGTAATTAGACCAGAGAGAAATGCTGTTTGCTTCCAAGCAAACAAGCATGGCTCCCTGATATACTCAAAGGCAACTAAAATATAAAACTACAATGAAGTAGAAGAGACTTGTGAAGGCTTGGAGAAATATTTAACTGGCATTAGTATTAGTCTTTGGGACAGAGACATGCCAGCTCAGAAACCCCCTTCTCTATCCTATAAAAGCATTCCCAGGCAGATCTTGGCTCAAAACATTAGCATACTAAAGGGCCTAGGTGAGGTGCAGGGTGGGATTACCTAAGGGCATTTGACCCTCCCTGCTTTCCATAACAGTGGGAGGAAGGTCTGAGTGGCAGAGGTATAAAACTAGCCGGTTTCCTCTCTCACGTGCTTCTTTGTGGGCGCTCTCTTTGTGAGCTCGCACCCTTCTTGGAAGTCTTGTCATCTTCCCTTTACAAAGCCTTTACACGTGGTGGCCGCCATCTTGGTCTACACGTGGCTGGGTTTCTAGCCTGGAATCCTAAGCACCGGGCTTTTCCTTTTGCTGATTTGTATGCCTGAACCTGTGATAAGTAAAGCCTTTTAAAACTGCATCGGATTCCTGAGTTTTCATCCATTCCTGGCCGGCTTCGGAGGTAGAAGGGAACTCGCTTCCGTCACTGTCGGGGACCCATGCGGCGTGCCCCGACAGTCCCTGATAGTGCTAAAAATAAAGACAGAAAGGGAGTGGGGTGGGTAATCTAGGATTTTTAATTTGGTAAGCAATTGTCCTGATAAACTAAAATTTAAAAGAAATTCAGAGACTGGGGGAAACGGGAAGAGACAAGGGGAGAAATAGGTAAATTCAGACTTGTCGTAGCCCTCTATTCCCATTACTGACTGCATCTTATGCAGCCTGGTGTTTCTAGAACCTTTGTTTGCTTTGTTTCGCAACTATACAAAATTTCTAAGAACCTATTCTAAAAGTTCCATTTTCTTCCTAGCTTTTTAAAGCTCTAGAATACCCTCATTTCATAGAATTCATCTGTTTTTATGGGGACTGCACAATGTATATTTCTTTCCTCATACCCAGAAACATCTGAGGTCCGATCTAACAGCAAAGAGGAACAGGGCTGAACTTCAGTTTCATCACTGTAATCAGCGACTAACTGGCCGTCTCAGGGAAAATCTACTATGACATTGGGCCTTTGCCACTCTAGAAGGAACAGTGAAACAATAGGGGAAAAAAAGTAAAAATATGCAAACGTGCTGGTATTTCTAGGCTCTGGGTAACAAGAATAATTTTAAATCTCTTTGTGACTGTGGTGTTGGAGTAAACTATAATTTAGAAATGGGCATGCAGGTAGCAGACATCAGGGAATGCATGGATTAATTATTTCTATCTTTTGTAGAGAGCTGGAGTGTATCTTTAGTTATTTCTGCTGGAGTGCAGATAATGATGTTCTCACACGGAATGACTTAAATGAAAAGATTCACATGAGAAAATGCATTAGAAGTTGTAGTAAAACAATCACATCAATACTATGTGTATTGAATGGGTTTAGCTAACCATATACAACACATTATACCTCATCATTAGGCATTTATTTATATTAAGGACAGAAATAGTATCCTCAGGGGCAATTAGCTGATGACTAAATCAACACATCTGACATTTCTTACACTATGCATCGGCAATACTCACAGCAAATCTTGAATCTCACAGGGCTCATTCACATTCAGTCTATACTTCATCAATACCTGAGATTCTTATTTAGAATGTTATAATTAAGTTCTAAAAACCACCATGTAGAATGGAATATTCTAAAGCAGAGTGGTAAATGATACTTGCCCTTTTTTTTAACTTAACCTGTCTCTACAACGTGTGTGTGATCATGCGCAGTCTCTATCATCTGCTATGTTTCACATTCCTGATCTGTACCATGTAAGCTAAACAGCACTGACATCACTGGACTATTATGGGGAATAATTGAGAAATTATGGTTTGTCATATTGGAATCAAATAATTCATAGTTGATTCCAATATGTTCATATTTTAAACATCTTTTTCAAATAGTATATTGGACCTTTAAAGTATGCATTAGAGTCGGAACAAAAGGCAAAATGAATAGGAATCTTGTAGTAATAGGTGGCCATCTTGATGTTGGAGTCTTTTGCCCTTTTATAGGAATAAATCAGGCTTGAATAAAAATTAAGCTCCCTGGCTCAAGTCCTTGATTTGGACCTTGTAACTTGTAGGATAAAGATCACTACGCAGTCACTCTGTGGATTACCCTCTGCACTGTTCACACCATCAACCTTTTCATTTATAATTCTTGCTTGTTCTCATTTCATGGGTCTTGCTCAGTGGTGGGCAGGGCTTATCCCTGACTCTGTGCTCGGGGATCACTCCAGGTCATGCTCGGGAGACCATCTGTGGAGCTAGCGATAGAACCCAGGTCACCAGGTACCTACCCACTGTGCTATCTCTGGTCCCCACTCTGGGATTTTTATAGATTTTCAATCCGTTTACTGCACAACACACCAGATTTCTGCTCTTCTGCTTGTCTTTACACATTATCCACTCCCTCCTTTTTCTTTTTGCTTACACCCTGGGATGCTCAGGGCTTACTCCTGACTGTTCTCAGGAATTCTGGTGATGCTAGGGCGGACCATATGGAACATGGGATTCAATGCAGTAAGCTGCATGTAAGATAAATGCCCTACCCACTAGTGCTGGTGCTCAGGGGACCATACGGAACATGGGATTCAACATGCTCAGCAACATGTAAGGTAAATGCCCTACCCACTATGTGGTAGTGCTCGGGGCCATACGAAACATGGGATTCAACAGGGTCAGCCACATGTAAGGTAAATGCCCTACTCAATATGTGGTGGTGCTAGGGGCCATATGGAACATGGGATTCGACGGGGTCGAATGTAAGGTAAATGCCCTACCTGCTGTGTGGACACATGTAAGGTAAATGCCCTACCTGCTGTGTGGTGGTCTTTGGGGCCATATGGAACATGGGATTCAACGTGGTCAGCCATATATAAGGTAAAGGCCCCATCTGCTATGCTACCCTTTTGGCCTCATATTTCTCCTTCTCAGTAAGGGCCATTTTCTCCTCGTTCTCTTAAACTTCAATAAACTACAGTGTATAGGTAGGAAAATAAGGCTGTGGAGCCACTAAAAATAATAAAATCTTCATTTAAGTCCAAAACAACTACTAGAAAAAAATTCTAATGGGAAGGCCAGTGATATCACACAGTGGAAAGTTATGCTCCTCGGGGACCCTAAGCCAGGAAGGAGTCAGTCTATAGCAACATCTAGTATATGAAGCTACTCACATGGCCAAGAATTTTGAGGTGAGTAACACAAAGAGGGGTTTGTCGCCTCCAAGTCCCAACCCTCAGAATTAATGTTCAGTGCTGATATGAGCTAATGACAGTAATGTAATTCTCTGTTAGAGCATCTGTACAGTATTTCAGATATCCCCAGAGGTACTTAGTGAGAGGGAATAAGTCAACCAGAAAATATTGTGTGAAATTAATTAAATAGGGACTTTAAAATAAGGAAGAAGCTCCGAATTGGAAATGAATCTGTTTTGTAAAACCATTTTCTTCCATCTTACCTGTCATATTTAGATTTGCCTAGTAATCTGGTAGGAAAATCTATGCTCTTATACTGATGAGTAAGATCAAAAGTTTGTGAGGGTAATATTGTACCTATGAAGCCATTTAGCTTCACATATTTTTTATAAAACATGCCTTGTAGGACATGTGAAAATAAATAGCAAGCTAATGGCAAATACTACTATACAACACATTTCTACTATAAATTATAATTTGATTACTTAAAGGCTGTATTTAGATGATTAGCAAACTTTAATATATAATATAATAATTGAATCACCATCAGAACAAAAAATAGGAAATTCATAGTAGGTGCTTCCTCACATTCAAACAAATGAATTCATGTCCTTCAATATTTAGCATTTTCTTTCCTTTCTTTCTATTTTCCAGTCTTATTATATACAAAATAATGCATATTAAGAGCTACATACATTGTGTGAATGGTGTTTTAACTTAAAAAATTATCATGTACTATTTTAAAGAAGAATTTTATATAGTTATTGTTTTGTTGGAATTTCTTCAATACCTTTATTTCAGTTAGATCTTTTCTATATCTTTTAGAATAAAAATCTTCTCCCTTCATGTTTCATTTCACTAAAATACATATAGCACATATCATATTGTACTATCATCATATTATATTTCCATACATAACTTTGTATTAGTTTAATTACTTTTCTCTTTTTCATTGCTTTTTATATTTCTTGATTTTTCTCTTTAGAGTTGGGGAGGTCATACATGGCAAATGCTTGGGAGCTATGTCCACCTCTCTGCTGTTCAGAGGTCACTGCGGGTAGTGCTCAGGGAATCCTGCCATGCTCAGCTATGTCCACCTGTCTGGTGCTCAGAGGTCACTGCGGGTGTGCTCAGGGAACCCTGCAGTGCTGAGCTATGTCCACCTCTCTGCTGCTCAGAGGGCACCGCGGGTGTGCTCAGGGAACCCTGCAGTGCTGAGCTATGTCCACCTCTCTGCTGCTCAATGGTCACTGCGGGTAGTGCTCAGGGAACCCTGCAGTGCTGAGCTATGTCCACCTGTCTGCTGCTCAGAGGTCACTGCGGGTGTGCTCACGGAACCCTGCCGTGCTGGTAATCATGGGTCTGCAAAGATAGCACAAGGGTTATGGTGTCTTGCATGCTACTAAGCTGTCCTTGAGCGCAGCACCACATATGGTCCCCTGAGCACACCAAAAGTGATCATGGAGCACAGAGGCAGGAGTAGGACCTGGGCAAGCAGTGACCCTCCCCCAAATTTAAACATTAAAAATGTCTATAATAAAAAAATAGAATGAAATAAAACAATAAGAGTACAAACTGTTTTAAAATATCACACTCTATTTTGCAGTTCTTTTTCAAGCCCAGCCCAGGTATGCCTGATCCAGAGACTCACATACATGGGGCAGAGCCGATATTGGCTCTACCTGTGCCCAGTGGATCAAGAGGCACCCTGGGGAAGGCGGGTTCTAGCCCTGGCCTGCCATCGCAGCAGAACCCCCCATTAGGGGCCGCCATTTTCAACATCTGGATTCCACAGCTCGTCAGGGCTTCACCCAGCAGAAAAGTTGATCTTTCCCCTTGCGGTTCATGAATAAATGCACGAAATGAGAGGTGACTACAAGAGTATCCCATCTGCATGGCAGAGCCTGGCAAGCTACTCGTGGTCATATTTGATATGCCAAATACTGGTGACAATGATAGACCTCATTCCCATGACCTAATGGAATGGTCTGAGGCTCTTTATGTTCCCGGAGTGAGCAAATATCCTTGGGCTACACTAGCATGTGACAGGATGTATGGAGATGTTACTGGTGCCTGCTGGAGCAAACTGATGAACGAACAACGGGAAGACAAGTGATACAAGTGATTTTGCAATATCTACTAAAATTTATCTATAATCTAAACTATATTTAGATTATAATTGTGTAAACTTTTCCCAGTGTAGATATTAGGACAAATTTTAAAAGTTTAGCAAGACAAAAAATACTATGTATTCACACTAAATTAAGTAAATTCTAGGTTGTAAAGCCATTAGTACTTCACAAACGGCACTCCTGTTTCCTTTGTCCAAAGCACAGTTGAACATTTTGATGTTGGTCTGATATTGCCTCTTTTCTGGGACCCGTTTCCTTCTGCTAACCCTTTTACTGACTGAATTCAGTCAACATTTCCTACATGTTTAATAAACGATGTACCAACCTAGTCACTAGGTAGAGCTATTTAGCACACAGTCTTGTTCTAAGAATGGGTTCTTATAGGTTGCCCTCTAGTGGCTTATATTTAATAAGTTTTAAAGAATTTAATAAATTCAATAAGTTTTTTAAGCCTAATTCTGAAGAAAGCATTTACCTTTCATTCGTTCACTTTATTGCTCAGTGCTCACAAAAGTCAAGGAAGGAAAATCAAGAGCTCTTCCAAAAGAGGGAGAATTGCTCAAGAGACATATCCTCAACAGGACATGCACACAGGTGGTCAACAGCACATGACAGCGTGATAGCATCACTAATGATCAAGGAAATGAAAAATTCAAAAAACAAGAAGATACAGCTATAATCCAGTGACAAAGCCTACATATATATAGCATTGCAAGTGCTAGCTGAGGGACAGAGAGTAATATAGCCATCATTCACTTTGTCAGGGTGGGAGAGTGTGTTGATTCAGTCTCAGTAAAAACTGGTATGGGAAATCCCCAAAAATGACAACAGGTATTAGAGAGATAGTACAGTAGTAAGGCATTTTCCTTGAGTGGCAAACATGGGTTTGGGCCCTGGCATCCTATAAGGGACCTCAAACATTGCCAGGAGTAATTCCTGAGTGCAGAGACAGGAAAAACACAGGGTCATTGCTGGGTGTGGTCCTCAAAAAATCACTTGCATCACTTGTATCACTTGTTCTTCGATTTGCTTGAGCGGGCACCGGTAACATTTCCACATATCTTGTAACATGATAGTGTAGCCAAGGGCATCTGCTCACCCATCAAACAAATCAGAATTAAAATAGGATTACCATATAATCTAGCAATATTACTCCTTTGTATCTAATACAAGAACACAAGAATACAAATTATAAAAGATTTTTGAATTTTGATATACGTTCACTGCAACACTATTTTCAATAGTCACAGCCTGAAAACAATCCAAATGTACAAGAACAGTTGTGACATAGGGGCTGGATATATGGCACAGTGAGTAAAGGAGTAAATAGTACAGTGGGTGAGTGGGTAAATAGTACAGGGGGTGAGTGGGTACATAGTACAGTGGGTGAGTGGGTAAATAGTACAGTGGGTGAGTGGGTAAATAGAACAGTGGGTGAGTGGGTAAATAGTACAGTGGGTGAGTGGGTAAATAGTACAGTGGGTGAGTGGGTAAATAGTACAGTGGGTGAGTGGGTAAATAGTACAGTGGGTGAGTGGGTAAATAGTACAGTGGGTGAGTGGGTTAATAGTACAGTGGGTGAGTGGGTTAATAGCACAGTGGGTGAGTGGGTAAATAGTACAGTGGGTGAGTGGGTAAATAGTACAGTGGGTGAGTGGTAAATAGTACAGTGGGTGAGTGGGTAAACAGTACAGTGGGTGAGTGGGTAAATAGTACATTGGGTGAGTGGGTTAATAGTACATTGGGTGAGTGGGTAAATAGTACACTGGGTGAGTGGGTAAATAGTACACTGGGTGAGTGGGTTAATAGTACAGTGGGTGAGTGGGTTAATAGCACAGTGGGTGAGTGGGTAAATAGTACAGTGGGTGAGTGGTAAATAGTACAGTGGGTGAGTGGGTAAACAGTACAGTGGGTGAGTGGGTAAATAGTACAGTGGGTGAGTGGGTAAATAGTACAGTGGGTGATTGGGTAAATAGTACAGTGGGTGAGTGGGTAAATAGTACAGTGGGTGAGTGGTAAATAGTACAGTGGGTGAGTGGGTACATAGTACAGTGGGTGAGTGGGTAAATAGTACAGTGGGTGAGTGGGTAAACAGTACAGTAGGTGAGTGGGTAAATAGTACAGTGGGTGAGTGGGTAAATAGTACAGTGGTTGAGTGGGTAAATAGTACAGTGGGTGAGTGGGTAAACAGTACAGTGGGTGAGTGGGTAAATAGTACAGTGGGTGAGTGGGTGAATAGTACAGTGGTTGAGTGGGTAAATAGTACAGTGGGTGAGTGGGTAAATAGAACAGTGGGTGAGTGGGTAAATAGTACAGTGGGTGAGTGGGTAAATAGTACAGTGGGTGAGTGGTAAATAGTACAGTGGGTGAGTGGTAAATAGTACAGTGGGTGAGTGGGTAAATAGTACAGTGGGTGAGTGGGTAAATAGTACAGTGGGTGAGTGGTAAATAGTACAGTGGGTGAGTGGGTACAGTACAGTGGGTGAGTGGGTAAATAGTACAGTGGGTGAGTGAGTAAACAGTACAGTGGGTGAGTGGGTTAATAGTACAGTGGGTGAGTGGGTAAATAGTACAGTGGGTGAGTGGTAAATAGTACAGTGGGTGAGTGGGTAAATAGAACAGTGGGTGAGTGGGTAAATAGTACAGTGGGTGAGTGGGTAAATAGTACAGTGGGTGAGTGGGTAAATAGTACAGTGGGTGAGTGGGTAAATAGAACAGTGGGTGAGTGGGTAAATAGTACAGTGGGTGAGTGGGTAAATAGTACAGTGGGTGAGTGGGTTAATAGTACAGTGGGTGAGTGGGTGAATAGTACACTGGGTGAGTGGTAAATAGTACAGTGGGTGAGTGGGTAAATAGTACAGTGGGTGAGTGGGTAAACAGAACAGTGGGTGAGTGGGTAAATAGTACAGTGGGTGAGTGGGTAAATAGTACAGTGGGTGAGTGGGTAAATAGTACAGTGGGTGAGTGGGTAAATAGTACAGTGGGTGAGTGGGTAAATAGAACAGTGGGTGAGTGGGTAAATAGTACAGTGGGTGAGTGGGTAAATAGTACAGTGGGTGAGTGGGTTAATAGTACAGTGGGTGAGTGGGTGAATAGTACACTGGGTGAGTGGTAAATAGTACAGTGGGTGAGTGGGTAAATAGTACAGTGGGTGAGTGGGTAAATAGAACAGTGGGTGAGTGGGTAAATAGTACAGTGGGTGAGTGGGTAAATAGTACAGTGGGTGAGTGGGTAAATAGTACAGTGGGTGAGTGGGTAAATAGTACAGTGGGTGAGTGGGTAAATAGTACAGTGGGTGAGTGGGTAAATAGTACAGTGGGTGAGTGGTAAATAGTACAGTGGGTGAGTGGGTAAATAGTACAGTGGGTGAGTGGGTAAATAGAACAGTGGGTGAGTGGGTAAATAGTACAGTGGGTGAGTGGGTTAATAGTACAGTGGGTGAGTGGTAAATAGTACACTGGGTGAGTGGGTAAATAGTACAGTGGGTGAGTGGGTTAATAGTACAGTGGGTGAGTGGGTAAATAGTACATGAGTGAGTAGATAGCACAGTAGGTAAGGCAGTTGTCTTGTATACGGCCCACTGGGTTGTATCCCTGGCACCCCAAGTTGTTCCCCAAGTACTGCCAGGAATGAGCAATAATTCCTGAACATTGCCAGTGTGCAACCCCCACCCCAGGAAAAAAATGTGACAGATATGCATAAAGGCACAGTTCTAGGAAAAAACAGACAATAAAACCCGGCAGCTTTTGGTCACGTGGATGAATGAAACTTGGAAGGTTGTCATGTTAAGGGAACTAAGTCAGAAGAAAAAGACAAGCCATGATTCACTCATCTGTGATACCTGAAATAAAATGCATGGTGTAAACCAAATGAACATGCCATGAAAACCACGCCCTTACCTGGCAACAGAAATGAGTTTATCAAGATGTTGGGAATTTCCAGGAATGCCTCTATGTGTTAAGATGGAAGTACACTGACATCTTGGTGGCATATGTGGTAGGAATATTGCGCCTTAAAACATGAATTTTACACCCTCACAAACTAATACTACAATAAATTTTAAAAAGCTAAATGACATTGGTGCTTAAGGTTTAAAAAAATGAACTCTTGCTGTTTAGAAGGAAACAGAGTGTAGGGGCTAAGAAGCTGTTCAGAATCTGCACACCTGTAACACAGGCTTCACTTAGTTTGTTATTCCTGCTACAGAGCTGATACTCCCTGAAGTGATTTAAATCGATGAAGGTTCCATTTTCTAATAACTGCTGAAAAGTTAGATGGAAGTAAATTCCTTAGGAATCAATTTTACATCAGGATCTAACTCACAATTAAGGGTCGGGGTTGGAGGGTGCGCTAAGCTGCTCCTAGTCTGAATTAAGATATACAGGGAAGCACGCGAGTACGGTGAAGTCTCACAATTCTCTGCATCTCTGTCAAGAAACATTAGTCTGTGTGGCCTGGAAAAGAAGCTGTGTACAGCTTAAGGAAATTACGAAGCAGTGGAGGAGAACAGCAGATAAATATTCAAAATATAATCATGCCCTGAAAGTCTCAGAGGCACTCAATCCTCTATGAGTTGTGCTCCTTTGAATATATAACAAAAAACACACTGGAGATGATCATACAGAAATGTATAAGTCTGTGTGTCGCAGCATCCATTTCTGGGAAAACACAGTAATGCTTGGTTAAGGTAAAGATTCGATGCCTACCTCTCAGAAGGCATCATTAATAAGCTGCTAAGGTTCAGGCTTCTTAGAACTTGAGCATGCCAGGACCAGGCTCTATCTTCGGAGGACAGTCAACAGCATAAGGTGTCTTTTCTTCCAACTAAACTAGACTTTAACACTGGAAACTTCTCACGATCGCTGACACATCCCTGGGCCTGCCTAGAAGACCCTACTAGCAAAGACTCTATGAGACACATCCTAGCTCTCCATTCAGAGGAGAGGACACAAGCTCTCAGCGAGATCAAGGTCGGCCACATTTATTCTCTGTGTTTGCTCTTGTCCTACGGCATGATTGCTCCAATGTCAGAGGCCAGCTGTCTGGTTAGCACTTTCACTGGCTTCTGAAACACACGACTCAGAAACTGCAGGCTGTATTATGAGTCTGGTGACTTTCTTTTCTGTGGCGTAATATGTCCCTTCTACAGCAAATAACCACTACGCACTCAGAGATATTAAAAATACAAAAATTAGGAAGGAAAAATCAGATGTATAAAACTCAGTGAATAATTCTAAAGCTCAAAGAAACTTTTACTAGTGTTTGTCATTTAAATAACATGAAAATGTTTTCAACAAACAAAAACTGTTTATAAATATTTTCAACTAATTAAAATACTTTGATAGACTTCTGAAATAGTCAATACAATTAACATAGTGGAAACTGGTGTAGCATATGACAACATTTATTCGACTTTCTTAATATAAGGATTCTAATTTAAAAGAAAATGAACTATTCTACTTTTTGGGTCACACCCGGCAATGCTCAGGGGTTTCTCCTAGCTCTGCACTCAGGAATTACTCCTGGTGGTCGTCGGGGGACCATATGGGATGTCAGGGATTGAACCTGGGCCAGCATGGGCCGGCCGCATGCAAGGCAAACGCCCTACCCACTGGGCTATAGCTCTGGCCCCAAAATGAACTATTCTATATCATCATATTAGAAAGTATGGACCTTCTAAGTCACTTTAATGAGTGTGGTTATACAAACAAAAACAATGAAATACACTGATTTCAACAAAGGGAAATGTGGAGCTTTTATATATTATATTATTATTTTTACTACTATTATTATTTGGTTTGGGGGCTACAACTCTGGTTGTGCTCAGGGTAATTCATGGCTTTGAACTAAAGGATCCCTCAGTTGATGCTTGGGGATTATATGTGGTTTCAAGAACCAAACACACATCTTATATGTACAATGCAAGCACCTTACCTACTGCACTATTTTCTGATCCAAACTTTTATATTTTATATAGATATAATGAGAATATCTAAAGTTTTGACTCTACAAAATTTATAAATCATTTTAAACTATTGAATATAAAATAAGTGTTTCTAAATATCTAAATATTACAATGTGAATAATTATATTTTAATGATCACTTAGTCCCTGCAATGAAGCTTAAGCAATAAAACATATCTATTAAGTTTATGACTGATTCATCACTGACAACAGTTATCTTTTCTGTCTCCAAAAGTAATGGTGCTCACCAAATTCTCTATCATTCTTCATTGTAGTTGACAGATCTCCCATATTAATATCTTGCAAATATAATATCCAAATTTATTTTAAAATATCCAAATTTAAAATATCCAAATTTATTTATAACCTTATTTGCTCTCTTCTCTCAGAATTATGCCTCCTAAGTGATGTGGGTTGTTATGCAAATCATACAGGTTTCCTGGTTTTCCTTTTGGGCCAGCCTGCCCATGCTCAGGGCTTAGCCCCTGGCTGTGCACTCAGGAATCATTGCTGGTCTTGCTTAGAAGACGTATAAGATTCTGGGTCACTGGCTTCAAGGCAAGAGCTCAACCCTCTCTCTTTCACTCTGCCCCACAGTTACAGTTTGTTCACTCACTGCTGCCTTCTGACCACCACTGGTGGCATTTGGAACTGACCCTGAGTTTTGCTACCCAGAACACTGCTACTCATTTCTGCTTCTGTTTACGTGACACATCCTGTGTGGTTCAGCAGCTGTTCCTGGCTCTAGATGCAGAAGAGACCCTGGAAGTACTCAGGGGACCTATGTGGTGTTGAGGAATTGACGTGGGTCACCATAGTCACAGGCAAGACAAGTGTGTTACATCTTATATTAGTCTAATACTTATTTTAGGATCCATGCGTATCTCCTGGCTCAGGATTAGTAATAAACATGAGTTTCCCTCAGGCTTAACTGGGGTAGAATTGCTTAGCATATATTCAATATTCAGGGTATGAATATATTAAACTTTACTATAATATGACAAGTCCTTACAAATTTCTTAATTTTGAGGTCGGAGCGGTAACACAGCAGGTAGGGGTTTGCCTTGCACGCAACCAACCAGGGTTCCATCCCGGCGATCCCATATGGTCCCCCAAGCACTGCCAGGAGTAATTCCTGAGTGAAGAGCCGGGAGTAACTAATATCTAAGCATCGCTGGGTGTGAACCAAAAAGCAAAACAACAAAAAATCTATAAAAAATTCTTAATTTTGAAACATGATAAATTCTTTGCTGAATTTTAATATGATAAGCCCATAGTTTTTCCAATCCTGTGACTCTGTCTTTATTCTAAAATATCTATTAATTAATAATGAGGTTGATGCTATTTAACTTCTCACTGATGGCATGACTATTTCAAGATATTTTCAGCGAATTTTATTATTTCTGATTTTCTTTTCAAACATTTGGGTCACACCTGGCTATGCTCAGGGGTCACTCCTGGCTGTGCACTAAGGTATTACTCCCGGTGGTGCACTGGGGACCATATGAATGCTGGGGATTGAGCTGGTCAGTGGCATCAAGGCAACTCTCTCCCCACTATACTACAGCTCCAGCCCCCATTATTTCTGATTTTCAAGATTGTATTTCTAATTTTTTTCTAGTTGTTTTGGCCATACTCAGCAATACTCAGTCTTACTTTAGGTTCTTCACTCCGAGGTATGCTCAAGGGGCCAGATGTTGTGCTGAGGACTGAACCTGGGAAAATGTGTGCAAGGCAGTGGGCCATGTCTCTGGCATCATCAAATCTTTACAAGACTAGTTGGGTGCCAGTGTCAACTGTGAATCCTTCCACAAATAATTTTGATTTTTCTTCTAAGGTTCTTTCTTTAGCTTTTTGAAGTTGCAAAAATTTAAGCTTAACTTTAAACTATACATTTATATTAAGGATTTGTTTGCTCCCCATATAAAATTAATTCAGGCTGAAAATACTTAAAGCTTATTTGTGGTTGCTAAAATTCTTGAGGACCGTTTTCCCCCCCACTTCCTGTCAAAGGTAAATAAAGGCAACTATTCTTTTTATTTCCTTGAGTGCAGATGGTCTAGTCTTAATTTATTAACTTAAAGTAAAAGTACATTGCATAAGTCCCCAAATTTATGCAAATGTCACATATGCCACAGAAGTATCACATTTACACCACCAAGGTCTTTGAAATTAACATCCAAAATTTTCCCCATTTCTTATAGGATTTCACAGTCCCACCTACCTTGTTCAGAATGGAGTCTACTCAAATCTAGAAAATAAGCAAACTGCACCTCAGCTTTCCACGAGACAGCAATCCTAGACAAATGTATTCAGAACTATATCACTTGATCACTTGAATCCCGTTATTCATCGATTTGCTCGGGCGGGCGCCAGTAACATTTCCATTGGACCCTATCACGTGCCAATGTAGCCCAATGGCATCTGGTTGATTCAGGAATATGAAGAGCCTGAAACCGTTCCTTCAGGGTCTTTACAAGGAAGTCTGACCATCTTGTAGGTAGGCGGCCACGTGATCTTTTGATATCCTGTGGGATCCAGTCGGTAATGGCTCTAGTCCAGCGGTTGTCTCCAAATCACATTACATGTCCAGCCCATCTGATTTTCCATGCCTTGGCAAACGAGACAGCATCCCTGATTCTGGAATAGCAACGGAGGTCAGAACTCCGATTCCTTCTCTCACTTGAGTGAGGCGTGATATTCCAAGCATAGCTCTTTCGATTCCTCTCTGGGAGACCCGAATAGCATTCTCATCCTGCTTTTGTAGGGCCCAGGTCTCTGAGGCGTATGTTAATGCAGGGAGAACGGTGGAGTCTAACAGATGTGCCCGGAGCCGGAGGTTCTTTGTCCTTTTAGCTATTTCTTCGATGCCTTTGAAGGCATTCCATGCTGCTCTCTTCCTCCTGCGCAGCTCAGGTTTTAGGTCGTTCATCATGTTGATTTCTCAACCTAGGTACACATAACTGCTGCATTCAGAGATGTTTGTTACATTGAGAGTGAATGGGGCCTCTGGAACTAGTTCATTCTTCATGAACATAGTTTTCTTTAGATTCAGCTGTAGACCTATCTTTCCACATTCTCGGTCGAAGTCAGCCAGCATTTGTGCCGCTTGGCTAATGTTTGGTGTTATTAGAACGTTGCCATCAGCGAAGTGGAGGTGGTGTAGTTGCCGACCATCTATCTTCACTCCCATTCCTTCCCATTCTAATTGTCGCATGATGTTCTCGAGGGTGGTGCTGAAGAGTTTTGGTGAAATGGTATCACCCTGTCGAACCCCTCTTTTCACATTAATGATCACTTCTTTGTAGAATGGTGAGATCCTGGTGGTGAATCCTTAATACAGCTCACGAAGGATCTTGATGTATTGGGTTTGAACGCCCTGTTTGGCTAGGGCTTTGATGATGCTTCAGTCTCCACAGAATCAAAGGCTTTCTGTAAATCAATGAACGTGAGACAGAGCGGCATCTTGTACTCCCTACAAACCTCAATGAGCTTGGTTACCTACCGTGTGGATGTGGTCGATTGTGCTGAATCCTTTCCGGAAGCCTGCTTGCTCGCATGGTTGTCCTTCATCTAGTGTTCTGCTAATCCTGTTCAGGATGACTCGTGTAAACAGCTTGTAGATGACAGACAACAGGCAGATGGGGCGATAGTTGCCCGATGTCATGAATGTCTCCCTTCTTGAACAGTAGAACTGTCCTGCTGGTTTTCCATTGGGAGGGCACCTTGCATTTGGACAGGTAGCGTGTGAAGAGCCGAGCTAATGTATCGATGAGTATTGACAGCAGATTCTTCAGGTGTTCGGGTCTGACTTTGTCTGGGCCTGGTGCTGTTCCCTTCTTTACCGACGAGATGGCATGTCGGATTTCAGAAGGGAGAACGCTGGGAATGACATATCCATCCTGTGGAATTTGGTATGAGGGCAGGTGGATATGGCTATCAAAGAGATTTGAGTAGAAATCCTGGATAATCTTCTCCATTGCCTTTCTGGAAGATGTGATAGATCCATCAGGGCGTCGGAGGGCAGTCATCTTGGTCTTATAGTTGGCAAAGGACAGGCGGGGAGTGCGAATGCCTTTCCCGGATTCTGCTTTATCTTCCTGTATTTCTGCTCTTCTGTCTTTGAGGTCTTCTTTTATCGCTTCTCTGCACTGTTTAGCAAGCTTGGATGTTAGCATTTGGTCTCCTGAGGCTCGAGCCTTGCCAGTTTGGCGAACGAGCTTCTGCCAGGTTCAGAAGTATATACATAAAATAATCTGTAAACTATTTTAAATTAAACACAACATGATAGTAGTCTGCAATTAATAGTACTTTATTTTATATGTGTGTATATACATATATATATATATTATATGACTTTGGAAGAAACCAAATTTTAACTTATCCTTAACACTGTGTTAGTTTGTTTTGCTTTTTGGAGTTACATCCAGCAATGTTCAGGGATTACTCCTGGCTCTGCGCTCAGGAATTACTGCTGGCAGTGCTTGGGCTACCATATGGGATGCCGAGGTTGGAACCCGGGTCAGCTGCTTGCAAGACAAATGGCCTACCTGCTGTGCTGTTGCTCCAACTCCCTATGTTTGATAATTTATGTATAGTACTAAGGGTGGTGATAGGATTGTTATCACTATCACTATCACTATCAATCACTATCACTATCACTATCACTATCACTATCACTATCTTCCCCTTCAGTAAATAGATGATGGGGAAGATAGTGATAGTGATAGTGATAGCAAGGTGATTGACCTTTTTAATGGTGGAATTGATCTCAGATTCTCCCAGTAACAATTAGTTATCTCTTTTTTAAGAAAACAATAGTCTGTATTATTTTATATGTGTATGTCATTATTCTTCACAAACATTTCTAAAAGGTAAGCTGCTTAAAAAAGAACCATTTGAGTAATTGTTCAATTCAGTAAGCATTGTGTGAAATCCGATCATTTACATAGCACTGTAATTGGTGTTATGAGACAAACAATACAAGTTATTTCTTGATTTTAAGGAAATTATGAAAATGTGCATAATGAATTGGTTGTGTTCACTTTAAATTGATAGTTCAAATGTGGTATGCTAAAGTTTTAACTTATTTGGACACTGACGAATCCTGGAGAATTACATATCACTTTCCTTGAGAGTCTTCTACTGAGAGTATACCATCTACAAGGCAGAGCCTGGCAAGCTACCCGTGTTTAATTTGATATGCCAAAACCTAGTAACAATTATGACCCCAATTCCATGACCTGAAGAATGGTTTGAGGTTCTTCCTGTCCCTGGAGCAAGCAGATGCCCTTGGGCTACACTTCCTTGCAACAGGTCTTGAGGAGATGTTACTGGTGCCTGCTCCAGCAAATTGATGAAAAGCGGGAAGACAAGTGATACTAAGGGTGGTACTTGCCGCATATTAATTTGAAAGTATTCTAAAAAGGACCCACAGAGATGCTTAATCCAATCACATTTAATTATTCAAAGCTGTTTCAGAAAAAAATTTTAATATGGGAATTGAATGCAAAATTCTATGGTCAGTTAATTTCTATCAGCCCAGAGCAGAATGTCAATACAACAGAACTGCAGCTATCGCCAAAGGGAAAACATATGCATTGGAAATCTGCGTTTCAATGAGAGCTCTAACAAGTTATCACCTCTTTCAACTCTAAATAAATGTAAAGATCACCCCAAGGGGAGATTGTAAATGGTGATGAGAATACATTATAAAAGAATTGTTTCTTCTTTCTGGTTTTTTGGGGTCACACCCAGCGATGCTCAGGGGTTACTCCTGACTTTGCACTGAGGCATTAGTCCTGGTGGTACTGAGGAATCTTATGGGATGACTGGATCAAACCAGGCTGCCAAGTGCAAGGCTAACACCCTCCCCATTGTACTATTCCTCCAGCCCTGGGGAAATTCTTTTGACTTGTCTTTGGTGCTAATGATCAAACCTGGGTGCCCTGAAGAAGTCCCAGTCTATGCCAAACTTTCCCACCAGGATGTAGGTCCCAGATGTCTAAAGGGTTCAGTGATTCATTCACATCATTTTCTGTTTCTCTCATTTCTTTCCCTACTAATGGCATGAGATACTCTCTCAAATGTTTACACTATCAGAATACATATATGGAGTCTGTGTGTATATGTGTGGGGGAGAGGGCGGATGATAGCAATGGATTTGCCAAAATAAAATACCAAGACAAGAGCCTTGGAATGAATGAGTCACTATCAGATCTACATTGATGCATACAAAAATCTCTTGTCAACAGCACTTCACTGCACCAGCACCATGAGCTACACTCTGCTGGTCATGCCCCTTGAACATCTCCCAGAAGAGCAGTATTCATCATGAATGCTCTTAGGGATAAAACATAATTTCTGCTTAGATCAAAATCAGATTGTTTCTTCCACAAAACAAAGCAGAATGAGATAACAGTAGAGAATGTCTCTGCTGCTTCCTCATCACCGTCTTCTCTTCCTGTCCTCCTTCACCTTTTCCTTCTTATCTTCCTTTGCCTCCTTCTCCCTCCCCGCCTCCCTTCCCTTTTTAACCAGCAGCAAAAATAACCTTATGAAGAGCATGTCCTTTCTGAAAGAAGAGATTTCTTTAGTTAAGAGTAGGCAGATATAAGAGTGCTGATTAATATCATCCTTCCCCCTTGGCGCCTTTTGTTTTCAGCCTCTCCGAAGATTTATGGAGGTAGGCAGAGGAAGCAAGTAAGAAAAAAATTATTAGTATTGAGCTGTACCTAGAGCTCTTTTTTATTACCCAATACTACACACATAGATTCTTATTAAGAATGAAAATCCTCTGTGAAGAAAATAATCCATTTCATTTTCCAAATGAACACAGTATAGCAAAAAGAAAGAACAGAATTAACAATAGAATTCTCAAGCCAAACCCCTTGTCATTTCCTTCTTCAGAAAAAGGAATACAGGAGGTGAATGCACTAATTTCATTACTGGGCAGAAAAACTCAACTTGGGCTATCTTTTGCCATATAACTCCCATTTGGGAGGAATGCATACGATCACTTTCATCAGGTTCAAGCAACCTCTTAATACTGGAACTGGGGAACAGAACTAAGATTCCTGATTTCATTAAAATACATCAAACCATTGAAAACAGTATCTTCATGGCCTTCATAAAGTTTTTTTCGGTCAATTATCACTGCTCATCATCACAACAAATAACTCCATATCTGAAGCAAACAGATGAAATCGCTTTACTTTTTTTTTTCTCTTGGGGTCACACCTGGCAATGCTCAGGGGTTAGTCTTGGCTCTGCACTCAGGAATTACTCCTGGTGGTGCTCAGGGGACTATATGGGATGCTGGGGATGGAACCGGGTTGGCCATTGCAAGGCAAATGCCCTTCCTGCTGTGCTATCTTTCCAGCTCCTGAAATCTCTTTTCAACTTGAAGTAAACTTTATCATGACAAGATAAAACAGGTCAATATGTGCTCAAAAGATAAGAGACATTGGGGCCGGAGCGATAGCCCAGCGGGTAGGGTGCTTGCCTTGCATGCGGCCGGCCCATGCCGACCTGGGTTGGATCCCGGCATCCCATATGGTCCCCTGAGCACCGCCGGAGTAATTCCTGAGTGCAGAGCCAGGAGTAACCCCTGAGCATTGCCGGGTGTGACCCAAAAAGCAAAAAAAAAAAAAAAGATAAGAGACATTAACACTAGTTAAATATGCAAATAATTTATTGAGATATTTCATTGCTAATTTTAAAATTAGTTATGATGGAAAATGTTCTTTACTATCATATTACTACTTCCCTGTTGGGCAGTCTGTCTCTTTTTAAATATCACAGAGTTAAAAGAAATAGTATATACTCATTGCCCCCAAATGGTGAACGTTATTGTATAAAATATACTTCGAACATTTTAGCTATAATATTAAAGCAAAGATAAGTAGTCTTTATGAGAATAGAAGTGAGACAATGTATATATCGTGGCAGTCAAAGTGTGATAACTGGTCTCAGTAGGTATCTATCAGTTTGGTAGAATACACAACCAGTCAATGAATGAAACTAATACAGTGACTGAAATGCCAAAACAATTCAGTGGGATCTATCTTAGAATATCATTTATATCATTATTTTATGGACTATTCTAGTGCTCCACTTCTGATACTAATTTCTCTGTTACAATGGTGAACTGTGATTTAGCAAAACAAACAGAAACCCTCAAAGTTATCACAAACCCAATGAAGTAAAAATTTATTTTTCAATTAAAGGCACAAGCAGATGAGGAGGAAGAAGAGTAAACAGAGCGGGTTCTTCTGGGAAATGTTCAGAATCACTGATTCAGGTTTTTCTCAAAATGTGCAAATAAGTGGATGATTTAGAACCGACATGGAGAGGCCAATTCTGCAAGTGTGCAGCTATGTCTTTGCTGAAGCAAAGAAGTATGAAGACATGGGTGGGGACCGTTACTTGAACACATGGATGCAGAAGGCACTGATGAAACAGTGCTAAACACAAAGCCATACAGTGAAGAATCTAGGAAAACACAAACCCTTTTGACAGAATAAAAGGAAGGAAAATACAACAGAGGTGTTGTGGGATGACTCCAAGTCAAGGGCAATCACGTATTCTAGAGACTGAACAATATTTGTAGCTTTTGAATGAAAATAAAGATGAAACAATGGTGACTTCCACATCAAATAAAGTTTGGAGTTGGAAAAGCAAGAGAACTAAAGTAAAAGATGGCATAACACTAGGTTGTGTGTAAGGAAACCCAACTGAGAGGATTCTGCCCCATTCCCAGATTCCTTCTGGTGAGGCAGAAGTTTTCTTTGATGGACAGTTTTGATAGGCTTAGAAGTCACCTAACCTTAGTTGCTCATGAAAATTGTCCATGAACTTGAAAAATTTTTATTATAGAAAAATTAATTGCCACGTTCAATTTTCCATTAATGAGGCTGGAGAGACTAGTAGGTAAGACCTTGCACATGGCCAATCCAGGTTCCATCACTGGCATATAGATCCTGATCCCCACCAGGAGTGAACCCTGAGTGCAGAACTAAGAAGAAGTCCTGAACATCACTGGGGGTGGCCCAAACAACAACAGCAACAAAATGCAATATTTACTATTTTGTTATTCTGTTGTCTTTGCTCATATTTCCATTTTTGCACAACTTTAATAGCAACCCCTGACAAGTACAATAACTCTGTGCTCAAATAGAGCATCCTACATGAGTACCATAACTGTGAGCTCAACCTAGAGTGTGAACCATAGCATTCTACACAAGTCCTTTAACTGTGCGCTCAACTAAGAGTGTGCACCTAGACCAGCTGGCGAAACACTGCAATTAAGCAGCACACACAGTACCTTGGTGAGCACCACTGGCAAGTATGCAAGAACCACAATCAGAGCACAAGGCAAAACAAAATCATTGAAGCACCAATGCCAGGTATCGGTGCACTCCCTGTCATCCCATCCACACAAATAACAAAAGAAAGGGGCTAGGGAATAGGGTAGGGAATAAAAATCAAAATCACACATAGAGTGTGAACTTAAAAACAAAAATAGTGGGGGCTGGGCTGTTGGCAAGGCTTCACAGTGGTGCTTAGGAGGTCTGGGAGCTCTTCCTAGCACTTCTCAACAGCTCTGAGAGGTACTTCCCCAAAAGGCTCTGAATCAAAGCTGGGCTCTGCACTTCTAATCAATCATTCTAACCACCTTCTAATCATTTCTCCTAGTAGAAGGCTAAACATTTGAAACATAAGTTGTGTGATTGCAGTTGGTCCTTTTTGTTCATTTTAGAGTAGGGGCTCTACAGCAGTGGCTAGGAAGCGTGGAGACCACCACTGGCAACTCTCACCCAGCAGGGTAGTCATTCAACGCAAGGCCCAATGCTGTGTGCTGGGGTACCTCCCACACCCCCGTGTGCCTCCAATTTGGCATCCTGTGATTCTCTAGAGGTCCTATGATGCTTGGAATCAAACCCAGGGTTGAACACGCTGAGTATATTATGTAACTGCTATAGTATCTCATGGGCTGTTTTAAAGCTAAAACATGCAGGATGCATCAGATTTCTAATCAGTTGTTGCACTTAATTTCTTTGTATTGTTGTTTTCAGTATGCCAAGAACAATAATGATGATGGACCTCATTCCCATGACCTGAATGAATGGTTTGAGGCTGTTTGTGTTTCTGGAGTGAGCAGATGCCCTAGGGCTACACTAGCAGGTGACAGGGACGAATGGCGACTTACTGGCGCCCACTTGAGCAAATCGATGAAAGGGAAAAGTGATACAAGTGACAAGACTTGCTTTTAATATTTAATTTAAATTTCTTTTTGAAAATTTAAAGGTTACAAGTTTTAAACATAGATGATATGTGCTTTAGGGATGTCATTTTATACATTTTCTGAATGCATTTATCTCATTTTGCCAAACTATTCCTACACCATCCATTTGATCCTTCCTTTCTGCAACCTTCTCTCTCTCCCTCGAAATCGTTTTCCAGATTCTCATGGCTTGCTCCTTTTGTCACCTTGTTTGTTACACAAGGAATGATATCATCTGGCAGTTTTTGTTCTCTTATGGCTCCCTGTGCTTAACAAAGACACCTCTAGCTACAGGCATGAATCACAAAAAGGCAGCGGCTCTGATATTTCTAAACAACTCAATACCTGGTGCTGGTGGTAATGATAATTGTGATGATGATAATGATGCTGATTTCCTATGTCTGTTTCAACTCTATTTGCCTTATCGTTCCCATAAAAGCTTTCACTGCATCAAACTCCGTGACCTCTGTCCCCCTTCATGGCAGGCTGTGTCTTTAAACATGCACTCACTTCAATAAGCTCTAGTAAATGTTATTCAAACTGAGTGGTAAAAGTCACAAACTGAGAAGGATAAAATGATGCTGATATTAAATTTGCATGTTAAAGGAAAGCTGTAGCTATGTCAGGTCGGGAGCTGTATTAGATCAGTGAGGGTGTGGCTACGTAAATGCTGATCAGGTGCTAAATGGAGACTATTATTAAATCCCGTAACAACGATATCCCCCATTATTCCATCCACAGCTTCTTATAGGATCAACATATTCCAGGACAGTGTTACCTGGCTCAGTTCCTGGGTGTAGAAGGTTTTTAATATATGAATTGATCTCATTAGTTATAGATGTTTATGGCAATTGACTACCTAAATCCACTCACCTTACTTTCTAGTGAAAGTTTAAAATAAATCATTTTTCTTAACCTTTGTTATGAATAACTATTTCTGTTGTAATTTTCCTTCTTTGGTTTTGTTTTCTACAAGTCTTATTTAGGCGCGGTTTTGGAGTAAGATCTTGTTTAGAGAGTTTGTCTAAGATATAAAATAAAATAAGTTGTTAGTAGAGATTAAACCCTATTTATAAAAAAGAATTATAATAAAAAGGTAGAAAAATGAGTATTTAAATATATAATGCTTGCCAATAGATTACAATAAAACTTCTCAGCATAATAAAAAGGTATATAACCACATCAAGGAACAGAAATTTTGAGTTTGTTTAGAGTATAAAGAAGTCAAATTAACAGAAGACCTAAGAAAAGGCGAAACCTCTGATATAACTTTGTTTGACAACCTGAAGTTATTTTATGTTTCGTTTATTTACAAAAGTCCATTTTTGAAACATAGTGCACAGATGGAATCTAGGATAGCAGATCAGTATCTCAAAGTCTGTCATTCCCAATGTTCTGATGATCAGACCAGAGAAATACTGCTTATAAAAATCTCTCTTTGTCAGGTATATGAACAGCTAGTCTTCAACAAAGGGGCTAGAAGTCATAGAAAGTGTTGCAAGGAAAGACTGAGAAATGACGTTGAGAAATCTGGCAAGTCAAATGTAAAAAGCTGAACTCAGACCCTTATCTTACCCTTACACAAAAGTCAACTCAAAATGGATAAAAGACTGCAATGTCATACCTCAATTCGTAAATTATATTGAGTTGAACATAGTAGAATCTTCCATGACTTTGAATCTAGAGCCATCACTCATGAGACAACGTTACTGCCATGCAGAAAAAGCGAAACAATGGGACGACAAGAAATGATGACCGGAATAAACCTCTCAGGCTGAGAGAAAACATTTACCCACCACTCATTTCACGAAAGGATAATAATTACAATATAGATATAGAAAAGTTTTAAAATTTATCAACAAAAATCAAGCCCAGTAAAACTATGAGGAGATGAACAGTCACTTCTTTAATGAAGGCACATAATAGGCATATGAGAAAAATGTTCTTCATCAATTATTATCAGGGAAATGGAGATCTAAGCCACACAGTGCGATGGCACATCTGGAAAGAAAGCAACATCACTCATTGCTGGTGTGGCCATGCAGCATTAGTGCCGCCTCTACTCTTCGGCACGTTAACTGGTCCCAGCATTTTGGAAAACAAAACAGAGACTGCAGAAGCCAAGAGCTGAGCTTCACGAGGCCACGCCATTACGCTATTCCATGTCAGCCCAAAGAGCAACAAAACACTGTTCTTAGGAGTCACAAGTTTTTTGAGGGTGGGCATGCCCAGTGGTGCTCAGGGCTGACTCCCATCTCTCTACTTTGAAATTACTCCTCACAGGGGGATTGGGAACCATCTGGATTTAACCAGGTCTGCTTGTGTATAAGGCAGGACCCTGCCAGCAGGGACCATCTCTCCAGCATTGCAAAGGGTTATATTCCATCAGATTGAAATTCTAGAACTTTATCCTAGAGAGAACAACGGATGCAAATATATTTCATTAGACATTAGGTATAAAGCTGACATATTGAAAATTACATTAATATAAGTAATAGTGGAATTATTAGAGAAATTATTGCTCCATATAGACTTCAGCTATGTAATATTATGTAGCAAATAAAAGAAATACTACTTGCTAAAAATATTAAAAAAGAAAATTGGGGGGAAATACAATTGGAGGATTTATTACAGGAGATACAAATGATCAAAAATGAGTATATTCTGATTCAGAGGCATCAATAAAATGCACACTTAACCCATCTGTTACCTTTTCTTATCTATGAAATCATATATTTCTATTCTGTCTATGAACAACTATCTAAATGTCATTATTGGAAGAACTTTCCTGCAATCTTCATGTTACTTTAAAAATGATCTAAACATCTTCTGATCCTGAATACTTTAAACAATGGTCTCAAATTACAAATCCACTTTCCCAGGTAAAATAATACTATAATTATATGACTATAACCATGTAATAATATAATAATTCTAACTATAATCTTGTTCTCACCTATAAGATGCATCCTGAATGATTCTTGCCCATGTTATACTCTCTGAGCATTTAGCATGGAAACTCGTATATAATGCCAGAACTTTAAAACTTTAGAAATTAGAGTATTTTTATGCACACATTATTTTCTTTCAACATATTTTAATAGTAGAAAATAATATAGTCTCTGTTTCTTCTAGTTATAACCCTACCTCTTTTACTAGTTATTTTTAAGAAACAAAAATGGAGAAACAACAGATCAAAGCAGCCATAGAAATCTTTACTCTTGAAGATCAGAATAGGCAGGTAATAGTCATGAGTACTTTTATATTTGCTGGTGTACATTCATCTTTATAAAAAATATATACTATTACATTTTTATGGATTATCTTTTTTTCTTTCTGCACATGATTATAACTAATCTTGAAATGCTTGATTACTTACATTCTACAATTACATTTTTTTGGTATTAAGAAAATAAAATAGTTATTTTACAACATGGAGTACTAAAATGTTCTCAAAACAAGTTGTGGAAAAAGTTTAAAGGGAACCAATTTTACTCTACCATTAATTTTCTTTTTTATGTTTCTTAAAACAAGATTTAAACAGCAATCTATTTTGAGTATTAAAAACTAGACAATCTCAGGTTTTTTTTCTCTAATTCATGTTAATAAAAACTATTCAAAATGTCAGCAACAAATTCTCACAATGGATTCTGTTATACCTAGCATATTAAAATGAACATGATTGGGGTGGGAGTATAGTACAGCCTGAAGGGCATTTGCCTTGCACATGGCTGTCCCAGGTTCAATCCCGGCATCCCATAGGTTCCCCTGAGCACTGCCAGGGGTAATTCCTGAGTTCAGAGCTAGGAGTAACCCCCTAAGCATTGCCAGTGTGACCTAAAACAAGCAAAAATAAATAAGTAAATAAAATGTACATGTCTATATTTTAAAAGAATACTGTGCTTGAGACTACTACTACAATGTTATTTCAAATGTGGTTCTTGAGAGATAAAGTTGGTATTTGTAATTTCAAGTGTAGTGACTTTTTGAAATAATTCAGGGACATTTTCATCCTTTGAGTGCTTTTTTTTCAGCCTAATTTTAACAATCGGGTCAGCTCTTCATCACAACCTTGCTTTGTGTAATGACATTTGCTACTAGAAAGGCAGAGACCAAAAAGACTTTATGCATATGAGACTGTGTTGACCTCTGGGTAGAAAGACCCAGGGGCAGCAATGCCAGGAGAACAGAACTGTCAGCACAAGCGGACGGATTTGGCCTGGCTTAAAATGTTAGTGAGAAATCCCAGGAGGACTCCACCTTTGGATTTAGCATGCAGACCTCGAATTGAGGAATTTCATAAGGAGAAGGTAAGATGAGATTTCTCAATTAAATGAAAAGTCATTTAACTCAACGAGGAGAAATGTGCTTTTTTTGTTTTTTGTTTTTTCTTTCCTCCAGGAGACCTGAAAGAAATCTCTGACTATGAAATACTTCGAAGTTCTTTATTAGGTTGGTTGTTATTTTAGTATTCTGCAAATTGAAAATTTTCTCAGAGTACTGATTAAAAATCTTTATGTTATTTTATTTCAATTTTCCCTTCAGCTTTGAGAACATTGCATTTCTGTTGTGTTTTGGGGCTGCGTCCGGTGATGCTCAGGGACTAGGTCAGCTGGACTGCTCAGAAGTTTGCTCCGAGATGATTTGGGGACATACCAAATAGAGTATTGAACCCAGGCCTACCTCACAATTGAATCATGCATATTAGCGCTTAGAGCTATTTCCCTAGCCCCAAAGGCATTTTTACTCAACATGGCTATTTAATATGCATCTTCTTAGTTGAAATAGAATTGGATCTTTCCAAATAAACCTTGTTCTTCTGAAATGTATATTGCAGTTAGCCCTAAAATTGTGTTTCCATTTCTCTTGGGCCTATCACCTCCACTAGCATTTTCACTACAGTCTCTAACTCAATTTAACTCTTATTTGTATCAGAAAACTAACCTACCCTTTCAGCTAGGCAGCTTTTTTGTTTGCATGAGAATGGAAAATAGGGGAGCTAGGAAGTGAGTGCAGGGGTTCAGGTTACTGCTTTGCATGTAACTGACTAGTCTACAGCTGCATTACACAGGGTCCCCCAATGGTGCCAAGAGAGATCCCTGAGCACAGAGCCAGGAGTAAGCCCTGAACACTACCATTTTTGATACCATAAAAAGTCAAAGCAAAGAACTGAAAAATCTATTTAACATGTCTCTTTTTAGATAGTAGCATTTATCTAAAACACGCACACACATTTGAGAAATAGAAATATGAACAAAAATAATGCCATTGAGTGAGTTGATAGAACAAATCACTTACGATAGAGAAGACTTAAGAATTTTTTTGTAGCTCTAAAGATGGACAGAGGCTAGCCAACTATGCATAAGGGTGTGAATCTAAATACTGCACGCACAGAGAGAAGGGAGGAGCACAGGCTTCACAGCTCACCTGCTGAAGTACATGTAGTTTTGGTGCAATTACCAAGGGGCAATTTTTAGAGATTATATACTTGAAGATTATATACTTGAAGACAGGCATTTCTCTCCCTGTCCAGTTTCAAGACATAAGTTTCAGGGTGTCCTACACACCTCCTTCTCCTCATTTTCTACATTCCTACTATTTAAATTACTTGATCCTCTCCTGTTTTGGGAGGGGGGTTTGGGGATCACACCCAGCAATGCTCAGGGGTTACTTCTAGATCTTCATTCAGGATTACTCCTGGAGATGTTCAGGGATGGGATGCCGGGGATTGAACCTGGGTCGGCAGTGTGCAAGGCAAGCGCTCTACCCATTGTGCTATCACTCCAGCCCCTTGATCCACTCCTTACAGGACCATTCCCTTTTCATGACTCTTATTTTGTATGTGCCACCAGGGATAGATGAAAAGTCAGATCATTCTTTACCTCAAAGCATTTATTAAATCACTGCTACTCACAAGCATTGTGATGTCACTATTTCTACTTATGCCACTCACCTTCAATGACAAAAAATGACCTTTCCTGCACTAGTGATGCACTATTTCCTTTTTATTCTTATTTGTTTTTAAAATTTAAACGAGTAACACTGTTGGTTTTTATTTTCCTTCAAGATTTTCTGGTTTGCGAATTTGAATCTATTAGAAAAACTTTCCTTTCCATAATTTCTAAATGTATAAATTATGATCTCTTAGTTTACTATTCTCTGTATTTGTTCTCTATTTTTTCACCTTTGAATAGCATAGTCATATTTTTATGTTAAAACAAAAGCGATGGAAACAATACTCCCTAATCTAGCATCACCCTGATTCTACATATGTATACTTAGATTTGTTTTGGCATTTATCAGTAGTCAAGGCTGCCACTAGTCTAAAAAACTTGGAAAAATTCCAGTATCAACCTCAATTAACTGCTTTATCACTACACGGATGCAGTACTCGACTAATTTCCATTATAAAACCTAAGTATTACAAATAAGAGAATATAATTTCTATAACAAATTTGTTTCTAGGCATATATGTGTGTGAATACATATGCCCATATGTGTTTTCCTTTTTTCACCCGTGTCATATTTGACATGCCCAATACCAGTAACAATCATATACCTCATTCCCAACAATTGTTGGAATGGTTTGAGGATCTTTATGTTCCCGGAGTGGGCAGGTGCCCTTGGGCTATTTCGCGTGTGACAGGACGTATTGAGATGTTACTGGTGCCCACTTGAGCAAATCGATGATCTACGGAAGACAAGTGATACAATTGAAGCGATCCCTAAATTCATAGCTGATAGTCTAAAATGGTATATAAACTCTCAAGATGAGCAAGCAAAGAAAAATGCAGACGGAAGCAAAGTAAAAGAAGACAAAGAAGGGAAACTAAGAACTTACAATGAGGGAGAGGAAAAAAATATTGCAACTGTAAGATGGAGTTATAACCAGAGCGAGGCTTAGAGCACGTGGCTTACTACAGCGAAAATGAAATTCTTTTAACTCAGCAAGGTGGGTGGAAAGCTCTATGGATGGGTGCATTTAGAGGTTATTATTGCTTCTTAATGAACTATTTTAGTCGAGAGTAAATTATTATATAAAATTAAAGGCGAGGATTCAAGTTTTATAGCTCACTTCGTTCCCTGTGCCAAGTTGCTTCCAGAGGCTGGGCTTCTAAGGCCATCATAGCACAGCAAACATTCTGAAAAAATACAGCCTCAATCTGATGCCAACACTTGTGAATTTTCTTGAGTTGTGGCTAATTTGCAGCAGAAAAGAAAACAAGTGTGAAAGTGTGAAGTGACACTTGCTGGAGGGAGTGTGGAAAAGCACAGTGGGAAGGGGAGCTGAGAAGAGTCTATTTTAAGAGGATGCTTAATTTCATTACCAGCAACTGTTAGCCTTTTCTGTACACTGATGCTCACTGAGGCCATCATTTTCCAAATAAACGAATGTTTGCATTTCATCCTGAACCCCTTTTGGAAAGAACAGACCATAAGAGTTCCTCTAATGAAAACACCTCAGTTTGCCGTGGTGTCCTCTACCAGAACAAAAACCTATAATCAGTACACATTTGAGATAGTGTCCAGGCAGTTTAATTATTTTTTTAATATTTTATTATACCACCGTGAGATATACAATTACAAGATGTTCATGCTTGAGTCTCGGTCATACAGTGTTCCAGCACCCATCCATCCCTCCACCAGTGCCCATTTCCCACCACCAATGTCCCCACTTCCCTCTTCCCTCCTCCTTCCCCAGCCAGCCTCCATGGTAGGTTCTTTATCTCCCCCCTCTCACTCTCCTTCTCTTTCTCCTCGCTTCCCTTTACACATTGTGGATTGCAATACATATAGTTAGAGGTTATCATGTGTATCTTTTTGCCTATATTCAATGCTCAGTTCTCAGATGGTATCATCATTTTCAATGATTATCAGCACATTGTTCCCATCTCTGTCTTACCTAGCTTCTGACTCCCAGGCATTTGTGGTATACCAGGTTTTGAGATAGCACGTGGGCCCTTTGCACACGCACGCTATTGGGATTGGGCTGTGTCCAGCTGTGGAGTCCGGACCTTGAGGATGACTGTGGTTGTGTTGCACGAGGTTTTCTGACTTCTGGGAGCCTGGCGGGAACAGGCCAAGGAGCAAAACCTGTCCCCACACTCAAGACATCCATTAGTCTAGAAAAGGGCGGGCAGGCAGAGACTCTGCCCCGCACCTGAGTACCTGGTGTCCTCTGAGAGCCACAGCAGCAGTTCTGGGCAGGCTTCCAAGCCTTTGTGGAGGGAGATGGGTGTGGGGAGGTGGCCCCAGTCCAGGCTCCCTAAAAACCTGGTTGGCGTAGTCGCCAAGACCCGCAGGCCTGGGCTTGAATTCGACTCCTCTCCTGGGTTGGGTGTGCCCAGCTGTGGGGTCGGACCAGAGGATGACTGTGGTTTTGTTGCATGCAGTTTTCTGGCTTCTTTTGTTCTTGAATTTACTTTGAGTTCCTAGAACGTGATTGGTTCCACTAGTGTGATGTACTGCGTGGCCGCTTTTGGCTGCGCCGACTTGGGGAGACAGGATAGTAGCTCTCCCCCTCTCCCCCCCCCCCACCCCGTGTCTGAGTCTCTGCATGATGGCCGATAGCCCTGAGGCAGTTCTTGGGCAGGTCCACCTGGCCTCCAGAATGGGACAGAGAGGGGACCCCAGCTCCATGTACAGGAACGCCTGGTGACTTTCGCCTCTCACAACTGCCTACCTGGGCTTGAACTCTGAAGACAGTTTAATTCGTGATAAGCAAAGTTAATCTTGATGGAATAGTGAGAGATGAGGGGTGGAGTGGGGGCACAGAAGGACAGAGAAGAAACTTTCTGATAATTTCATTGTTTAAAATGCTTTTAATGGGCTTGGCACAAGATTATATAGTACAGAAAAGTCTACGGCACTCAAGATCAGTTTTCACTATGAGAGAACTCATCACGGAGGTGATGGAGCCTTGATCACATCATTGAGCTTCTTTAAATTTCACTCTTGGAGCCAGAGCAATAGCATAGCGGTTAGGGTGTTTGCCTTGCATGTGGCCAACTGGATTCAATCCCCGGCATCCCATTGGTGCCCTGAGCACCACTAGGAATAATTCCTGAGTGAAGAGCCAGGAGTAACCCCTGAGCATTGCCGGGTGTGACCCCAAAAAAGCAAAAAATTTTTTTTCACTTTCTTGCTGCATTAAAAAAATGTTACGCATTTTGCAGAGAAAAGTTAACATGTGGCTGCTTTATAAAGAATGCTTTGTAGCAAATTCAGTATAGTGTGTGACAATACTAATATAATAGTAATGTGAGAATGAACTAATAGATTTAGAAAGAAATTATGAAGATTACATTTTTTTGTTATAGACTCAAGGACTTACTTTCTGAATGGTCACGTAACCTCCTTATCACCAAAGAGAAAAACCATCTTTAGTTCCAGCATCTTGATCATTGTATACAACCTTAAGGGGCAGGAAGAAGATTTTAACTTTGGATTGTTTGAGCTTTTTATTTTCTTTTTGGGTCCACCCAGCGATGCTCAGGGGTAAGTCCTGGATCTTCACTCAGGAACTACTCATGGTGGTGCTTGGGGACCATATGGGATGCTGGGGATTGAACCCAGGTTGGCTGCATGCAAGGCAAATGCCTTACCCTGGACTATCACTCCGGCCCCTGTTTGAGCCTTTATAAACACTGTTGAGAGTTAATTTTGTTTCAATTTCATATCTACTATATTACTGAGTATATATGAACTCGGAAGATGTTTCCAACACACCTCCTCCTCGTATAGCCCTAATTCCCACTGGATGCTAAACAACAAATTATTTTCAGTTATAAGCTGTTATAGAAAGTAAGGGTTACATTTTCAAATCGACATTTTATGAAAAGGTTAGATAAGTTTTTGTTGAATAACTACTATTGGTGGTTGTTACTTTCTGCACATCGAACATGAAATAATTCACTTGTCTAAGTTATTAATCAAATGGTACTTCTCAATCTTTCAGAAAGGCAACTAAGCATAATTTTATTTAGTTAGGCTGTAACTCAACCATGGATAACTTCAATTCATGGGGATTCAATAAATGTATTTTTTTGAATTTGTGTTATTAATGTTGATGTAGGTGGGCCTCACAGGTGGCTTATGTGAGGCTGGAAGGAGAGAGAGATGGTCTTTCTCCCTAGCCGCCTCTGCCGCCCTATCTTCCTGCCTACATCAAGGTGATCTGGTTTACAATAGTGTGACTGCTGTGGTTTTCATGTATTGTGACTACTGTGACTTTGCTCTCTCCTAGTGTCATATTTGATATGCCAAATACTGGTATCAATTATAGACCTCATTCCCAAGACCTGAAGGAATGGTTTGAGGCTCTTTATGTTCCTGGAGCAAGCAGATGCCCTTGGGCTACATTAGCATGTGACAAGATGTTACTGGTGCCCTCTCAAGCAAATCAATGAACAATGGGAAGACAAGTGATGCAAGTGATTCCTGCACTTGATAAGCAAAGTGAGTCTAGATGGGATACTGAGAGATGTGGATCAGGGTCAGCACTGCACTGCAGACCTGATCTTTGGGTTCTGGCCGACCAGTGAGCTTCAGATGGGCCTCAGTGTCTCCCGGGCACCAGAGCCAAGCCCATCACGGGGAGCAAGTCATGCCTGGAGTAACGTTCAGGCCTCATAACTGCCAGACATATTCTCTACCTCTGAGCTATTTACCAAGCCTCCTGGTTATTTTAAAACCTCCTTTCGGAAAATATGATTGATATGTAAAAATATTGTATATATTTAACATACACAAAACTATATTTTGGAAAATAGGTATGTGTCCGTGCAACCGTCACCACCGAGACCACCAAAGAGCCAACTTCGGCAGATTCCTACTCTGACCCTGATGGTGCATGTGAGAACACTGGGCATGACACCTTCCCTTGCACAACATTTTAATTACAAACACCGCATTAGGGCATCAACTACACTCACGGGATCAACTACACTTATATCATTCTGAAATTAACTCTTCGGTTAGTTCCACTTTTTCATCCTAAAAATGGAACTTTACACACACTAATCAATAACCCCTTCACCCTACCCAAACCCCAGAAACTACCATTCTACATCTGATTCCTTGATTTTGAGTACTATAAGCACTTCAAATAATTAGAATCATACAATACTCAAGCTACCGCAACTCACTTATCTCAATCAAATAATGTCAAAGTCCATATATGTTATACCACATTCAGAATTACCTTCTCACTCTCTCTTAGAGCTGAACAATATTCTATTAGGGTGTATAGAGCAATTTACTCACCCATATAAAAGTTACCATTTATAATTTTAAATTATAAAGCAATCATGGTTTCCTAACTACTCTTAAAAACTCTCTCTTCCCTTCCCTTTACTGCTGTTTAGTAAACATTCCTTCCATATTTAGCAACTCTAAATAATATTCCTATGAACACAAGTATTCATACACCTCTTTGAGACTTGGCTTTCAATCCATTTTGTATATTCTTTTAACATTATGAGAGACAGCAAGTATTATTTTCAACAACCGCTTTACTATTTCACTGTCAGGATATTTACTGTTTCACCGGCAGGATATTTCCGTTTCTCCATAGCGTCACTAACATTTGCTTTTTACTGTTCCTTGACAGCCATCACTCCAATGTACTAGAGTCAATAAAACATTCCTGATTTGATTTGCTCTTTGTTAAGAATTAGCGTGATTTATTTCTTTCATGTTCTTCTATTTACTTGTGCTATTTGGAAAAAAAAATTCTACACAAGTCTACTCACTTTTTATTTTAGCTTTTATTGATTTCTTTGTTGTTTTGGAACCACGCCCCACAGAACTAGCTCTACCACTGCTGCTGGGTTCCTGGAGACTGTGCTGGGGTGCTCCAGGCACCAGGCAGCGCTAGCCATTAAACACTGGCCCTTTGAGGCGTCTAACACCCTCAGGATTTTTTAAAAGTCTTTTATTATACCACCGTGAGATACAAAATCACAAAGATACACAATTAAAAGGTTCATACCTGGGTATTGGTCATACAGTGTTCCAGGACCCATCCCTCCACCAGTGCCCATCTCCCACCACCAATTACCCGGTTCCCTCCCCCTCCCCAGCCGGCCTCCATGGCAGGTTCCCCATTTCTTTCCCTTTCTTGCTCTCTCCCTTCCTTCCCCTCCAGACTATGGACTACAGAACATACATTAAAGGGTTGTCATGTGTGTCCTTTTGCCTGTATTTAATTCTCAGTTATAGGTTGGCACTAGTACCCTCGACAATTGTCAGCACACTGTTCCATTTTCTGTCCTACCCAGCCTCTAACTCCCACACGTTTGCGCACAATTTCCACCCTTGAAAAGACCTCCTGATACAAGGTCATGTTTTACTTGATCTTGGATACTGGCATCACAATATGCACATATATCTATGCCATGCAAATAAATGCAGTCATTCTGTATCTGTCTCTCTCCTTCTGGCTAATTTCACTCAACATAATCTTCTCCATGTCCATCATTTTATAGGCAAATTTTATAACTTCATTTTTCCTAACAGCTGCATAGTATTCCATTGTGTAGATGTACCAAAGCTTCTTTATCCAGTCATCGATTTTCTGGCACTCTGGTTGCTTCCAGATTCTGGCTATTGTGAATAATGCTGCTATGAACATAAAAGTAGGGATGGTGTTTCCGCTGCGTATTTTTGGTTTCCCAGAGTAGATTCCCAGGAGTGGTATGGCTGGGTCAAATGGGAGTTCAATTTCTAGTCTTTGGAGGAATGTCCATATTGTTTTCCAGAAAGGCTGTACCAGCCGGCATTCCCACCAACAATGGATGAGTGTTCCCTTTTCCCCACATCCAAGCCAGCACTTGTTTTTCTTGCTCTTTTGATTATGTGCCAGTCTCTGTGGTGTAAAATGATATCTCATTGTTTTGATTTGCATCTCTCTGATGATTAGTGATGATGAGCATTTTTTTCATATGTTTTTGGCCATTTGAATTTCTTCCTTGCTGAAGTTTCTGTTCATTTCATATCCCAATTTTTTTGATGGGGTTGTTTGTTTTCTTCTTGTAAAGTTCTACCAGTGCCTGATATATCCTGGATATTAACCCCTTATCAGATTCGTATTGGGTGAATATTCTTTCCCATTCTGTGGACTGCCTTTCTATCTTAGTCACTATTTCTTTTGGGGGTGCAGAAGCTTTTTAGTTTCATGTAGTCCCATATGTTTATCTTTTCTTCTAGTTGCTTTGTTAGTGATGTTTCACCTTTGAAGATGCCTTTAGCTTCAATGTCGTGGAGGGTTTTTCCTATATTTTCTTCAATGTACTTTATGGATTCAAGTGTGATATTGAGATCTCTAATCCATTTTGATCTGATTTTTGTGCATGGTGTTAGACACAAGTCCAAATTCATTTTTTTACATGTCGCTGCCCAGTTTTCCCAACACCACTTGTTGAAGAGGCTTTCCTTACTCCATTTTAGACTCGTTGCACCTTTATCAAAGATTACATGATCCTGTGTTTGAGGTTGGGTGTCAGGATACTCAATTCTATTCCATAGGTCCACAGGTCTTTTTTATTACAACACCATGCTGTTTTAATTACTACTGCCTTGTAGTACAGTTTGAAGTTGGGAAAGGTGATTCCTCCCATCCTCTTTTTCCTGAGGATTGCTTTAGCTATCCTTGGGGGTTTATTGTTCCATACAAATTTCAGGAGTGTTTGGTCAATTTCTTTGAAGAATATCATGGGTATCCTGATAGGGACTGCATTGAATCTGTACAGATTTCTAGGGAGTATTACCATTTTGACAATGTTGATTCTCCCCCATCCATGAGCAGGGAATATGTTTCCATTTCCTTGTGTCCTCTTTTATCTCTTGGAGCAGTGTCTTGTAGTTTTCTTTGTATAGGTCCTTTACACATTTGGTTAAGTTGATACTAAGCACCTGGAAACTGAACAGCTCACTCCTGAACAACAAATGGGTCATAGAAGAAATCAAACAGGAAATCCAAAGATTTCAGGAAACAAATGAAAATTAAGACGCCAACTCTAAGAACTTGTGGGACATGGCAAAAGCCGTGTTAAGAGGGACGTTTATAGCTCTGCAAGCATTCATCAGGAAACAAGAAATGGCCCACATAAATAACCTGACTACACAGCTGAAGACATTAGAAAAGACCAATAAAAAGAGCCCAACCCAGGCAGAAAAAAGGAAATAATAAAACTTAGCGAGGAAATCAATGAGTTGGAAACCAAAAAAAACAATCCAAAAGATTAATGAAACCAAGAGCTGGTTCTTTGAAAAAATAAACAAGATTGACAAACCATTGGCAAGACTTGTAAGGACAGGGAAAGAGAGAACCCAAATAAACAGAATCAGAAATAAAAATGGTGACATCACAACAGAAACCACAGAAATCCAAAAGATCATCAGAGATTACTTTAAGAGACTGTATGCCCTGAAACATGAGAATCTACCAAACCTTTACGGAGGACCTACTGCCAATCCTTTTCAAGCTCTTCCAGGAAATAGAAGAAACAGAAGCACTCCCAAACAGCTTCTATGAGGCACATATCACCCTGATACCCAAAGCAGGGAGAGACAACATAAAGAAAGAAAACTACAGACCAATATCCCTGATGAACACGGATGCTAAGATCTTCAAAAAAAATGCTATCAAACAGAATCCAAAGACTCATCAAGAAGATTATACATCATGACCAAGTAGAATTCATCCCGGGAATGCAAGGATGGTATAACATTCACAAGTCAATCAACATAATACATCATATCAATAAGAGAAAAAATCAAAACCATATGATCCTATCAATAGACGCAGAGAAAGCATTTGACAAGAAACAGCACCCGTTCATGATTAAAACCCTCCAGAAAATGGGAATTGATGGGGCTTTCCTCAAGATAGTTACAGCCATATACCAAAAGCCCACAGCGAGAATCATTCTAAATGGCGAAAAATTGAAACCCTTCCCCCTGAGATCAGGGACAAGACAAGGTTGCCCACTCTCACCTCTTTTTATTCAATATAGTACTGGAAGTACTTGCCATAGCAATCAGAGAAGAAAATGACCTCAAGGGCATCCAGATAGGCAAGGAAGAAGTCAAGCTATCATTATTTGCAGATGACATGATATTATACCTAGAGAACCCTAAACTCTTTACAAAAAAAACCTCCTAGAAACAATAGATGCATATAGTAGAGTGGCAGGATACAAAATCAACACCCAAAAGTCAGTGGCTTGCCTATATATAATGAAAGAGAAGAAAGGGATATTCAGGAAACGATTTCATTCACAAGTGTGCCATACCCTCCGTATTTTGGAATTAGGTCTTCATTTGCTTAGTGTTAAATTTTGTGAGTAAATATATATAGTGGTTATGAAATCCTTATACAAAAATAGTCTGTGAATATCTGTTTAAATCTGTGGGTGTTTCTATCATCTATTAATGTGAACGTTACACAGTTTTGGGGGTGGGTGATCAGAACACACACCCACTGTGTTCATTCAGGGCTTCCTCTTGGAAACCATTCCTGGAGGGACCATATGGGGAGCCAGGGATTGAATCTGGGCTAGTTGCATGCATGGTAAGCACCTTCACAATACTATTTTCCTGGCACCAGGCTGCATGCTTTTAGAAAGTCACATAAATCTCATTTTTAAAAGTTTCCTTTTCTTTCTTTTTTTTTTTGTAATTGTGCATTTGCTAGGTCAAATGGGGCTCCATTTCTACTTTTTTGAAGAATGTCCAAATTGTTTTCCATAAAGGCTGGACCAGTTGACATTCTGCTAGCAATGGATGAGAATCCCCTTTTCCCCACATACACACCAGCACTGGTTGTTATTGCTCTTTTGGATGTGTGACAGTTTTTGTGGAGTGGGATGATATCTCATTGTACTGTTTTGCATCTCCTTGAAGAATAGTGATTAAAAGAAATTTTCCATTTTCCATTTTCCATTTTTCCATTCCAAGAAACTCAATTTTGGCCATTTGAGTTTCTTCTTTGAGGAGTTTTCTGTTCATTTTCTTCTTCCCATGTTTTGATGAAGTTGGATGGCTTTTTTCTTTTCTTTCTTTTTTTTTTTTTTTTTTGTAAAGTTCTACCCAGGCCTTTGAATAGTAATTTCTTATCAGATGGTATTGTGTGAATACTTTTCTTCATCCGTGGGCTGTCCTGTATCTTGGTCACTGTTCCTTTTGAGGTGCAGAAGCCTCTTAGTTTCACGTAGTCTCATTTGTTTATCTTTGCTTCCACTTGCTTGTTCAGTGGTGTTTCGTCTTTGAAGATGCCTTTAGTTCTAATTTCATGGAGGATTTTGCAGATGTTTTCTTACATATACCTTATGGATTTAGGTCTGATGTTGAGGTATTTAATCCACTTTGATCTTACTTTTTTTTTTTTTTTTTGCTTTGTTTGGGTCTCACCCAGTGATGCTCAGGGGTTACTCCTGGCTCTGCACTCAGTAATTACTCCTGGCAGTGCTCAGGGGAATATATGGGATGCCGGGGATTGATCCCGGTTGGCTGAGAGGCAAATGCCCTACCCGCTGGACTATCCTTCTGGCCCCTGATCTTTTGTGCATGGCATTAGATAGAGGTCTAAGCTCATTTTTAACATGTAGCTATCCAGTTTTCCTAGCACCTCTTGTTAAAGAGGCCTTACCTTGCTTAACTTCAACTTCCTTGCAACCTCAAAAAAAATTAAGTGATCATATATTTGAGGGTGTTTGACAAGATATTTCATTCTATTCCACTGACTGCCTGTCTGTCTTTATTCTAATACCATGCTATTTTAATTACTACCATTTTGTAGTACAGTTTGAAGTTGGGAAAGGTGATGCCTCCCATCTTTTTTTCCAAGACTGCTTTAGCTATTTGGGTGTTGTTCCATACAAATTTAAGGAGAGTTTGATCAATTTCTTTGAAAAATGTCACGGGTATCCTTTTTAGAGGCCATATTGAATCTGTATAATGCTTTAGGGAACACTGCCATTTTGACAATGTTAATTCTCACAATCCTTGAATAGGGGATATGTTGCCATTTCCTCATGTAGCATTTTCCACTTTTCTTTATACAGGTCCTTTATGTCCTTAGTTAAGCTGATTCTGAGGTACTTAATTTTCTGAAGCACAAGAGACAAAATCTTTACCAAAATACTAGTACATAGAATCCAACAACTCATTAATTGATGTGTTATTTTTTTAAAAAAATTATTAAAATAATACATAGGATAAATTAATTTTATATATTGGGTTTGTCTAAAACTTAAGTCTACACTTTATGGCCAAAATCTAACTTAATCAAATTTGCACATTTAGACTTTTTTCATATCCAAACTATCTGCTTCTTTCACCCATAAAAACACAGACATAATAGCATGTAAATGTAATTGGACAGTGACAAAATGACCCTCTTAGACATAAATACTTTGTCCTTTCAGCACTTCTCAGTAGCTTTGTGAAATAGATCATTTTCCCCTCTGGATTTAAAGGGACTCGATTAATGCCAAAGGCCCACAGAGGCTGTTTTTCTGCTCTAAATCACTATGAAGAACTGTTCAATGGATTACCCGTCTTATCTTTTTCTTTCTTTCATTCTTCCCTTCCTTCCTTCCTTCCTTCCTTCCTTCCTTCCTTCCTTCCTTCCTTCCTTCCTTCCTTCCTTCCTTCCTTCCTTCCTTCCTTCCTTCCTTCCTTCCTTCCTTCCTTCCTTCCTTCCTTCCTTCCTTCCTTCCTTCCTTCCTTCCTTTTTCTTCCTTCCTTTTTTTCCTTTCTTTCATTCTCTCTCTTTCTTTCTTTCTTTCTTTCTTTCTTTCTTTCTTTCTTTCTTTCTTTCTTTCTTTCTTTCTTTCTTTCTTTCTTTCTTTCTTTCTTTCTTTCTTTCTTTCTTTCTTTCTTTCTTTCTTTCTTTCTTTCTTTCTTTCTTTCCTCCATCCCTCCCTCTCTCCCTCCTTCCTTTTTCCCCTCCCTCCCCTCCTCCCCCTCCTCCCTCCCCTCCCTCCCTCCTCCCCCCCCTCCCCCTCCCCTCCCCCCCCTCCCCTCCCTCCCTCCCCTTCCCCTTCCCTTCCCTTCCTTCCCTTCCTTCCCTTTCCTTCCTTTCTTTTTTCCCTGCCCTGCCCTGCCCTTCCATTCTCCCCAGGATACCTCACAAGTGGTTCCCAGGGAGTTCTAAGCAATGCCACACAAAAGAGACTAGTGAGTCCATCAAGGGCTGGAGGAAGCCGGTTGTTCAGACCCTGCAGGGCTGGGGATTACCTAGTCACCCCGGTGAGACTTGCAGGGCTGCCCCCGTGATGCTCCAGAAGCCATGTGGTACTAGATTCGAACCCATGTTGGAGTATACCAACACATGCCCTAACTGCTTTCACATCACCCCATGTCCAGGACTGAGGCCTCACTGTGGGTGTGTGTGAGGTGTCAGTGGACAAACGGGTGACCCTTTCGGTGTATGGCCCTTTCTGTTGCTGCTACTCTCATTTCAGGGCATGCTTATGACTGTGATTATGCCTTGACAGTCAATTATAAGATTTATTTGAAGGCAGAATACTGCCATTAATGTTGATTAATACGATGATCAGAAGGGTTAGTGCTTTTAAACAAGATTGTAAAAGGCAAGTGGTATCAATATTTTAATTTAATCAGCTTAAATTTAATAATGATTATTTAATTCTAGTATCAAACATGTTTCTTAATAAACCGAATAAAAATCTGCTTTCTCCAAGACATATTAGCACTGAATCAGAGCTGTACAAGAGTAAAGCAGCAGCTTGTCCTTTTTTACAAAATATTTTTGACGTTGAAAAGGACCAACTCTATAAAACTATCACCCGGGGTTTCTTCGCTAGGCCTAAAGCTATCTGAATTAATAAGACTTTCGAAACTACTCTGTGACTGTGTTTTGAGGACAGATAGTCCTTTGATGGTTTTAGGATTTCATTTATTCCAAAGTCTATAAGACTGTCTAGTTCAGCCCTATATATCTTGAGTCATCCCTTGAAGCAGGTAGAAGCTCATAAAATTACTGATGAGCTAAAACGCCATATGTGTTTTATGTATATGTGAGACACTGTTCATGTGTCTATTTAAATATATACTTAGAGATGGTTCAAAATAGTTTCCTTGCCATGTGCTTGTTAACCTTTAAAATCTATTGCAAAAAAAAGAAGAGGCTAGAGTCTCAGTCTGGCTGCCTGCTATAACAATACTAAAGATGCGGACTTACTTTATTTCTCGCAGTATGAGAAGCTGGAATGGTCACTCACATTTATATTCTTTCTGTGTCCTTAAAGTATGGAGGCAGAAGTACGGCGCGTTGGCCTCTTTATGTTCTTATTATAGCTGCTGGTCACTGCGTTTCTGCAGGCAGGGTCAGGCTTGGCCTCGTGACACTCAGGTAGAATCCAGCGCTTCACACAAGCACTTCATCGCTTGAGCCTGGCACTAATTCCTGTCATAAAGACTTCACTCCTCCCCAATCCCCAACTTCCTTACCTCCAGATGTTGCTACCTTGGGATCATTGTTTCAACATCTAAATTTCACTGGGGAAAAGCGGGAGCTGGTTGTGGGCACAAACTTTCAACACAAACTGGCAGAAGTGAAAGTCTTGGTGCTTGGTAATGGTTTTCTAGTCTCTAAGCTGGGCGAGCACGATTTAGACAGACTACATGCTCTTCAGCAATAGTGGACGTAAAATATTTAATTCCACCTGTTTATGTGATCCCCGAGTTCCTAACTGCATGGGTGGTAGATTTTAATGCTAATCTGATGAGAGTGGAGGAAAAGATGTCTGGGAGTACCTCTGAAGCACGAGAGTCATTTATTGACAAGTAAACCCAGCTGACAGCTACAACTTCCCTGTCACAGCTTCACTGACCTGTGGTTTGGCCACAGAAAGAAGAGTGTTTATCTGTGAGAAAGGGATGCTTTACATCAACGCGATAGCCTTTAGAAATCAATAGGGACAGCATTTGTATTTTCTAAGCAGAAAATTACTGAAAAGTTATTTATTGTAGTAGAGCATTAAAACAACCTCAGTTTGGAAATTAAATTACTACAAATGTGCGACTAAACAGTAAAATTTTGTATTTAAAAATGACATTCTAGGGGCTGGAGCGATAGCCCAGCGGGTAGGGCATTTGCCTTGCACGCCGGCCGGCCTCTGCCGGCCTGGGTTCAATCCCCGGCATCCCATATGGTCCCCTGAGCACCACCAGGAGAAATTCCTGAGTGCAGAGCCAGGAGTAACCCCTGAGCATTGCCAGGTGTGACCCAAAAAGCAAAAATAAAAATAAAAATAAAAATGACATTCTAAAAAAAACATTTAAGGGGCCGGAGCGATAGCACAGTGGGCAGGGTGTTTGCCTTGCACGTGGCCAACCTGGGTTGGATCCCTGGCATCCCATATGGTCCCTGAGCACCGCCAGGAGTAATTCCTGAGTGAAGAGCCAGGAGTAACCCCTGAGTATTGCCGGGTGTGACCCAAAAAGAAAAAAAAAAAACATGTTATGGCAAGGCAGGATTAGTCAATAGCACAGAACTGCGCAGCACAACGCAGGAGACACAGATAAACAGAAGCGTCCAGACGACTTCGCTTATGCACCAACGCTTCCTCTAACAGCAAACTCTTCCACACATATTGAGTCTAAATCAATTCACTTGCTGCTTCCTCCTGATTTTAGCCTCCAGCCTGTTGTCTCCATTTTTCACATAAAAAAAAAAGTCTTTCTTGAAGACTACAGGCAGTGTGATGTATTTGGACATTAACACTTTCCAAAACCTTCAATGGCATTCTGTTGCCTCACAATAAATCTCCAACTCTTTAGCATAGCTGCAAAGACATGCGTGAACTAGCCCGCCCACCCTGCCAGCTCGCTGCGTGATATTCTCCTTGGAACTCACATGGCTGCTGATACACTAACATCTACCCAATTGTTCCCAGTTCAGGGATTCTTAATGCACTGTCCTTCTTCCTGAAATATCCTCTGGCAGCATCAGGGCCTCTTAAGGTCCTAATGAAATGTCATCTCCTCAAATCAACTCACAATTTTATCTAAAGTAGGCCATACTCTGCTCTACTCAATTATTTTTTATAACATTGTAATCGGTTTTAAACATCATCCATTTACAAATGTGGTTTTACATGACAAAATCCATGACTATAGAGATCACCTGTTTTACCTGCTTTCTTACTGCATCGGCCACACAGTAGGTGCAGAAATAACTGGTATATGAGATATGCATCTTTATTGCAACCTCACATTAACTGTATTTGTGCCCTATATCATAGTGAGAGAAATCAATATAAGTCAGAGCAAGAGTATGCCGAGTCTATTGCTAAGTCACTTGCTTCCATGCATCAACCTAGGTTCAGTCTTCAGTAAAGACAGCCCTGAAAAGCCATGACAAGCCCTGAGCACCACCATTTATGCACACATCAGATAAGCACAAAAATATAATTTCATTAAATAAAACAACAATAGTTTAAGATAATATTCAGGTTTTAAATTTCTCACAGACATGGGCAGAGCTGCTACTGGCTCTCCCTGTGCCAAGCTGCTCACGAGGCGCACGGGAGGGAGGATGGCGGGGGTTCTAACCCTGGCCTGCCACCCCAGCAGAGCCTCGCAACAAGCCAGACAACCCCCACTCCATGAGAATCTCCATTTTCCAAATCCGGACTTCCCCTCTTCAGAACTCCACCCAGCAGACCAGCCCATCACATCCCGGCTCTCGCGGCCACAAGCGGCCATGAGATTCATCAATATGCTGGATTTAGGGGTGACTACAAGAGTATGCTACCCACATGGCAGAGCCTGGCAAGCTACCCGTGTCGTATTTGATATGCCAAATACCAGTAACAATTATAGACCTCATTCCCATGACCTGATGGAATGGTTTGAGGCTCTTTATGTTCCTGGAGCAAGCAGGTGCTCCTGGGCTCTACTTGCATGAGACAGGTCATATGGAGATGTTACTGGTGCCCGCTCGAGCAAATCGATGATGAACGGGAAGACAGTGATACAGTGATATAGTATACGATAAATTTGTTTTACTTACGCATTTTAATTTAAGAAAAATGCAATTTTAAATATTGAAAATTGTTGTGTTAGTCAATGAATTTATCTTGGAAAAAGATTTCTTTATGCCACTCTGTGTAATAGAAGTACCCCAACCAAATATATAAACCACTGGCTTTTCAGCCCACACAAATGCAGCTATAAAATTATATTCTTAGTCAAATTAATCATTTTTCTGCTAAATAAACACACTTCATAATTATCTACTTTAATTAAAGATTTTAGATTAATAAACTTGGATTGGAGTTATCATTTTAATCAACAGCATTCTATAAAAAAGGATGATTGCTATGGTTTCCTTTTCTTTTCTGCTAGTTCTTGAATTTAAAATATGCACACAGAGAGACTTTTTCTTAGAATATTTTGAACATGTACAGTTTACTAAAATATATATCACCCTCGCTATCACTTAAAATAGATTTTTAAATTAAATTTACTTCAAGAGATATTACCTTTTGTGAAGAATTAATTATTTTTAGAGACAGATAGGGAAACTCAAGATTACAAAGTGCTCCAATTGAATTACAATGAGTGGATGTATTCTATCCCAGAATACACTGCCCCAAATCCCTATGAGAGACTCTCAAAGTGTCCACCAAGAAAAGAAATTTTGGCATATTACCACATCACTTAAGTATCTTCGAAAAAGGTCAGCACCTTTCTAGAAATGAATGAACAGCAGTTTGACTGGGCCCAGAGAGATGGTCTAAGAAGTTATTTTTATCACTCTAAATTGTGAGTGTTAAGATAAAGGTATCTGCTTGCCACAAAATTCTTTCTTCCATATTCTCTGATCTAAAGCACACACATTCCTACAATGCTCAGAGAGAGATGTCTGCACTCTACGTATATACTCAATTCTTTGTACTAAAGAAATAAAATACTTGATGGTACACATATGAACTCATCAAATTCTTTTACAAATGCAAACTTATTGCAAGTGTCAAGAACATAAGTAGTGACTCTAAGTCTAGCCCAGTGAGGAAGTTGTTGACAGAAACTTTTTCAGGCAATGTAGTAAAACATTAGCAGGCAATTTCAATTATATATTGATGTGAAATTTATATGTAAGCCCTTAGGGCAAATGGTTAGTCTCAAAGGACTTTGGCAAGGACAAATTGTCCTTGATTTTCAGGGCGAGAAGCAGTAAGAAATGGAAACTTCAACTTATTGCAATAGCTCATATCAAATTCTATTAGAAATGACTATATGTAGTTTAGTGGTGTTCAGTTCATTCCATTCAAAGGCACTATTAAAGACACTATTAAAGATAATAGAGTCCCGGGCTTGGATTATATAGAGACAAATAAGGGCCAACACTAGTCTCTCTCAGTTTCCTGTCTCTCGGGGACAGATGCAAGAACAAAAAGGCAATTACAGTGCAGTGTTTCACATAATGAGGGCGTTGGAATCTCGAATTAGTCTGGAAAGATAAATTATAAATTCAGGTATAACTTACATGAAGTAGTTATCAATAATGGAGGAGAAGAGAGTTAATATGCCCCAATGGGGTTTTTCCTGCATAAATTAATTTATTTAAGTTTCTTAAAAAATCATATGATATTAGTAAAGGGACTAGCAAGATGTCCAGACAATTGCATAGAAGGCTTAACATTGCTCATTTTGTCTTTATTCATCCCCAGCATGGAGGAAAGTTAGAGAAGGATTATCAAAATCTCTCAATATCCTATTTCAATGCCCCCTCCAAAATTGAAGTCTATACATTCCCTAGTAAGTCATTTCTAAAATAAAATGTAAATAAAATTAGATTCCCTTTAGCTACTGTGTCCGCGGAACTCAGACGTTGTCCATCTTTCTTGTATTTGGGGGTCACCCGGGCCGCACTCCGAGATCCAGATGATGCTATGAAGTGCTGAGTGCTGGGCGCACACCTGAGCGCCAGTACAGTCCAAGTGTCCCATCTGGCGCACTCTCTTCAATCCCAGACACTTTCAAGATCTTATGTTGCCTTTGCAGTATCGGCGAGCCGACATCTGACTCAGATGTTCTGGATGTAGTTTCATATATGACAATAAATAAGATATACCACATAGCTAAAAATCTTGACTACAAAGTATAGGTTTCAGATATAAAACTTCTGGGGCCAGAGCGATAGCACAGCGGGTAGGGCGTTTGCCTTGCAGGCAGCCGGCCCATGCCGGCCAGGGGTCTCGATTCCCGGCATCCCATATGGTCCCCTGAGCACCGCCAGGAATAATTCCTGAGTGCAGAGCCAGGAGGTAACCCCTGAGCATTGCCGGGTGTGACCCAAAAAGCAAAAAAACAAAACTTCTCACCTTCTCACCTGACCTAGCAAGATGGTATGTCACCAGCATGCTGAGATTTTCCATCACTAATATGATTCCTATATATATATATATGTATATATATACACATATACACATATATACATACATACATATATATACATAAAGTTTCAAATAGATTTATATACATATATAATCTTTAATTTTCACTAAGCTTTTTCTTTCCAATGTACAATGAAAGGTAAATTGAATACAAAAGTGAGATACAAAATATATGGAGAAGAGAGAATATTCTACTTCATTTGAAGACGAGACACAGGAAGACTAAAACTTGTACTGGTTTCACTTGGAAAAAGCACAGCGAAGGCATTGCTGGTGTCTGAGTAAGAGCATTGTGGTCTCAGTTTATTTGTGGACTGGACTCTAGCATCTTTTTTGTTTGTTTTGGGCTCTCATCAATAAGGGTCTGTTTTCTGGGATCACTCCTGGTACTGGGAGAATCAAAGGTGATGCCACGGTCGAAACTGGGTACAAGTGTTCTTCCCCATGCACTATGTCCCCAGCTTCTGAAACTTAGGCTGTGACTCCAGAAAGGGTCACATAAATAAAGTGGGCATGCTAAAATCTTACATTTCTTTGTGAATTATTATCAAGTAATGTTGACTTGCATAACTATGTATATACCTACATGCCAAAAGATTGCATAAAGATGTATTTGGTGAAATTGAATCATGAGTAGAAAATGTTTAAGCATCACTAGACTAGATAAAATGGAAAAATAAGAAATAGAAGTCTCTAGGGGTCACACTTTCATCTCCATTTTCAACTAATCAGTACGTATAGTGGAGGCCTAATGTCTCTGTAAAGCAAGGCAACAGACAGAACTTGGAGCACAATGGGAAATACCTGAAAGATACAGAGCTGGAACAAATTTTGTTATGTTTTTTTTTTTTTTTTTGTTTTGGGACCACAAGCAGCTGTGTTCAGGGCTTACTGCTGGTTCTGTGGATATAGAGGTGATTTTGAGAAAATTTTTTCTCTGTGGTTCCAAGCAACTTACATTTGAACTTATGGAGACTTCCCTAAGTGATACCTGAAATACTCAGAAATAAAACAAATTTAAGCATACTTGACACCAGGTACATTTAAGTAGATGGCTATTTCAAAGAAATTATTAATTCCAGTGAGCAATGAGGATTCAAATATTCAGTCTCAGGGTACGGAGAGGGGCTGGAATCTGCTAAGAATAACGTTTGAGTGGCAAACATTTATAAAAAGTCATCATCATTAGTCTATGAGCATTACATCCGTAGCAGACTAAATCGTCTCTTATTAACATACATTAACACTTCCAGAATAATTTTATTACTTTTTATTTTTAAGAAAATAAATTTTATCATTTAAAAATTTATTTAATTTATTTTAAAGGAAATAATTTTATTATTTTTTAAGAACACACTCTCTGAGCCGGAGTGATAGTTCAATGGGAAAGGTGCTTGCCTTGCACATGACCCCGCAGGTTCAATACCTGGCACCGCATATGGTGTCCCAAGACCCACCAAGAGTGATCCCTGAGCATGGAGCCAGGAGTAAACCCTGAGCACTGTTGGGTGTAGCCCCAAATCAAAACAAAGCCAACAGAAAAAATAAGACATTCTCAGAGCTGGGGAGTAGTTCAAAGGGCTAAAAAACCCTTAAATAACCAAGGAAGAGAGTTTGGTCCCTGGCACTACATGGCACTTTGAGTACCACCCAGGGGATTCTGGTTGTCCCCTAGCGACCAGGTTCATACACCGGGCGACAAGTCTCCACTGCCTCCCTAAGTATTAGTAGAAGCAGCCTCTGGCCTCTGACTGATGGAGAAAACTGGCCGCTTTCAACTTAACAACTGTGAAAAGAACCAAAGTTAGCGAAATCAAAACATTAAGTTTTTAATGTTAAAACATTAAAAATAATCATAATATATTAAGAAGATAATTTACCAGTTTTTAAGTTTATATTCTAAGACAATTAATTATATAACATTGCCAGAATTAGATTACTGAAACCAAACTACATATATATGTATGTATACAAATTCTCTTCCATTAAAAAACTGAACTAAGAAGAGAAACTAAGAAAGCAATAGTTTTATAACGGTAGACAAAATGAAAGTTTAAAGTTACCAATTCAATTATTGCATTTGGGAATGTTTAAATACATACAATTCTTTTTTTAAAATATCAATGTTATAAGACACATTTACAATGATTTTGCAAGTAAAAGATAAGAAGCCCTTGACTCCATATGGGGAAGAACATAGTCCTGGTACTCTGTGTTACTTCCTTCTTTTGTTTTCTTTAAACATGGGAATGACATAAGTTTAAAGCATTATATACAAATGTGTGTGTGTGTGTATTTGGGGGATGGTGCAGTGGCACACCCAGCCAGGCTCAGGGCTTACTGTTATCTCTGCCCTCGGGGACCACACCCAAGGGGACCATATGCAGGAAGGGGAACGAGCCCAGATTAGCCATGTGAAGGCAACTACCACACCACTGTACTAACTCTCTGGCCCCAACAGCACTATATATCTTAAGCATAACATTTTATGCTGCTTCAAGTGTATGAGAGCAATCATGGTCACCATCATAGTTTTAATCAGCCTACAATAATATCCAATCAACTGTTGGTAACCATCATTTTGTTCTTGAAGTCTAAGTTGTTATTGCTTTGATTTCATTTGAAGGATGAAAAAATGTCTTTGTAATGTCACTTATTATATATGACATAAATATAATAATATTTTCATATTATAATCTCAAAAAATTTAATGCCCAAGTTATCCAATTATTGTGATATATTAAGTGAATTAAAAAAGTTTCCAACCACTCTTAAAAAATAGTATTATTTTAGTTTAAAACATACCATTTTTTTATTCAGGGAATAATAATTCCCTTCTTAATTACAAAGCCAATTTTACATACCATTTTTTGGTTGATAATTAGCAATGTTGCTTTACTTTTAAGATAGATACATTCCTTCATGGAAGAACATTTTCAACACATTATTTATTATTAATTTGTGAAAGTAATGTTAGATTAGAAAATTTTAAATATTTATATTTTTTGGGGTTCAATGCTACAACATACCTATCCCTGAAGTATGGTATCACCACACCGCGGCTGATAGGATCCTTCCCATGTTAATTTACTATATATTTTGAGCATACTCGAAGTATAGCTGCATAATAAATTTATTTAACTACTGCATAGTGACTTACAGTTATTTGTAGTAGAATTGTAGATGTACAGTGTTCCAGAAAGGTCCCCCCCACCTGCGTCAACTTCCTTCCACCAGCATTCCCAAGTACCCTCCCCACCCCACCCCCAAGGTGACATCTCCATAGGCACCTTTCAAGTTTGGTTACAGTTAGGTTTCTGGTTCCAGTGTTGCCAACTTTGTGACTTAGCTATTGTGTTATACTATTCCTTTATACCTCTGGTGTGCCTGAATCCCCTTGACTCGTGACTGCCTCTCCTCCATCATTTCTGCTTCTGTTTCTTCCCTCATCTTGATTTATTTCCTTCTCTGTCCTTTTCCCTTCACTCTGGGCTAAAGGTGACCTAGGCATCCTCCCTTTAACACACTGAATTTCCCCATCAGTTATACAAGTGAGATCATATTGTGTTTATCCTTATTCTTCTGGCTTACTTCATTTTTAAATGTCCTTATTCTTCTGGCTTACTTCATTTTAAAATTTATCTTTATTTTCTGTGTATGAAAGCATTTCATTGTTCATAAGTCAGAATATGAAGATTATTTATATTCATTGCTAGGGCTGGCCATGGACAGGGGTTTGCTATGGGGCTACAAGCTCATGGCTTGTCCATAGTACTGGCAAACTCTGTAAAAAACAATATGGGGAGGGGGTACAGTGGTGTGGTGTTGGAATTGTGTGCCAGAGAAACCATTACTAACATTTAAACCATATAATCAGAATCAATAAAATAACCGTGCAAAGAAAAGAAAATAGATGCCACATTAAAAGAGAATAAAGATAAATCCTAAAATTTCAGGAAAATTGACCCTTAATTTTTTTTTTTGCTTTTTTTGGGTCATACCCGGCGGTGCTCAGGGGTTACTCCTGGCTCTACACTCAGGAATTACTCCTGGCGGTGCTCGGGGGGACCATATGGGATGCCGGGGATCAAACCCGGGCTGGCACAGGCCGGCTGCGTGCAAGGCAAATGCCCTACTGCTGGGCTATTGCTCTGGCCCCCTCAATTTTTTTCTTTACCTGTATCAAACCCATATGTTTTCATAAGTAAAATAATCCTAAAGCACAATATTTATGAACCAGTGATACAAATTCATTTTCCTGAATTCATTACTATATAATGGTCATATTGAAAGGGATTAAATTTTCCATTTTGTATATAAGTCCTTTGTACTCATTTTGTTGTACAAGTTCTAGAGAACAAAACTAATAATACTAACATTTCAAAAATCTGGAATGACTTAAGATGATATATTATTGTTGGCATGTATTATCAAGTTTCAAATGGAGGTTTCTTAAGAGAAATAACAAGTGCTTTTATTTTGTAATACTTTTTTCTAGTCACTATAGTGTTAAAAGTACAATGATACAGAAAAGGAGTCTGCAGAAAATTTGGATATGAATTTTAAACTTTACTCTATGTAACTGGAGTGAACCATTCACTCTTAATAAAATGCCTAAAGTACATGAATGTTACAGCAAACCTTTTCTTAAATTGACATAAGATACTAGAAACATACTAGTATCTTACTGCCCCTCAAAGTACGGCAGGTGTGGCTGCAGTGCCCAGCTGCATTGGCAGGTGGCAGATAGGAGACAGGCTTATCTACACCCAGGGCTCTGCCCCGTGGGCGCCCTGGATGGTTGATGGTCTGACACAGAAAAAGAATGAACCCCTGGGATGAACCCAGAGCCTTGCAGAGCCTAGAAAGCTACCTGTGGTGCATTTGATATGTTAAAACCAGTAACAATAATGGGCCTCATTCCCAACGAATGGAGACATTACTGGTAGCCACTCAAGCAAATTGATGAACAAGGGGAAGACAAGCGACAAGTGACTAGAAATATAAGTCAATATCCACGTCAATAATCAAGCTAAAACAAAAATATTAAAAAGGAAGGAATTTCATGAAATTGAACTTTCAATGAATGTGCTCTTTGGATTCTCCACTATTTGAAAAATTGTATCTGCATTTTTAATAATTAAGTCTGTAAACAACAGTTACCTATCACTAAATCAGCTGACTTTTTTTTTTAAATACAATGTTTGGGATGATGAGTGATATGGCTAAAAACTCCTCCAATGTACTTTTGAGAGGGAAACTCTTGAGATAACTGCATGCATTTATATGTCTTGCCACCTTGAAACTGAACTGGCTTGTAATTCAGTTTGTCTAAAAGAAGGTGAATTGATGGAGGCTGTGTAGAGGCTGACTGTAGATCTAGAGCTCTTCCTCACATTTACATCTCTGGGATTCAGACCAGAAGAGCTTGCTGTAAGGTATACTATGACCAGAAGAAGCAAGAGAGCACTGTGAGGACCAGGAATGCTTTAGTGTCCGATGTGATTCCACATGGGAAAACTGAGGCAGCTTTTAGCACATTTCCCAGCTGAACCGCAAGGCTACCAGAGCCGGCAAAGCTTAATCAAAATCAAAATCTCTACCTACTAGAATTATGAACTAGACAAATTATGGTTATTTTTAATCACAACATTTAAATAAGTCTAAGCTGATTTGCTTTTATGAAGTATTTATTACTAATAATTAATTTTTGTAGAATAATCCTGCCTAGTGTCTGTTAAAACAGTGAGGTCAGATTTTTCTTACACTCTATAGTTCTCTCTTATACTCGATAGTAGCATATATTAAACTGATCTACACTTGTGTTAATTAGTTGCACACATTAGACCTGGATTGCATAAGAGGCAGAACAGATCCATTGTTAGTGATTTGGTTTTAGCACTAGGAAGATCTTCATTGAAACCTTCCCAACATATATTGGTTTTTTGAAAAGCAAAAAAAAAGAAAACTGACTCCATTTTTCCCATTGTAAAATATAAATAATATCAACTTAAGAGCAATAATGAAGAGAAAATCATAGAATTTTAAATGTTTCAGATGCAGCAGGTCTTCAATGGCTTTTTATTGTTAAATTTTCTGGTACATGGCAGTGGTCCTCAGGTACTCGGTGAATATGTAATTTGAACCCTTTACCTCCCACAGTTCCTTTTCTTTATATTCGGTAATTTTATAATGGGGGAAGAAATTCACATAGCATTTACTGTGTGCAAGGAAGGACTGCACATGCTATCAACACAGACACACTGGAAAGCTTTTCTCCCGGTTTCATGACAACCTTTCTGTGATGCCATCACACTGTAAGGGGCACATGCCTTTGCATTTTCACTTTTACATTTGGAATAGAGAGATAGTAATACTTTATGGTTGGAATCAAATCAAAAGAATTGTGCTTAATTTCTCAGAGTAACAAAATCAGAAATCTTAATTTGCTAACTCCTGCAAGAAGCAATGTCTTAGTATGCCTGCTACTTAAAACTTGTTCCAATCAAGCCTATTTTCACAAGACGACTGTCCAGAGGAATTCAACACGAGAACTCCTTCTTCAACAATAATCTTCTCTAGGCGCTATGCTTTTTGTTATTGTCAAATACAGATAAATGACTTTCTTTTTAAATGACTATTCGATCTGCTTTTCCTTCTTGATCCACTTTAATAGTAGTTTTATTTCAAGATTAAATTCATCTACGACTATAATTTACTTTCCCTCAGAGGAGAGAGAGTCATTTGTTTTGAAGTTGAACACATTTAAGATTGTACTACTGAAATAAATTCTTTTGTACTTTTTTGTGTTGTTTTTCACTTTAGTTTTTGGCTTTGGGGTTCTACGCAGCAGTGTCAGGGGTTTACTTCAGGTCTGTTCTCAGGCTTACTCCTTATGGGGCTCCAGGGACCATATGCAGCACCTAGGATTAAACCCAGGTAATCTGACTTCAAAGAAGGATCTTTCTTAAATAGAATCCTTAAAGCAAAATTATTTTGCCATTATGTAGGTCAACTAGAATACTAGTAGCATACACTTGTTAAAATATAATACATATGATCATTTAAGTGATTGGCGATGATTTTATATAAGACTAAAGACAACTTACTCCTATCTTCAGATAGCATCTTTACATTTATCTGAATAACAAATTGAAATATATGATAAGTCTGGAACCAATAACGACAACTCTGAAACTCAATAAATCAATGTCTGAACCTCGTCAACTCTAAATAGCATGAGATTTCACACCCTTATCTGGGCAGGGTCTGTGCACTTTCGTCAGTATGTAGAAATGACAGAAAAGAGACCTTCACCCATCTGTCCCTGAAATATTAAAAAGGTGAAATCCCTAGACAGGAAAGACCCGGCAGAGGAGGAGGGCTGTAATTAGCTTTTTGGGAAATAATAAAACTTAAGAACTTGCCCAGCCCACAAACAGCCAAAGGGCATGGAAACAAGGCCTTTGAGATACAAATCCTGAGTTCTAGGAGTTGGAGAAGCTGGCGAAAAGTGAGGCTCCACCCTTAAAATGGTCAAACCACCTGCAAAGGAGACGGGACTGGAAACGCTAACAGTATCGAGAGAAGAACATGGAGGGAGCAAGAGCAAAGCCTTGCCCTGTGCCCACATCCGGATTAACTTCCTGCGAAGTTAATCTTCACAGGATTAAGTTCCTGTGAAGAACTCCTGGCTAGGACAGTTTGGAGAGATTGCGAAGGATCTTCTAAGTCATTCACTCAATTTGGAGAGTCCTTGTTCTCTTGACAATTTCCTTCTCTCTCTTTTCCCTCACATCTATCAAAATTGATTTCGATGAAAATGAGCCTGGCATGAGCCTGACAGTGCGGAAAGTAAGGGGGCTGGCTTTGTAGGCAGTCAAACAGGCGTCAACCCTCGGAACCACACAAAGCCCCTAATCAGGGCCAGAAGCAGTCCCTGAGCACTGCTGGGTGTGGTTCAGAAACAAGCAAACCAAAAAACCATAACCAACCCTATTCCCTTCACGAAGGAACAAAGCCCATGAGGGTCAGAGACTTCTTAAAAGGATGAGACTCGATGACAGGTTATGATATATTTGACAGGCTAAGGCTCAGTAGATGCGGCCTAAGATTTTGAATGAAGGGAAACCTCACGAGCACGCTTTTTTTGGATCTCACATTGGAATGTTTCTGTTTTCCTTAGCAGTAAGGAAAGCGAGAAACATCTACCTCAGAGAATAAGCAATAAGGAAATATGGAATATGGAAAGCAGAGCATATCCAACAATCAGCTCTTTTTCATTCTTCTTTGATCTAACAAGAGATCAGTTTTTAATAGAACTCTTAGCATCTTTGTCTTTTGTTTGTATTTTGGGGGCTACACCTGGCAGTCCTGCCCCTCAAGTGTTACAGGTGTGGCTGTGGTGCCTAGCTGTGACAGCAGGTGACAGACAGGAGACAGGCTTGTCTACATCCAGGGCTCTGCCCCGTGGGCACTGGATGGTTGATGGTCTGACATTGAGAAGAACTGGGTCCCCTGGGATGAGCCCAGAGCCAAGGCAGAGCCTGGCAAGCTACCCGTGGCGTATTCGATATGCCAAAACCAGTAACAATAGTGGACCCCATTCTCAACAAATGGAGATGTTACTGGTGCGCTCGAGCAAACTGATGAACAATGGGAAGACAAGTGACAAGTGAAACCTGGCAGTGCTCAGAACTTATTCTTGGTGCAGGGATCAATCCTGGTGTTGCTCCAGGGTCCGGATGGGATGCTGGAGATTGAACCTGAGTCAGTAAGTGCAAGCAAGTGTCCTACCACTGTACTATCTCTCCAATCCCAATCTTAGAATTTTTTAAAGGTTTTCTTTCATTTCAGTCTCTAGAAATATTATTATCCATTAATGAGCAGGGACACAGAATTTCTTATCATTGGTTCATTTGTTTATTCAACAAAGTTTCAGTGAACTCTCACTGAAAGCCATGTGCCCTGTGCTCAATGTCAACAGAAACACTAAAAAGAAAGTTTCTACACAAAAAGCCATGTCTCGATGGAAAATGCACCATAGGTTACAGTATTGCCTCATATCAAATGTAGGCTGTGTGACCCGAAATATTATGAGATGATAGAGGGAAACCTTGAGCACGAAATCAGATAGTTTAAGAAAGACTTCGTAGAATAAGGGATTTTGTTTTTATTTTTATTTTATTTTATTTTGCTTTTTGGGTCACCCCCGGCGACACTCAGGGGTTACTCCTGGCTCTGCACTCAGGAATTACTCCTAGCAGTGCTCAGGGGACCATATGGGATGCTGGGGATCGAACCCAGGCCGGCATAGGCTGGCCACATGCAAAAGCAAGCGCCCTACCCGCTGGGCTATCACTCCGGCTCCATGGGATTTTGTTTTATGTGAGGCTTGAAGGACCAACTGAATGCATGAAAGTGTGTGTAAGGGATCACCTGCAAGCTGTATGATGACTGGAAAAATTGGATATAAATTCAGTTTTGTTGAACTCAGGGTGGGGGGTGCATATAATTTTAACAGAGGTGCCACATAGCAGGACTTTAATAATATTGAATAAAGCCTGTGTGAGACCCTCTGAACAATGCTGCTTGGTTAACAGGTGCACCAAGGAGAAAGGAGCATCCTTTTATTCACTTCTAGGCTTGGGAACAAAGGGCATCTGTGAGAGAGTTCAGACTCCTTCCTGCCATCATCCCAGCCAACATATTAACCGACAAAACTATCGGTGATATGTCAAAGTCGGCTCTGTCATAAGAGGGATGGTCAAAAATAGCCTTGTCTGTCAGCAGTATTTTAGCTGCCATATACTGTGATAAATAAACAAAGACTGGCATTTAGCACACAGGCGGTATTTTAGAAAACTTGCTCTCAGAGCCTTATCTCTCGCTGTTTGCTATTTCAAAGGCATCTTCTTTTCTTTTTTTCTATTTATTCTTGTTTCATTTTAGAACTACACTTGAGTGCTTCCTGTGTGCCACTCACCACAAGAGATCTACAAAGGATTAAAAACAGACACGCAAACAAAAATACACCAGAGTATCTAGTCCAAAGGAGGTGACAAACCCCTTCATTCAGGATACTAAGTTTAGAACAGAAGCTGGAGGGGTTTCTCACCATTTACCAAGCTGCACGTAAATGGACTTTACTGCTCAATCACATAGTTACTAATAATTGTCAGAGTGGTCACCAAATTCATACAACTGATAACTGACACCTATGGATATTAATGAATATTCTTGACACATTTATTGCCTATTGGAGGAGCATATCACAATCTTATCTCATATTGTTTCTGCTTTGTGCCACGCCCAGCATTGCTCTCAGGGATCACTGGAGATAAACCAGGGTCATAGCATGAGGCAAGCACCCTATCTCCTATCTACTATACTATATTGTTAGCATCTCCCATAGATTGTTTTTTTGTGAGTATCAAGTTAGTCTGAGATAAGTACATAATATTACATTCTTGGCCTTTCCGCAAATAATATCACGTTTGTATTTTCCTTGCTTTGACTCTGAAAATACCCAAGATAGGAGCAGCATGAAACATATATGACTATTTCCCAGGATTTTTTAACATGGGAAATATTCCTAATAATGAAAAGGTATCAGGTTGAAACCAGTTATAGCCGGTGCATCACTTCCTAATTTAAAATGATGCCTCTCCTAATAACGTAATTTCACAGAACAATAAACAAAACAGCCATCTATTCGCTTTTTATATTTCATCTCAGGATCAGGAACAAGGGTTTATGATATCTGAGAAGCTTCTTTGGCAATCTTGAGAAAAGTGTTTTAAAAAACCCCAATATGAATATTAAGCAAAGGAGCAACAGAATCGCGCCCGTTTCACTGCTGGTTGATAAAGCAGAACGCTGCTTTTCAGAGGAAGAAAACCCCAAGTTTGGTGCAAACCAACTGTGCTTTAATTTTCAAAAGTAGGTTAGTTTCATGTCCAATCAATTCTCTGCTTCATCACAATGGTTAATTGCTGAGAAAGTCATCTGATCAAACAACTGGACCCTGCCCCTACTCGGCAATGCAGCGAGGTTTGCAATCATCCACCTCAATTGCCTCAAGGAAGGGTGATATATTGGCTTTAATCAGAGCAGTGAGGCTATTATCAAGCGTGACTCTGTTTTGCATCAGGGTCATGGCAGACTCAAATGCAGTTGCCACTGGTTGTAGTAGAAAGAAAAACATGCATTGGAATTCGACTTAAAAACTATCTCTGTCTTTGATGAATTAATTTTGACAACTTGAATTTTTCAAGAATGAGCCAATTCATCTGTGTAACCTATCTCTATAATTCCTCATTTGTATAATATATTGAAATTATTATCTCTTGAATACAGGGAGAATATGCCATAGAAATAAGGAGCAAATTATACTTTGCTGTGTTATCTTTGTTATTCTAACACGATCATATTAATATGTACAGGTTCTAGAGAGAGCAAGATTCTTTATCTTACCTTGCCTTAACCATTTGTCTGATTTGCTAAATGACTTTGGTTGAAAATAAAGCCCCTACTTACTTGTACACATTTTTTTGGACAATTGTATCATAGCAGTGGGAAAATGGAAACAGTACAATTCCAATAAATCATCTCAGCAGCTCTGCAAGTTTTTAATGTTGGCTTAGCACTTTTATCTGCTTAAAGAAAAATGAAATAAAAGTAAAGAATGCTCCGCTGTTATCCCGCCTCTGCAAGATTGCAGAACACTGCAAAGGCAATGTGCATGAAGAAAATATCGCATGTCCTGTCTTCCTTCCAAAATCTCATAGGACACCTGAATGTTAGATCAAAATGTGGTAGAGTAATAATAAAGCCATTTCTTCACTTAAGGTCAGTGTGTTGGTTCTAAAGTCCTCCCATTGCTTTCTGAATTTATGGAAAAAATGCATCAAGAAAAAATCATTCTCTTTATTGTGATTGAGGTCCATACTTCCCCAAAAGCGTATTCTTTAATAAGTAGTGACAAACTACTAATAACACAGAGCCCTGCATACTCGTGGTGCCATTTGGCCACATTTAGCTGGCCAACTGCCCCTCGCCTTGCCTTCTCAACTAAGGACACTGAAATCCTTGGAATTTCATAACTCAAGGATTCATCTAGAGTTAGAGGTCAAATTGATTACAAAGAGTAGTCTTTAAGTTTTTACCCACCCAAATAGTTATTTATTCTTCAGCCTCTTCTTTATTGTCCTTGAAAGAGATTTTGCATACAGTTTCCATTTGCATTTAAATTTCTGCATTTAATTGAAGAAAAGTAAGTGGGGGTGGGGTGGGCAGAAATGAAAGATAAACTTAGAGTTTTAGAAGGTTTCCAATTCACAACAAATACGCCTTCAGTCATCTTCAACCTTTTCACAGTGGGTTAGAAATGCATGTCTGGTTCCCAGAAATCACCAGGAAAGCACCCAAGTAAGTAATCCACAACATAATGATGACTCTGTGGATATGATTTTACAGGACTTGGCTAATTTGCTACAATACTCGAAGCTGTATCGCATACATTCCATTTGATACAGAAATGATTTATGGATTAACAACATTTGATACATAGTTTATACAAAGAGTCTGAGGATATTACTTTATGTGGGATACTCCCCACAATTTTCAGGACTCAGTCAGCTCCATGCTCACAGAGCGCTCCTGATGGTTCTTGGGAGCCCACAGGTAGTGATAAACATGAAATCGGGGTTGGCTGCAAGCAGGGCAAACACCTTCCCTATCTACTCTCTCTGCAGCTCCTCTTTATAAACTTGATAGGGTCTGTGACAGTGTCAGTCATAGGACAGAGGTGGGAGACAGCAAAGTGTGTCATCAGTTACCAGCTTAAGGCGCAGAGGAATAAAAAGGATGGCGACAACTATAGCAGACAAGTAAAATATGGATGTAAAATGATTCACATCATTACTGTTAACAAGCGATTCTTATCAAAATATCTATTTCCAAATCTTAATGGTAAAAAACTACATTTTATTTCTTAAACTATCTTTTTCTTTTCTTTTTTGGGTCACACCAGTGATGCTCAGGAGTTGCTCCTGATTCTGAGTAATTCTGAGTAATTCTGAGTAAGAATCAGAGTAATTCTGATATTATGGGTTACTCTGGTGGTGCTAGTACTATATGGCATTGCCTGGGGTAGAATCTGAGTCAACTGCATGCAAGGTAAGTGCTTTACCAGCTGGACTTTCTCTCCAGCCCCATATTTCTAAAAAAGTTCTGTATGTCTGGAATCCAGGACTGGTTCAGCTCATAATTTTTAGTCCTTGTTTAAGGTATCAGTTCTTTTTTATCATAGTGGGTCTTTTTCACTAGCCTTCTTATAATAAGGTGATTCAATTATAAGAGTACAAGTGATCCAAGACAAGATAGAAAATCCAATCACAGTATTTGATAACCTAACCTCAGAAGAGATATCCCATCACATCTTTCATTTCATATTCATTTGAAACATATCAGCAGACTTCAGTGCATACATGAATGGAAGTGATTAAACCAGGGCATGAACAGTAAGAGCCAGGATTCATGGCACGTCATTTAAGAGTTGGCCTTCCGCGTAGTTTCTTCCCCACCATGGCTTAACTGCTCTATGTCTCTACACATATAGTAACTGCTCTATATCTCTACATATATAGTAACTGCTCTTTATCTCTTTCTGGCTATATATCTATCCTGATACATAGTAACTGCTCTATATCTCTACATATATAGTAACTGCACTTTATCTCTTTCTGGCTATATATCTATCCTGATACATAGTAACTGCTCTATATCTCTACATATATAGTAACTACTCTATGTCTCTCTCTGGCTATATATCTATCCTGATACATAGTAACTGCTCTATATCTCTACATATATAGTAACTACTCTATGTCTCTCTCTGGCTATATATCTATCCTGATACATAGTAACTGCTCTATATCTCTACACATATAGTAACTACTCTATGTCTCTCTCTGGCTATATATCTATCCTGATACATAGTAACTGCTCTATATCTCTACATATATAGTAACTACTCTATGTCTCTCTCTGGCTATATATCTATCCTGATACATAGTAACTGCTCTATATCTCTACACATATAGTAACTGCTCTATATATAGCTATATATCTATCCTGATACATAGTAACTTCTCTATATCTCTATCTGGCTATATTCTATCCTGATACATAGTAACTGCTCTATATTCTACATATATAGTATTTGCTGTATATCTTTATCTGGTATATCTATCCTGATACATAATAACTGCTCTATATCTCTACACATATAGTAACTGCTCTATATCTCTATCGACCTTATATATATATGTATATATCCTGATACATAGTAACTGCTCTATATCTCTACATATATAGTAACTGCTATATATCTCTAGGTGGTTGTATATCTATACTGATACACAGTAACTGCTCTATATCTCTATCTTGCTAGTGTTTGGTCTTTTAAAATACTGAAGAAAGGAGTAGGTAAAGTCATCAAAACAAAATTGTAAATTAAATTCTTTAAACAATTTGGAATAATCTAAAAATCTATTGTGAGAAAAACAATTTTAATATCTTAGTCAAGATGGAAATTTCATGGAATTTCTAGCAATGTGATCCCTGATTATGGCATTTAACAGGAAAACAGTTTATAACTTAACAACTGTGATAGAGGTCTGGAAAAGAAATGCTGAGTTAGGACTAAAATGGCCAATTATGTTCATAGTCCCTGTTCATATAGGCTCCTGGCAATGCATTTTGTGACTCTTCCAAAATGCCCAAACAGGAATACTGATATTTATGTATACAGTTTTATGTAATAACCAGAAGTTCAATTATCTTAAATGGTCTACCTTAAGTGTTTTATCCAAAGCTGATTTTAATTTAGACTGATTTCTCCTCACATACATAATGGAAGTGTTCAGTATTTTTATTCAAAATATGCAGTATGATGTTTCCCTTTGAATTACAGCTCTATCCTCAGAAATATAAGTGACAAGAAACAAAGTGATTAAAAGCTCATCAATGATTTTATAATCTTCTAATTTGCATGTAACATGTAATAAAATAACATTAAGAATTTGAAAGTACCAACATGTAAAATATCCATAATATGCTGTTAATATATATAATATGAATATAATATACAGATATTGAAGGTGCATGATAAAATTCATTGGCTTTGCCTATGAGGAGTTCAGAAGGTCACACAGATGATGATATAACACAGGCTATCAGTAAGATGAAGGCAGAAAAGGGTTTGTTATCTTTTAAAAAATCAGATTAAGGAGGAAAATAATTTAATTATGCATCAAACTTTTAAGAACATAATACTTAATTTTATTAAAAAGTCCACTGACATTAAAATACATTATTTGATCTGGTTGGCTGGATTTCAGACAACATAGACAATGCAAGCTATTTAACTATGATTTCAATAAGAAAGAAAGGAAGACAAGGAAGGAAGAGTCACAAAGCAAAACTTTTCCTGTCACTGCTCAGAGAAGCAACTATAATAGCTTCCAGTTCAGCTTAACTGTGATTGATTCTGTGGCAATTTAAATGTACAAACAATAAATTTATTCACATGAGTTAATTTGATTATGACTTCAGCACTAATAAAGGATGCATTGAATGCTTTCAGACCTGAATCTGCATCCATTTTCTTTGCATTTATGGGCACGTTAATCATGAAATTAGAATTTTAAAATGTTGTTTTAAGATTCACTTTAACTATATTAATTGTACTTTTAAAATACAAGATCTTGATGTTTGTATTTAATTTTGATTAATTTTCATAATACAATTTGGCAGATGAAAGAGGTGTTAACTAGAGCTTAACTATATTTTTCAGTTTATTATCATCCAAATATACTGAAGATTAATCACAATTCCCTTCATAGAAACCAAATGGGGTGTGAATTCTTATTTTAATTTCTAGAAAGAGTAGAAACAGGTGGTAAATTAAACTATATAACCCAATACAATACGAAAGTGAATTCTTTTTTTTCAATCTTGGTTTCTCTCAGAAAAAAAATACTGCTTTTAGAAAGACAAAACAATTTCATTACCATTTTTAGCAGTTAAAATGCCTATCTCTGGAAATGCAGTAGAAACAGAAGGCGGGGCAGAGAAGAAAGACCATATGGTTTGAGAGGAAAATAACCACGGCTTACAATTAAGACTTAAGAACAACCAATATCGGAATATCTGACCTTTCTGAACCCCTAAATGAAAAACAATACAAATAAGGAACCTGTCTCTCCATCTCAGTTGCCACCCTTCAGACACACATGAAGGTAAAGACTGAGGTGACTGAACCAGGACACCGCTCTCTAAAGCTCTTTCCTTTGTTGCGCATTCCACACCTGGCATCTTTAAATCTCTGTGTTAGCTACTGTGCAGAAAGGCTGATGAATAAAAAATGGCTCCTGTATTAAAGGTCTTATGACCCAGCAACAGGAGACAGACCTCATTAAGCCCAGAATTGTACTGATGAAAAAGAAGGAATAGATTTGAGTTATATTTCAGAAAGTGAACAGTGAAATTTTGATTAGAGACTGGATATGGGATTTGAGAAATCTCCTTCTTTTTTTCATTTTGCATTTACCTTATAACAGGAGGTCTTCTGTTTCAATATTCCCCCAAAATGCCCTATTCTTTTTCAGCTCCATGAATCAAGACTATCAGCATACGTTATTCAAATGAAAAAAACTAAAATAATTATGTACTCAGCCTCTATTTTCTTTCTTTCTATCACTTGCTCCTATTTTTATCTTATATTGTTTACACAGTCTTCATTTTATTCTATTCTCGTTCATAGTTTAGATATTCATTCTTCTTTATAAAATATTTACTGATGTTTTGGCTACAATATTCCGTTTCTAATAATACTGTATCGCACATTTGAAAGTTATTGAAGATAGATCTTAAGGTTTTACATGACAAGAAGCCAAGAAGGAGTGCAGGGCAAGAGACCATCTTCCATGCAGACACCCGGGTTTACTTCCTGGTGCTGCATATGGTCCCTGGAGTAACACCAGGTGTAATTCCTCAGCTTAAGCTTTCAAAACTGCCTAGTGTGATCCTGATGCAAAGTACAAGAATAAAAAGGAAAAAAAAATGTATTTCTGTAACATTGTGTGGTGACAGATACTAACTAGACTTATTATGGTTATGATATCACAATATGCACAATATTGAAACATTATTATACTCACCTGAAACCAGCATATGTTTATGCTGTTAGTTCTTAAATAAAAACTAAACACTCATACAGTAGCAAATAGAAATTTGAAAAAAAAATCCCTCTACAAAAATATATTTAGTCACTCTTTGATGGTTACTTCTTGCTGTCTTTTGAGCCAATATAACCTTATATACTTCTTTTTTGCACTTCCATTGACTTTTAAAATTAACTGCTTTTCGTAAATGTCCACATTTCCTATTGTAAACTTTCAACAAAATTGTGAATATGCCTGGGAAATTCAAAAAAGAACATGAGTGCACTTATTATATAAGTATGAAAACAAAACCACTGAATAAAAGTACCACAGACCAATTTCTACAGGGTTTAAGTAAACAATTCTGTGAATTGCAGGGAAATAGTTTAAATTTCATTCACACAAATGGAATAGTTGTTTATCATCATTTTTCATGTATGATTCGTATTTTAATGAGCTAGGAGTTTTTGAATTTTATAACCTAAAATTCAATATCGATCAAATATCGGATAGGGATGCTACAATGTATAAGAAAGGACATTGTACAAAACTGCAAGAAAACTTCTAAATTAGGTTAAGTTGCAGTGCTTCATTTTGTTAGGCTAAAAAATTCTAATGGGATAATGGATTAAAAATGTGAAGTTGTATGCTAAAGGTCTAATGTATTTGACCATAAAAAGTGATGACCAGCTTTCTATCACACTTGAAGATGTCTGCAAAAGGCTAACTAATTTAATGTGAAATTGGAATGAAACAGGATAAATAAGCAAATTGGGCGCAGGCATGCTAGATTATATACATCAGTCCTTTAACCTTCACTTCTGATTTATCGTTATATATTTTCTACTATTGTGCATGAAATATCTTTCCTTGGAGAATTGTGCATCAGACTAAAGAATGTATTGGATATAGCAAAGATCAAGCAACACTGTAGAGTAATTATAACTAATATTAAAGATAATGAAACAAACAAAACTTTTTTTAAAATGTTTTTATGTGAATGTTTGTAAATGTTTATTTTTCACTGTCACTGTCTTCCCGTTCATCATCGATTTGCTTGAGCGGGCCCCAGTAACTATCTCCATATGTCCTGTCTCATGCTAGTAGCGCCCAAGGGCATTTGCTTGCTCCAGGAACATAAAGAGCCTCAATCCATTCCGGAATAAGGACTATAATTGTTTACTGGTATTTGGCATATATATGAAATACAACACGGGTAGCTTGCCAGGCTCCGCCATGCAGGTAGCATACTATTGTAGGCCTCTCTAAGTCCAGCATTTATTGATGAATGGCGCGGTCGCTTGCGGCCTCGCAAGCCGGGTGCTGATAGGCTGGTCTGCTGGGTGGAGGTCTGACGAGAGAAGTCGGATGTGGAAAATGGAGGCCCTCATGGAGTGGGGGCTCGTCTGGCTTGTTCGCGAGGCTCTGCTGGGATGGTGGGCCAGGGCTAGGAACCCACCATCCCTCCCGGGTGCATCGTGGCGGCTGGTCACAGGGAGAGCCAGTAGCAGCTCTGCCCCATGTCTGCTAGTCTCTGGACCGGCATACATGAGCGGATTTAAGAAAGACTGCTGCAGGGTGGAACTCGATGAGCCGGGGCGCTGATAGGCTGGTCTCCTGGGTGGAGGTCTGAAGAGAGTCAGTAGCAGCTCTGCCCCATGTCTGCTAGAGAGAGAGAGGAGATGGAAAACCTGCTACGGTTGCAGGCTAGGGAGGGGGAGGGAATCGGGGACATTGGTGGTGGGAAATGGGCACTGGTGTAGGGATGGGTGCTGAAACACTATGGCCAAAATCCAAACATGAACATTTTTGTAATTGTTACAAAAAATTTTTAAAAAATTAAAAATAAACTAGTCAGTAGTTTATTTTTAATTTTAAAATTTTGTGAGTCAGTAGTTTATTTTTAATTTTTTAAAATTTTTTTGTAACAATCACAAAAATGTTCATGTTTGGATTTTGGCCATAGTGTTTCAGCACCCATCCCTACACCAGTGCCCATTTCCCACCATCAATGTCCCCCACCCCCCTCCCCTAGCCTGCCTCCGTGGCAGGTTTTCCATCTCCTCTCTCTCTCTCTCTCTCTCTCTCTCTCTCTCTCTCTCTCTCTCTCTCTCTCTCTCTCTCTTTCTCTCTTTCTTTCTTTCTCTCTCTCTCTCTCTTTCTCTCTTCCTTCTCTTACATATAAACAAAACTTTTAAAGTCTTGGATAGACTTATAGAAACAGCAAAGAGATCATGTAAGGTTTTTTTTTCTTTTCTTTTTTCTTATTTTGGGTCACACCCGGCAATGCTCAGGGGTTACTCCTGGCTCTACACTCAGGAATTACTCTGGCGGTGCTCAGGGGACCATATGGGATGTGAAGTTCACACTGCCTGATAATTCAGTGTGTCTAGATACAATACCTTCATGATCCACACAGCTGACACTGGACTCCTAGGATCATTCCATATCCTAGCAGTCGTACTAAGTGGTGCAATGAGTAATGGCTTGCGTATGTCCTTTTGGATGAATGCTTTTGTATGTTGAGTCAAAATACCAAGAAGTGGGATTGCTGAGTCATGCGGAAACTGTATTCTTTATTTCCTGCTAAGTTTCTAAACTGTCTTCCACAGGGGGTGACCCAGGCAGCATCCCTGCCATCATTGATGGGTATCCTTTCCTACCACATTACCTACCAGCACACATTATTCCCAATTTGTTTGATATGTCTTGAACCTGGTATGAGAAGGTATCTTACTGTCATCTTGACATGGATGTCCCTGAAAATAAATGATGATGAGTATTTTTTATCATTTTGCTATCCTTATTGGATATCTAGCTTTGTTTCAGGGAATCAGGTGCTAATTTCCTTTTCCCATTTTTTGAATAGGGTGCTTGGATTTTGTTTTCTATACTTGTGAGTACTTTATATGTCACCCTTTATCTGGTGTGTTGAGTGCAAATATTTTTTCAAACTTAGCTAGGTAATATTTTATTTTTAAAGATAAAAATATAACCAGGAATATTTTATAAATTGATATATCTATGATGTAAAAGGCAGGGAACATTTCTGAAATACTAAATATGCAAATGCAAGTGATCTTATTATGTTAGTCAGATATATATATATATATATATATATATATATCGCAAATAGAAAAGAATATGTGACTAAGAAAACGGAATCAATGATTTCTGTGAAACATAGAAGCATGTTTCCAAATTGCACGTAGAAAACAAATCTGATTGCTTTCTAAAAGCTTTCAGACATACTTCCTTCTTAAAAAGAAGCAAAACTTTTAATTTTGAGGTTGAAAGGTAACCTCTAATATTCTTAGCCTATTAATCCTTTTCTTAGAAGAGGATAGCTTTCTTAATCCTTCCAGGGAGTTTTATGTTCAAATTTTGCCTTTTAGTTTTGCCACAAAATGAAACAAGAAAAAATATCCAAAAATAAAGACATTTTGGATATAAAGACTAAAAAAGTCATAAATATTTCACAGAATCTTTTTTCTATTTCAGCCATAACTGCTCCTCAAATTGAAAAGGGGGGAACAAGGACCGCATTAAAATGAACTTAATCAGCTGAAACATACTACATATGCCTCTGTGATTAACAAGAATATTTTATTTCTATTAGTTATGCTAATGAGGACAAGGAATTTTAAGGTTTTCCCAGTGCCCAAATTAATTCAGAATATATAAAACAGTTTGAATAAAAGTGAACTAGAGGCATTTCTCAAAATGTCTATGTCCAAGGCCTAACATTTCTACTCAGTCGGCTTTTTGGCTGCACGTCTGTTCATCCTTATACAAAAGTTTAACGTAAGGAGCTGGAGGAATATGGGAGTTAGAGCACCTACTCGCATGCCTCTAAACCTGACTTGATTCCAACATGGGTACCGCATCCGATACGGACCCCGATGCACCAGCAGTCTTCCCTGGGCACAAAGCCGGAAGAAGCCATGAGCACTGCTGGGTCTGGCCCCAAACAAAACAAAGCATAATGTTAAGTAATTTTCAGAGAGCCCTTCAAAATAAGTGTGGCATCAATGACTTTGCAAGTGTTTAATGGTTTTAGCCCTCGGATAACATGCATAAATACTCTCACACTTCAGAAAACATCCGATTTGTCTTGCTATTTATTGAAAGTGTGACTTCTCTGCACTTTCAGAGTCTGATTTACTCATGAGAGGTCAAGTGTCTTCAGTTATTTCTGATGCATGAGGTCCAGTCACTGCCCTGAGTTCCACTGCCAATGCAGGGACCTGTCCTCTGTGGCCGACACTGACGCTTGCCCACTGCACATTTACAGCGACCACACTTTGCAAAACCATCCCCTTCTCTAACAACAAGGAGAAAAGAACATAGATTATTGATCTGTTTTCTTTGATGAAGAACAGACTATTTTTATTAAGTACTAAGCCATTTATAATTTCAGTCACTTAATACTTGAGATTTATATCAGGAAAGTGACTATGGCTATAAAATAAGATTATTATAACTTATTGTGTTTAAAACTCTGTTGCTTCTGACTTCCTTGAACTCAGACTACACCCCCAGGTTTAATCCATTCTTTTCCACTGAGAATACGCTTTAAAATTGTATTGACCATTCCATTTTGTTACTGTTCTGAAATCTTATTAAATATATTCTGCTTATCACAATGCCCTTGTAACTATATTTTTTTTTCCATTTCTCTTTCTTTTGTCAGGAAAAAGGGCTCTTTCGGGGTCAGGAAAATAAACATTTTTGTTACTGGATTTGGCATATCGAACAGGCATCGTACAGCTTGCCAGGCTCTGCCATGTGGGGGCTATATTCTCATTAATTTGTGGGGCTCTCTCAGAGGGTGGGTAGAATATTTATGGTAATTTGGAGGGCCGCGTGCAACGGGAAAGCTGATTTCTGCTATGCCGGGTGTACCTGTGTCTTAGGCTCAAGCATTCCTGGGCTTGAAATACTCTCCTCTGAAGGGCGGGTCTCTGCCGGGTGGGTCCTTGTAGGCTGGGTTTCTGACAAGCTGGGCTGGAGACTGGATTAATCTGTGGGCTGGAGACTGGATTAATATGCTGGGGGGAGATCTAACCAGCTGCAGAGTGTGGATTGTGACACAGATCGCTGCCAGCAAGGTGTGGGGGTTTCTCTGGGCTCCTCCGAGGCTCCATCGGGATGGTGGACTCGAGTCGGAAGTTACTCTCCTGGTCCATGGAATGCAGGGGGTTCAGCGGGGAAAGCTGGTTTCTGCTCTGCCGGGTGTACCTGTGTCTATTTTCCTGACCCCGAAAGAGCCCTTAATACGGCAGCAGTAAGAAAGGCAAACAAGCAGTGCCTGATAAAATTTCACGGCTGTCCTAGGCTGCCAAAACGAAGAAGCACTAAAATGACTGTACTTTCAATGCACGTACGCTGGCATCGGAAGCATTTATTGAGGATCTGATGCTGCAAGCGCAAAGATCAAGTACAACATCATTGGTCTGACTGAGACGAGGAGGCGTCAGTCGCATCATGCTGTATTTGACATCGGAGTTCTGAAGGGACAGGGAGACAGCGGCAATGAGGAAGGAACACGCAAAGACTTCATTGCTGAAAGTTCCCAGAGCTGGAGAATATAGATATTCAGATGCACAGAACCGCAGGGTACCAGCTAAATGAGACCCTAATGAAAAGACTCCAAGACATATCCTAATCAGAATGATGTACACTGAAAGCAGTAAAATCAAGGAAGGAAATCACATACAAAGTAATGTCCCTCTGATTTACATATTATGTACATATGTACATCCCTCTGATGTACATATTATGATACCAATATCCAAGGTCAGGCGAAACATGGGTAAGGAGGTCTTGCCAAAGGTGGAAATTATCACAAACAGTTTGGAGTCAGAGGCTAGGTAAGACAGAGAATGGAACTGTGTGCTAATAATTGTCGAAAGTACTGATACCAATCTAGAACTGAGCATTAAGTACAGACAAAAAGATACACATGGCAACCTCTTAATGTATTGTAATCCACAATGTGGAAGGGAAGGAAGAGAGAAAGAGAGAGAAAGAAAGAGAAAGAAATAAAGAACCTGCCATAGAGGCAGACTAGGGGAGGGGGAGGGAATTGGGGAAATTGGTGGTGGGAAATGGGCACTGGTGGAGGGATGGGTGCTGGAACACTGTATAACTGAAACTCAAATATGAACATGTTATGAACATCTTTGTAATTGTATATCTCACGGTGGTATAATAAAATATAAAAAAAAAATAAAGGGAAAAAAAAAGAAAGTGTGCCTCCTAAACAGTGAATAGGGAACAGAGGATGGCAGTGACGTGAGACCTTGCCGTGTGGCCTGAACTTCTAGAGTTTGGGCCAGTGTTGCGACACCAGAGCTGCTCAGGGCAAGGAGTTGGGGTCTCAGGCTCCCTGCGGCGGAGGCTAAAGGAGTTGGGGGTCTCAGGCTCCCTGCGGCGGAGGCTAAAGGAGTTGGGGGTCTCAGGCTCCCTGCGGCAGAGACTACGGGTGCCTAGAGCCCCCAAGGCCTGTTTCCACTCACTCCCAGCCCCCCACAAAGCTGTCTCCCATCAAACTGTTTATTTCACATTTCTAGGATATACTAGACGTTTTTGCTAACACTGGGATATGTTGATGAAACCACAATGAATCCTTTATCTCCTTGCCATTCCCGTTGCTCAAGATATTTTTGGAAGCCTCTTCAGCAAATACCTTCAAAGCTCATGTCATGCCTTACAAATAATATACTAAGGTCTGCAAAAAGTCAGTGCCTTGACAGCTATTTTTGATTAGTGTAGTCTTTCTGTTGGAGAAGATTGGATAGTGAGAATAAAGTATTTACCATTATTTCTTAGATGCATAAATACCAATTAATACCAATTTTGACCAGGTCTTTAGTGTTTGCTATAACTGCCCTTCTACGTTCATAGTTGACCAGAGAAATCTGAGAAGCAAAAAGACTAAAGTAAGCACAGAACTTAGAAATACAAATAGGTTTTTAACAATAAACCCTGTCAAAATCTTAAGGAATGGGTGTGACACTAGATGTCAAAAGCAACCTCTTACACAAATAGGGGATACACCAAATCATATCAAATTAATCTGATCATTTAAATTTAATTACACATTCTCCCATTCAGAAACAATGAATCTTAATCGATAAAAAGAAAACAAGCTCAGTCTCCTTTCTTCATATTTGTCAGTATCTTTCTGTGATACTTTGCTATAATTGCTTTTAAACTCCTGTACTTCCTTTTAAGCAGTATCTGTTACTCCTCCTGGAAAACACAGACACACACACACACACACATACTGCTGCCACCACCACTATCACATCTTTAAATGCTAATTCAGTTATTTGGCAAGGATTGATACAATCTTTAGAGTCAATAAAGCAATTGCACAAATTATTTTTTTGTATTTTGTACGCACGTATTTTCTTTACTAGTCTCACTACATACATATGTGTATCTATAACATACACATAGAGCCTTTGCATTGATTCTTGAAACTTCAAGATAAGACTCTTGAATGAAATAAAATAAAAGTGTAGGAAACAGAGAAATCAATTCGAGTAGTGAATTATCACAGCTAATTCCTTTAAATAGGTTTCTGCACTTGACAGGAATAATATAAAATGGATTTCTCCCTAAAAAAATAAAAAGACCACAAACATTTCTAAAACTTCATTTTTTCCTCTGGGACAATTTTAATACAGATGGAAAAGCTTTAGATGAATGAGTTATAGGGAAAGAAACTACTTAGCCATCTGCCAGATCACAATTTGAAGCATTTCACCCCTCTCAGCTTCCTCGACTGAATTTCAGAACGCGAGCATTAGTATTAAGAAACAGCACTAAGGATTTCCCCAATTATTTTTTTCCATTCTTGATTATGTTATTGTATTTTCAGGGCCCTTTTCTAACTTTTTATTGCTTTTCTATTTCCTGAAATTCAAGATTAAATTTCCCTTCTATCTTGTAGAAAACTATTATGCTTTTCACAAAGAGCAAATACGACTCCAGCAGTTAGAGGAGTGTTGAGGAGGAAGGCATTGTTTTAGGACAAAAAGCGCTAACATTGGATGAATTATGAGTTTAAAATTTCCCCACAATACAAATATTGCACATGTTTTACTGAATATTAGACTATTAAAATATAGTACCTTTGTTCTGACTCTTGACTCTCTTGGCTCTCCACGGAGGGCTCACTCCCAGGGTGGTTACACAATCTGGGGCCTGGGAATTGAACCCAGGTGAGCTGAGTGCAAAGCAAGCAGGCTACTCGCTCTACTCTCATGAACCTAGTCAAATGCATATAAAGCATAAATCCAACATACTGAATTTGATTTATGTGTACTCTGAATACTCCTCGAATGATTTCCTATTTAAATGCATGTCTGAGGACAAAGAGCATAATGCCCCTTTTTCTGATTTTTGAATAAGGAAGTTAAGGGACTCAAACATGTTTGTTATTAAATATAAATATCCAATACACAAAATCTAAAATAACAACTGAACTATGATTGATGTTAGAGTCAAAGGAAATATATATATATGTATATATATATATATATGTATATATATATATGTATAAACACTTGAGTATCAATAAATACATACAAGGTGTTACGAAGAGTTCATACCAAGTATGTGTATTTATCATTTAACTTTTTATTTGCATAATGATCTGGAAAAATAGGTCGTGCTAAACTCCTGATTGCAACCTGCAAGTGGCATTCTTTAGGTCCTAGGGACAGGTACAACCTCAAACAATACCATGGCTGTGCTGGAGATGTAGCTCAATGGTACAGAACTTACCTTGCCTATGAAACCCTGAATTTGATCCCTAGCACCACACAAATAGATTTTTTTTAATCACATCCTTCATGATACAGCATTTACACAGCTCTGAAATTGCATCTCCCACCTCCCTCTGTCTTATGCTAAGGACGTGGCTTAGCTCCAAAGCAATGGGATTCATTTAAACCTATTACTTCAGCTTTTGATGCCATCTGCTTTCAGAATAATCTGTGTTCTTAATTTGCCAGTGGACACATTCTTCTTTAACGACTTTGATCAACCTGTAAATTCTCCAAATTCAATATCCCATACCTGTTTGCATTTTTATATTTATAGTTTTTCAAATAATAACTAGAATTTATTTCTGTGGTAATGGCTAATATTTAATATTCCTTTTATGCTAGAAATGTTACAAGCATATTACTACTTGACCGACTTCATAATGATCTGAATCGCTTTTATCTCCATTTTCCATGCAGTTATAAATAACTAGCCTTAATCATGTTCTGGATGGTGCTGAGATCAAGACCCACGCATTGTAGCCACACAGTCCTGTCCTGATATTCACACTCTTCAGTTACTTCTTGCTCTGAATCTGGAGTCAATTTTCTGGTTGTCTCTTACGTCTTGGCAGCCTTTGCTTGGCATCCCCATTTATCTGTTTCTCCTTCCTCACAGCTATGACAGCATGTTATTTCCAAATGAAAAATACGTCATTAAGAGCCAAGTAAATACCTGTCAATTTTTATATTAACTCATTATAAATGAACTCTACCCTAACTATTTCCTAGCACACAGACAGGTGAGTTTCAGAAATTATGTGAGAAACTTTCGTGATACATTGGCACTATTGCCAATCACTTTGAACACAGAACTTTTTTTCTCATGTGTCTAGAATACTTTTTTTTAAATCTAAGCCTTCTAATTCATGTGAAGGAGAAAAATTATTTTGAAAAGAACTACTTGGAAGGAAACCATTTCCATTTTGAAGTATTATTGGTCTCACCACACACACACACCCTACAAATCTTACAAGAATTTATTCAAAATAGTGTTGAATCATCTTCCTCTAATGTTGTCATTTCTTCAACACTTCCTTAGCTTGGAGTTTCCAGAACTACAGAATTGTTTTCTAGACTCTATAAGGAGAAGGGTTTCTCTGACATTATTGCAGTGTGAAGGAGTCACTTAAATTTTAAAAGAATTTGATCTACCACAGAGCTAATCCACAAGCAAAACACCTGAGTGTTTGATGGAAACGTGAAGTGCTTGGGAAGGGAGGCGAAGCCCTGACCTGTCACAGCTTTAATAAAAGGCCTCCTAGACTCCGTGTTTGATCCTTTCTTTTTATCTTGCACTGAAACATAGCTCATCACATAGTAAAATGAGAGGTCTGAAATGCTGGCAAAGTACACAGTGAAATGCTAAATTATTAATGAGCGTAAATTACATACCACAACCCAATCTTCAGTAGTTACAAAGTCAGAAAGGAAAGTTTTAATGGAATTCGAACCGCCTTTAACCCCTTTCCTAATGACAACAAAAAAGAAGATAAGACACACATTGTACTTTTTAACACTTTCTTTATCTTATTATGTTGTTATCACTGCTTTATTTCCCCTGGTGGATCTAGTTTCTTGGAATCCTAAATTTTGAGAAATAGCACCACTTAGACAAAATATTCTTATTGAAAGATTAGCTATCTAGACAGTCTAATACAAAGTGAATTTCAATGAGAATAGTTTTACAAAGCAGCCTATAAATGATCACTTTTTCTCAGTATTGTTCAGGTTTCAAAATATAAGGAATTACATTGTTCAGGTTTCAAAATATAAGGGTAACCAACTTGATACAAATTTATGAACTAGAAGGGCTATATTTAGGAGATGAATGACAAATTACTATTTCTAACTTTAATTTACAAAATGTCAGATGCCATTTGCCTCAGGACCAAGCAAACTATCTGGCACAAAGAACTCCTTTTTACATAAATATTATTTTACATTTAATTTTATTTATCTTCACTTGGTCACTTGACATCCCGTTATTCATTGATTTGCTCCAGCATGCGCCAGTAACATTTCCATTTGACCCTATCACGTGCCAGTGTAGCCCAATGGCATCTGGTTGCTTCAGGAATACAAAGAGCTTCAAACAGTTCGTTCAGGGTCTTGACCATCTTGTAGGTGGGCGGCCACGTGATCTTTTTGACATCCCGTGGGATCCAGTCGGTAACGGCTCTAGTCCAGTGGTTGTCTCCAAATCGCATTACATGTCCAGCCCATGTGATTTTTGATGCCTTGGCAAACAAGACAGCGTCCCTGACTCTGGAACAGCGACAGAGGTCGGAACTCCGGATTCCTTGTCTCACTTGAGCGAGGCATGATATTCCAAGCATAGCTCTTTCGATTCCTCTCTGGGAGACCCGAATAGCATTCTCATTCTGCTTTCGTAGGGCCCAGGTCTCTGAGGCGTATGTTAATGCAGGGAGAACGGTGGAGTCAAAGAGATGTGCCCGGAGCTGGAGGTTCTTTGTCCTTTTTAGCTATTTCTTCAATGCTTTTGAAGGTGTTGAAGAATGCCTTCCATGCCGCTCTCTTCCTCCTGCAGGCTCAGGTTTTAGGTCGTTCATCATGTTGACTTCTCGACCTAGGTACACATAACTGCTGCATTTAGAGATGTTTGTTCCATTGAGAGTGAATGAGGCCTCTGGAACTAGTTCATTTTTCATGAACATAGTTTTGTTGAGATTCAGTTGTAGACCTATCTTTCCACATTCTCAGTCAAAGTCAGCCAGCATTTGTGCCGCTTGTCTAATATTTGGTGTTATTAGAATGATGTCATCAGCGAAGCAGAGGTGGTGTAGTTGCTGACCATCTATCTTCACTCCCATTCCTTCCCATTCTAATTGTTGCATGATATTCTCGAGGGTGGCGCTGAAGAATTTTGGTGAAATGGTATCACCCTGTCGAACCCCTCTTTTGACATCGATGATCACTTCTTTGTAGAATAGTGAGATCCTGGTGGTGAATCTGTAATAGAGCTCACGAAGGATCTTGATGTATTGGGTTTGAATGCCCTGTTTGGTTAGGACTTCGATGACCCCTTCAGTCTCCACAGACTTTACCATCTTATTTATCTTTAAGAAGGATAAATATAATGTGCCACTAGATTATAAAATTCTTGTCCAATCAATATTCACATATAATTTTATGCCTCTCCGCACATAATGTAGTTTGAGATACAGGTAGAAAGAGGGAGAATGGTTAGACTAAACTCCAGGATGGTTAGACTAAATATCTGGAGTTTTCATTCTGGCTTTGCTACTGTCTTTGTGGCTTTATTATCTTCATGTCTGCAGCAGACTAGCCACACTCATTAAGGAGAATGACTGCCATTGCAGTTATATTAACCAAAACACTGATAGTATATTTGAGTTTTATCTTATCCGAAACACTATGAAGAATTCAAGAGGCTTTGAGACTTTATCTTATACCTTCTGATTTCCTTAGTACCTGAACTTCCTTCCCAGAATCTCATGGCATTAGATGGATCCCTGTTACTAACTCTCAAATTCTCCTTTTCCCTGTAGATGACAACTCCAAGTTTCCAGAACCTTCATAGAGAATGCACCGCCCAAGTTCCTTCTCATTCCTGAATCTCTAGATAAACTTGAGACTGCACACCAGCTGTACATACTTACTGATTGTCCTTCAACTTTGATCAAAATCAGATACTCAAAAAGTATCTGGATTCTTTTGACAAAAGAAGAATTTTTAAACATTCACCATTTTTAAAATGGTGAATGTTGAACTTCAGACTATTTAAATTGTAGATCTAAACTGTACTATGTGGCATCCAAATATAATATCTAATTATGCATTGTAGAATTCAACATAAAAACATGGCCTTATTTGGTCACTAGATCACTTGACATCCCGTTATTCCTCGGTTTGCTTTAGTGGGCACCAGTAATGTTTCCATTTGACCCTATCACGTGACAATGTAGCCCAATGGCATCTGCTTGCTGTGGCCTTATTTAATAGTGATTTAATAAACCATCCCCATACCACATTGATTGTGTTCAATTCCAACACTTTTAATGGTACACTGCACAGTTGTCATTATTTTTTTCAAAAAGGATACTAAAATTATGACAATAATAACATAACCATGAGCTCAAAAAACTAAACAAACTACATTTCAAATAATAAGAATAATGTGCTTATTCTTTTTTAAGTGATATTCTGAAAATGTGCAGCTAAAATTATATGAAGACAACATGCAATAAAAGAAGTATTATATACTTCACATGAAATTTTTTCTTAAATATTTACTGGGTGTTATATAAATTTGCCATTTTACTTACTTATTATAGCTATTATGAATTCAAGATAGAAGGAGTTGAATGTTTATGGGGATGACAGTTATTTTGGCCTCACTAGGTTATTCTGAGGAATAGACAGGCAATGAGTTGAATCACACACATATGTCAGAATGACCATTTCTGTTGCTTTATTTACAACCTAATTGGGTATGAGACACTCCATATGAGTAACAGAACAGAACCTGGGGGTGATGAGGTAATACAGGGGTAGGGCACTTGCCCTATGGAGCTCTGCCCCAAGGGCCCTGAATGGTGGATGGTTTGAAATAGATAAAGACTGGGCCCCCTGGGATGAACCCAGAGCCACAGAAGAGCCTGGCAAGCTACCTGTGGGGCATTTGATATGCCAAAAACAGTAACAATAATGGACCTCATTCCCAATGAATGGAGCAAATCAATGAACAATGGGAAGACAAGGTGTTACTCTAGATGGTCTAGATGGTCTCAAACCACATCAACAATAAACCCTGATGGCAAAGTAATTGCTAAAACCATTAGCACTGCCTGATACAGCCCAAGAACAAACTAGACAGAAGAAAGCAGTATAGATCCTGAGTTACATACACACTTTTATTTCTGCAGAATGGAAATGGTATCTGGTTCACAGATATATTATTACCACCAAGATTTTGGTCCAAAAAGACTTTTCAGGAAGCTTTATATATACACAATAAAATTAGCTATTGTTTTTTAAAATATTTATTAATTGAACCACAGTGAGATAGACAGTTATAAAGTTATTCATGATTGGGCTTCAGTCATACAATGTTCCACCACTCGAACTTCAGACGTGTACATTTCCCACCACAAATGTGCCATATTCCTCCACACTCAACCTCTATGACAGGCACTTTTATTTCTTCTCTTCTCTTCTCTCTCTCTCTCCCTCTCTCTCTCTCATCACTCTCACTTTCTCACTCCGTCACTCACTCAGTCTCTTTTTCTTGCTAGGCCTTATAGATTGCAATCCAGATACTTAAAGGTAATCAGGCATATTGCTTTACCTCTTCCAACACTCAGCTCTCTTTTTAAAAATAAACATCCCAATGGTATTTTATGTGCTTTGAAAGTGAAAAGGACAACAGTATGTTTGCTTCTGAAGTTACAAATGTGAAGCCATAAAATGCAGAAGCATGTTAAATCCAAACAATCATGGTTAGAATATATAAATTTGTTTACATATTCCCTAAACATGATAAGTAGAACATATACTTAGCTTTCTGTGTCCTGTTGCAGGACTCCTAAGGGCCGCTGCATCTGCTCTGGATTGCCTCCCCGCAAATCACTCCGTAGATAAGGGGGTAGTCTAAATGTGGCAGTTTATCCGACCATGTATGCTGTACTAGCTGGTATAAATATTCTCCCATGCTATCACAATCATTGTGGGACTAGCTAGATCTTACCAGCATATTAGCCTGGCCACGTAAGGACACCTAAGTAATTAGACCAGAGAGAAATGCTGTTTGCTTCCAAACAAACAAGCATGGCTCCCTGATAAAATATAAAACTACAATGAAGTAGAGGAGACTTGTGAAGGCTTGGAGAAATATTTAACTGGCATTGGTGTTGGTCTTTGGTACAGTGTCATGCCATCTCAGAAACCCCCTTCTCTACATTTCAAAGGCCTTCCCGGCTCAAAACATTAGCACAGTAAAGGCCCTAGGTGAGATGCAGGGAGGGACTACTTAAGGGCATTGGACCCTCCCTGCTTTCCATAACAATGGGAGGAAGAGGAAGGTCTGAGTTGCGGGGGTATAAACTTGCCCGTTCCCGCTCTCCCGGGCTTCTTCTTCCCGGTGGGATTTCGCCTTGTGAGCGTTTATTCCCCTTGGAAGTTTTACACGTGGTGGTCGCCATCTTGACCTACACGTGGCTGGGGGTTCTAGCCTGGAATCCTAAGCATCGGGTTTTTCCTTTTGCTGATTTGTATGCCTGAACCTGTGATAAGTAAAGCCTTCTAAAACCGCATCGGATTCCTGAGTGTCCATCCATTCCTCGCCGGCTTCGGAGGTAGAAGGGAACTCGCTTCCCTGCACTGTCGGGACCCCCGCGGAGCGCCCGACAGTGTCCAAGGAATTTATTTTAATATTATAATTTTATTTTTGTAAAAGTTTTAAACTGTATGCTTGAATGCGTCTTTGTGTAGCTAGTCTGTAATCAATCTCTTCAAACTGTCAGTACATCATCTGATTTTATTAAACTCATAAGATTTATAAGACACTTAGCCTCTATATCTAAGGGTATGAAAAATCTGATAATGTACCCTTTGAAATTCAGTTTAATATATGGGAAACAATGACATGAGATATGGTATCATTTGTTAAATTTTAGAATCCTTTAAAATATTAGTAATGTTCCTGGTCGTCAAGGTTACAAAATATATGATCTGTGGATAAGTGAAAATTTGTAGTGTTTGCAAAACTATTTGAGAAATTTTAAAAAGCTACAAACTGATACTGACTTAAATATATTGACAAATTCTTAAAACCCAGTCTTGCAATGCATGAACAATTTAAATTTTGGACTTTAGACTACTTGCTAATAAGAAGAATGCACTAGAATTACAAGAATAGAATTCATTAAGGGGAAATAAAGCATAAGAACTTCCCTCATTGTAATGGCATGGAAAATTGAGAGTCCTCCTTCCACATAATGATAAAACTGTTCTTTCACTGAATAGAGTATAAGTGAAATCATGCATTTATGACACAAAAATTTTATTCTCCATTTGGAATTGTATCCCTTTAGCAGGGTTGGGCAACCTTTCTTTCTGCCAGGGCCAATTGGTTAATTATAAATCATTGATGGCCACATGGTCACCGGCAGCAGAGAAGCATCCAGGCTTGCCCACCCTGCATCTGAGCTAAGCTGTACAATCTTCCCAGATCTCACACCACCATGAGCTTAAATTCCCCAGCCTCTGTATGGGTATCTGGAAGGGATTTAACAATCAGTAATACTCCACAGTAATATGGTTCTATGTGTTTGAAAGACAAGTTGTGGGACATAAAGAAACAAAACACTAAGAATTGAACTTCATAATCCAAAGAGATTAAACTTGTTTAAAGCCCATGTCCTTTGTTTCTTTTAAATTTTATTTAAAATATATTTTTAAATAATGATTTAAAGTAATTTCCAATGATAGAAATGCTTTGATACCAGTTAAATTACATAAGGTCCTAAACTCTTAGACACTATCTATTCCCTGCTTCTCCTTCTTCATCTTTTTAAATTTTACCCTCCATCATCAAGAAAAAAAATCCAGTCTTCCATAAATATTTGACTTTAATTTATAGCAATATAAATTGTATGAGAGTACTGGAAATTGAGATTGATTTTAAAAGAACACACAACCAAATGTTTCAGATAGACAGTTGGAAACATATTCCACAATGTTGAGATAATTAGACAACTCATGATCTGCCCCAGTGGAACCTAAAATGCAATCTTTTCCCCACCTTCATATTCTCATTACTGTTAATTACTTGAAAGATTTCTAAGAAATACTGTGTTATAGTCTTGTGGATATCTTCTATTTTTTATTCCATAAAAGATAAAATATATGATCAAATATAGTACTCATGACTTTTTGCTTAGAACATATGTCTATTTTAAAAATAAAAATGAATGGAACATATATTTATTTTAAAGATTAAAATTAATAAAAACTAAACATGACCAAGAATGAAGGGCAACTCTTACTATAAGAAAAGCATCTAATAAGTTTTAACTCTTATATTGGGACCATTTTTTTTACACTTGATCACTTGAATCCCGTTATTCATCGATTTGCTCGAGCGGGCGCCAGTAACATTTCCATTGGACCATATCACGTGCCAATGTAGCCCAAAGGCATCTGGTTGATTCAGGAATATGAAGAGCCTCAAACCGTTCCTTCAGGGTCTTAACAAGGAAGTCTGACCATCTTGTAGGTGGGCGGCCACGGGATCTTTTGACATCCCATGGGATCCAGTCGGTAACAGCTCTAGTCCAGCAGTTGTCTCCAAATCGCATTACATGTCCAGCCCATCTGATTTTCGATGCCTTGGCAAACGAGACAGCATCCCTGATTCTGGAATAGCGACGGAGGTCAGAACTCCGATTCCTTCTCTCACTTGAGTGAGACGTGATATTCCAAGCATAGCTCTTTCGATGCCTCTCTGGGAGACCCGAATAGCATTCTCATCCTGCTTTCGTAGGGCCCAGATCTCTGAGGCGTATGTTAATGCAGGGAGAACGGTGGAGTCGAAGAGATGTGCCTGGAGCCGGAGGTTCTTTGTCCTTTTAGCTATTTCTTCGATGCCTTTGAAGGCATTCCATGCCGCTCTCTTCCTCCTGCGCAGCTCAGGTTTTAGGTCGTTCATCATGTTGACTTCTCGACCTAGGTACACATAACTGCTGCATTCAGAGATGTTTGTTCCATTGAGAGTGAATGGGGCCTCAGGAACTAGTTCATTTCTCATGAACATAGTTTTCTTCAGATTCAGCTGTAGACCTACCTTTCCACATTCTCGGTCAAAGTCAGCCAGCATTTGTGCCGCTTGGCTAATGTTTGGTGTTATTAGAACGATGTCATCAGCGAAGCGGAGGTGGTGTAGTTGCCGACCATCTATCTTCACTCCCATTCCTCCCCATTCTAATTGTCTCATGATGTTCTCGAGGGTGGCACTGAAGAGTTTTGGTGAGATGGTATCACCCTGTCGAACCCCTCTTTTGACATCAATGATCACTTCTTTGTAGAATGGTGAGATCCTGGTGGTGAATCCGTAATACAGCTCACGAAGGATCTTGATGTATTGGGTTTGAACCCCTGTTTGACTAGGGCTTCGATGACTGCTTCAGTCTCCACAGAATCAAAGGCTTTCTGTAAATCAATGAAGGTGAGACAGAGTGGCATGTTGTACTCCCTACAAACCTCAATGAGTTTGGTTACTGTGTGGATATGGTCGATTGTGCTGAATCCTTTCCGGAAACCTGCTTGCTCGCATGGTTGACCTTCATCTAGTGTTCTGCTAATCCTGTGCAGGATGACTCGTGTAAACAGCTTGTAGATGACAGACAACAGGCATATGGGGCGATAGTTGCCGATGTCATGAATGCCTCCCTTCTTGAACAGTAGAACTGTCCTGGTGGTTTTCCATTGGGAGGGCACCTTGCATTCGGACAGGTAGCGTGTGAACAGCCGAGATAGTGTATTGATGAGTACCGACGGCAGATTCTTCAGATGTTCGGGTCTGACTTTGTCTGGGCCTGGTGCTGTTCCCTTCTTTACCGATGAGATGGCATGTCGGATTTCAGAAGGGAGAACGTTGGGAATGACATATCCATCCTGTGGAATTTGGTATGTGGGCAGGTGGATGTGGCTATCAAAGAGATTTGAGTAGAAGTCCTGGATAATCTTCTCCATTGCCTCTCTGGAAGATGTGATAGATCCATCAGGGCGCCGGAGGGCAGTCATCTTGGTCTTATAGTTGGCGAAGGACAGGCGGGCAGTTCGAATACTTTTCCTGGCTTCTGCTGCATCTTCCAGTATTTCTGCTCTTCTGTCTTTGAGGTCTGCTTTTATCGCTTCTCTGCACTGTTTAGCAAGCTTGGACATTAGCATTTGGTCTCCTGAGGCTCGCGCCTTGCCACGTTGGCGAATGAGCTCAAGAGTTTCTGAAGACAAGCGTCCTTTTGTGTCTTTCTCTCTCTCGGCATTCTTCGCACAATCATGGAGGTGCTGAACCAGTCGGTTGTATTCTTCATCAATGTCATCAATGATGGTATCTTCCCATGTTGCCGCAATGGTGCCAAAGAGTTCCCAGTTGGTGGTCGTTCTGGGAGATCTCTTCTTAAACTTTGCAGCCTTTTCTCCCCGTTGCGGGAAGTAGAATTTTGCATGAAGGAGACGGTGGTCTGATCCTGTTTGGAATTTGGGGACGACAGCAACATCGGTCAGACAAAACCGTCGATTGAAGATGATGTGGTCAATTTCATTGTGGAACTGTCCTCCAGGAGATTCCCATGTCCAACGTTTCACTTCAGCTTTCTGAAACTATGAGTTCCCATGAATAGTCTTGGTGGACATGATGAACTCAGATAGTCTCTCACCTTGTTCGTTCCATTCTAGGCCATGGGTCCCGATGTGGAGTTCTTCAGCCGATCTTCTCGATCCTATCTTGGCATTAAAATCACCGACTATGATCTTGTAGAAGGTGTGATCTTTTTTATAGAACTCCTCCAATTCCATGTAGAATTTCTCAATTTTATCTTCTTTGTATGTGGATGTTGGTGCATAGACAATGAAGATAGAAATTGCTGGCAGTGGGCCACATCTCCTCAAGTGTAATCGTCCTATTCGGTTTGTTAGGCATTCAAATGAATCAATGTTGACAGCCATGTTCGTGTTGACAAGGACACCAACGCCGCTGACGCCTCTTTCATCACATGTTCCAAGGAACAATTCTTCTCCGGTGTCAAATACAGCAAGATGCGACTGGCGCCTCCTCGTCTCAGTCAGACCAATGATGTCGTACTTGATCTTTTGCGCTTGCACCATCAGATCCTCAATATATGCTTCCGTTGCCAGTGTACGTGCATTGAAAGTACAGACAGTCATTTTAGTCCTTCTTCGTTTTGGCAGCCTAGGACAGCCTTGAAATTTTATCAGGCACTGCTTGTTTGCCTTTCTTACTGCTGCCATATTAAGGGCTCTTTCGAGTCAGGAAAATAAACATTTTTGTTACTGGATTTGGCATATCGAACACGCATCGGACAGCTTGCCAGGCTCTGCCATGCGGGCACTATATTCTCATTACTTTGTGGGCTCTCTCAGAGGGGTGGGTAGAATATTTGTGGTAGTTTGGAGGTAAGTCTTGCGGCCGCGTGCAACGGGAAAGCTGGTTTCTGCTCTGCTGGGTGTACCTGTGTCTTAGGCTCAAGCATTCCTGGGTTTGAAATACTCTCCTCTGAAGGGCGGGTCTCTGCAGGGCAGGTCCTTGTAGGCTGGGTTTCTGACAAGCTGGGCTGGAGACTGGATTAATCTGTGGGCTGGAGACTGGATTAATATGCTGGGGGAGATCTTACCAGCTGCAGAGTGTGGATTGTGACACAGATCGCTGCCAGCAAGGTGTGGGGTTTCTCTGGCCTCCTCCGAGGCTCCATCGGGATGGTGGACTCGGGTCGGAAGTTGCTCTCGTGGTCCATGGAGTGCAGGGGGTTCAACGGGGAAAGCTGGTTTCTGCTCTGCCAGGTGTACCTGGTTGATCCTGCCAGTTACCTGGTTGATCCTGCCAGTAGCATATGCTTGTCTCAAAGATTAAGCCATGCATGTTTTTTTTACAAGCTAATTGATTATTTGTTTCAAAAGCACAAATGAATTATGTGTGTTTTTATTGGGGTGAAGGATTAAAAAGGTGTGAGACTAATCTATAAAAATCTACACAAGATTAGAAACAATCACTGTATCACTGAATCATTGTCTTCCCGTTCATCATAGATTTGCTCGAGCGGGCACCAGTAACATCTCCCTATGACCTGTCTCATGCAAGTAGAGCCCAAGGGCACCTGCTTGCTCCAGGAACATAAAGAGCCTCAAACCATTCCATCAGGTCATGGGAATGAGGTCTATAATTGTTACTGGTATCTGGCATATCAAATACGACACGGGTAGCTTGCCAGGCTCTGCCGTGGCGGGTAGCATACTCTTGTAGTCATCTCAAAATCCAGCATTTATTGATGAACCGTGTGAGCCAGGCTGTGATAGGCTGGTCTGCTGGGTGGAGTTCTGATGAGGGGTAAGTCCGATGTGGAAAATGGAGGTCCTCATGGAGTTGGGGGGCATCTGGCTTGTGAGGCTCTGCTGGGGTGCTGGCCAGGGCTAGAACCTGCCATCCCTCCCGGGCACCTCATGAGTGGCTGGGCACAGTGAGAGCCAGTAGCTGGAGCCATAGTCCAGAGGATAGGGTGTTTGCCTTGCACGCGGCCGGCCCGTGGGGGCCCAGGTTTGATCCCCGGCATTCCAAATGGTCCCCCAAGCACTGCCAGGAGTAATTCCTGAGTGCAGAGCCAGGAGAAACCCCTGAGCATTGCCTGGTGTGACCCAAAAAAAGCGAAAAAAAAAAAGAAAAGAAACTATCACATATATATGATAAGAAAAAGGTAAAAAAGTGAAAAAAAAGAAAAAAAAAAAAACCTGAATAAAAAGAAAGACATGGTTTAGTTTGAGTTCTATGATAATATTAATGACTATTAATAGATTTTACTGACTATGAATGCTCTAAATTTAGTCATTTGATTTAATTTTAATTCTGTGAATTTGACGTTAGTAATAATCCATTTTTCATATGAAAAACCTAAGGATGAAAGAAAATACACAACTTTGTTTAAGTATATAAAGCCATTTTTTATACTTCTCTCTTTCCCCATTTATTTAAACACCATAGTTTACAAAGTTGCTCATCATGAGATATTATAGACAGGCACTCAGTATTCCAACACCAATCCCATACCAAAATGACCTTCCCTCCATCACTGCCCATTTTTTTTCAACTACTCATCAAACCTGCCCCCTTACCAGGCACAAAATAATTTATTTTATATTGCTTGCTACAACTAAATGGCTAATGCAAGTATCAAAATAATATTCAGAAAAAGAAAATTTGTGAAAATTGTTATATCTCAACATGGAGACATTAAGTCTGAGGGTTTATTAAGCTGTTGCTGCAAGCTGAACCTTCTGTGTTATTGTGGAACAATTTTAATGGAACAAGATCTAAAGTATGGTCTGCACTTCTAAAACTGGATTCATCCTCGTCCAAGTTATGCTTTCTCTGGTATTAACACTCATATTTATGACACTCATATTTATGAGTGTCAATCTTAGTCATAACAAATTTTATCTTCCTTTTCATGGAATCATACTGAACTGACTTCCTAGAAAACCAATTCCTATCCATTATACCATAAATAAAAAGAATCAAAGGTATAACTACTACACTATTAACAGAAACCAACCCAGGGTTCCTAGGGTGACAGTTTTTCAGTGTAAATAATATATAATTCATGCACATGTCAATTAACTTAGAATAATATAGAATATTGGCTCTCTTTCTCCTGCTTTCTAAAGGAAATTATTTTAAATATATTTAAATATAGATATATTTTATTTAATACATTTCATTACATTAAATATATTAAAGTTAATATGAAATTTATAGGCAACATGGTTTTAAATAATGAATAGGTAACGTGGTTTTAATGTATTAAGAAGCAATAAGACTAGTTCGTGCTGCTTCTTGTCTTTCATCACTTTCATTAGTGCTGTTTATTGACTTTCATGTATAAAAGAGGTCACATGCTACACTAAAATTTGACATTATTCAACATAAAGTATCTTATGCCTGGGATTTCAATGGCAGCTCATTTTGAAGAGGGGTTAAGCATGCTACACTTGGTGATTGAACAAAAACAGGATTTACCAAGACAAAATATTTTTCTAATACTTGGGGATGGGAGTAGTTGTCTTTCACTCCAAAGAAACTTAATTTAGCTCAAGAGTGAAGTACTTATTTCAATAGAAATTTGATCTTGTAATATAATGTTTATCTATGAGTACATGTATCTAAACATATATGTGTATATGCATAGATACATATATGTGCATATGTATATAAACATATATGTACTTATATATACACATTATAATATATTATAATATAATATATATTATAATATACTTATATTTGGGGCGACACTCAGCTGTGCTTTTAGAGGTTTACTTCAGGCTTTGAGCCCAGGGATTACTCTTCACAGTGCCGGGAGAATGAAATAAGGTGCTGGGGATGGAACCCAGGTCAGCCCCACACAAGACAAGCGTCCCTCTCTACTGTGCTGATGATCTAGGTTTGCATAGCTTTACTCTGAATAAACAGGGCAAGGACTGAGAGCTACACAGCAGACAGGGCATCTCTAGCATCTGTCCTGACCTGGGTTCAAATCCCAGTTCCATGTGGTTCCCCAAGCACCACCATATATGACTCTGGATCCCCAGCAGAAGCAATGTGGCCCATGGATCGCTGACATCACAGGGTTGAACTGCTTACATTCTTGGGTCCTTCTGCTGAACCATGAGCCCAACTGCCAGAGAATCTCTGGCGGGATATGGGCCCGCCCCCTGACTACACTTGGGAGCTCTTAGGAAATAACAAATAATGCATAAATACATACATTAGATTCTATTCATTGCAGCTATTAAGTGTTATAATGATTGCCATAATTCCTAAACCGCTTGTCACTTGTCTAACCCAATGTAACTTAAATACTTTCCTATCTTTATTTTATCAGAACATTAAAAATAAAATTAGAAGGGCTTGCTCATGTTCAGTTTCTTTGAAGAATCAAATGCACTAATATAAAATAATGTATGGTATTTCATTTGGATATTCTCTTCTTATAATCTTATAATAGCTGCTTTAATTTCTTCCCATAGCCATTACAGCCACTGATTCTTGTCTCTGAAGTATATGTTAAACATACAGTTTCTATCATGTAAACCTAATTACAAGCATGCTTGGAAGCTATGCTTGTGACTGAAGTCTGTGGATGACATCTGGGGATCTTGAGGAAAGTAAACACATCTACACAAATGGATCATAAACTCTGTTTCCTTGCAATCATTTTTACTCCAGTATGAAATAAGCTACTTTAGTCTATTACCAGTTTTTATTTCAGGATGAGGGTTTAAATTAATAAATAACTCACTACCTCAAGATTTCCTGTAGTTTATTGATTGCTTTATAATTGTTATTTGAATTCCAAATTTGATTTCTTTTATTAAATCTAACATAAATATAATTATAAAATACTTCTGGATCACACGAATGCTTTTTAGCTATGAAATGATGCTGCACATTGATTAAAATTATTGCTTTTACTAAATTAATTCCAAATGAACTATGGTGCTAAGAACCATAGACAAAACAGATGAATAAAATATACTGATAAAAATAACATCAAACTTAATTTCATTGATTTCCCCTTCAATTATATATTAGAAGCTCCAACTTATTTAGTTTACTACCCCTTGAAACTTGGTAACTCCCTAAAATATACGTATTTATTTGAAGAAATAGAAAACACTTCCAATCGCATCAGAGGCCACTACTACCCCCCTAACTAGTTCCAGTGCCCACCAGAGGGGTTCTTCGTTCACTATGGAAAACAATTATACTAGTATAAAAAATTTGGAAACATAATTATATTGATGACACCAATTCTGCCTTCCATTCGATGAGAGGCTAATATTTTTTTAATTTATTGCAATTCATCTGTGTCTGTGCTAAAGTAAAGACCAAGCAGGGGCTACCGAAGTGGGGCACTCAAACATTATTTCCTTGCAGAGAAACTTGCGCCCTGTCATCCCAGCACTTCCTGCATGGCTTATTACTAGCATCCCATGAGGAAAACAACTTGGAAAATTACTGTAGATGATGCCCTCCCTCACCCCTTCATTCTTATTCAGAAACTTTGACACAAAGACCATCACAAGTACTAGAAATATCTATGGAAAGTTCTCAATTCAATGGTGTTTCATACACAACTGCCCTTGAACTTCCTGTGTGTTGTAGCACCGCTAAACACTGTACACAAAGAATAAGGGACAAAACACATTGCTCCAAAAAAGAAAGAACTTTATTGGCCGGAAAACATAGTCTTTAGTCTGTCATGTAGAAGGCCTCTTGGTAGCGCATATCAGAAAACCATAAAATAGGAAATACTTTGAAAGGGGTGATGCTGCTTCCAACTCAGGGGGAAAGTAAGACCCTGTAGGAGCTCATTTAGGCAGAAACAAATGTACTGATAAGACCTGAGAAAATGAAGAGAACATTACAGCTAAAAGTCCTTCCTTCCCTTTAACATGTCCTTAGAAAGAACCCTTGGCTCAATCTGATGCATGTATAAAAAACAAAATAAAACACAAAATCAGTTATCCAAAGCAAGTCAGGGCATTCCATCTTGGACATCTCACACCCCTTTTTAGGTCTGGATTCTCTTCCTTTACTAAAAATTACACTTTTCTTTATTCTCATCACTCTCTAGAGAAGACTGCATTCTACTTCGAACATGTGACATTCCTAAATAAAACTCAAACTTTATTTTTTTCCCCTGAACTTCTTTTCAAAAAAAAAAACCGAAGAAATGGACTTCAAGTGGGGATTGGTACTGATTTATTCTTTCCCTATGCAGCACAACCTCGCCTCAACCTGACAGCAATGGCTCCCTGAACGATCCATATGGCAGGAACTGATTCACAGCCAAGCAGATCAAGTAGGTCTTGGGAGTGGGTTGGTGGCTACCTTAGTAACACTGGCGGCCACTGAGTGCCTGAGACCAGAAAGAACATAGCAGAAGATATTTGCAATGACCAAGGCAACCTTCGTGCTGACAAATAACTAGTTTCTCTCTCATCCAACTCTGAGCTCAGACTTGAGGAACACAGACTGAGGTCTCAGGATGGAAGCCACTCAAAGCAAAGGCAGACTTAGGAAAGCTGCAAGAGCACAGACGCCTGGGGGTAAGAGATAGAGAACAAAAGAACACAATGGATATCTAAGGCAGCAGGGTTTAAGATACTTTGGGAAAAGATTTTAAAAGTCCTAGAGAAGGATCAGTTGCCTACTGGTTCAGAGGATGATAATGTTTCTGGATGTTGTGAAAACAATCAAATATCTACAGCCTGTTTTGGGTGGGGTGGAGTAAGGACACCTACACACATACACAGAGAGACTCATGTCCAGGTCATGTCGGAATGGTTTAAGTATGTACATGGGCTCAGTGGGTGTTGGTCTCCCCACAGCTGTTATAGAAACTCAGGTTCTGGACCAAGCTCGTGTCTCATGGTGCAGCCCTCCTGGAACATGGTGAGAGAGTTCCTTGAACATGGATGAGCAATGCTAAGTGAACACGGAGCAATGCTAAGTGTAGCTCCAAAACAAAAAGGAAAACTCTGGTTCTTTGGTCTTTGGCTATTTGAGGGTCACACCTGTTGATGCTCCAGGGGTTCCTCCTGGCTCTGCACTCAGGAATTACTCTTGGTGGTGCTGGGGGACCATATGGATGTCAAGGACCGAACACAGGCAAGCTGTGTGCAAGGCAAACACCCTAATACCATACATGCTGCACTGCTGCTCTGGCTTGCCCATTGTTAACTAAAATAAGCTAATATATATATATATATATGTATATATATATATATATGTATATATACACACATATATACATAATATATACATATACATTTAATATATATACATATATATTAAACTTTTTTATTTTACTAAGTAGATCCTCTGGAGGACAATTTCTGCATAATATGGTAGTTATATTTATAATATCAAAGGAAGTCTCCAAATTGTTTTATATAGAAGCTCATATGCCTATTTTTAAAAAAGTATCAGGAGATATTTTAAAAAATGGAAATTTGGATCATTAAAAAGAGAAAAATTATTGTTCAGACACTGTTCTTAAAGATACAGAAACCACAATATTACTAGATAGAACTTTCCATCTTTATTTTTTAAATTTAATTAAAAATATGGACCTCCCCTGCCACGCTCGGATTCACTAGGGGCCTCTCCCTTACTCCTCAGTCAAACAAGCTGAAGAAGAGCCAACACTGTGGAGGTGGGGCCTGCCGGGTGCCCTTGGCAGGGCTTGCTGGCCCAGGGTCACATTGGAAGAGTTCAGGGGTTTATTGGGACCAGAGTTTTGAATCTGCTGTGCATACACCTCTGACCCTGAACTATCTCTTCAACTCCAGATGAGGCTTTAAACTAAATGTCTTACTGGAAAAATAAGAATATAGTTTCAGAGTATATAACCAGAGATAACACCTCATGGAATCTCCTCCATAAACAAAAACATTAATTCAGCAGGATACGAGCATAACTATCTTCATTGCATCGCTTAGTGCCATAGCCAGGATATGAAAAAAAAATAAACTCATTTCCAGATGCATCGCAAAGCTGCATCGGATAGCAGAGAACTGCGGCGTTTGTGAGGAAAAAGGTGAGATCATGCAATACGCAAGGATATGGATGGAACTAAGGTAACAGCCTAGTGGGGTCAGTAAGTAAAAGGGGGAGACACAGAATCAGCCACCTCATCTACAGAACATAAAGATACATAAGGGAGCAGCGAATAGGATTCAATTGCTTCCCATTCTATATTTCATAATATCCCACTGCAAATAACTGCTTCCAAAGGTAACAGATCTGGAAAGTTGGTCAGCAGGTCCCCGAAACTGAACTTCCATGAAGGGCGAAGGGCAGGATTGGGAACAACTGTCACCCTGGAAGGGTGTGGTGTTGTCACAGTGCTCCGCAGGAAACTGTCATTTACAGTACTGTTATTCATCCGACCTCAATACAAATGGGAAATATTTAAAACAAGAAAAATAAGTATCTTAGGATATGAGAAGTGGTTCAGTTGATCACAGCACTTGACCCTGGTCTGTTCTCCAGAACTACTTATGGACCTCGAAAGCGTCATTACTGAGCGCAGACCAGGAAGTAGCCCCTGAACAATTAATTCCAGGTGTAGCCCCAACATTAAAAAATATTTCCAGATGAAATATTTCAAATTAAAAAAACCTTAAATATATTAAAAGATATATAAATGGAAAAAACCTGAGAAAATTAAAATTATAGAAAACAGAATGAGAATATTCAAAATATAGAACTTGAATAAAGAAAGTTCTGCTTGAAAAACAAAACACCTACATTTAAATTTACTAATAGGATTTAATTGGAGATTTAAGCAAGCAAAAGATGGAAACAGTGACGTTAAAGATGGATTGTTTGAATCTATCGAGTCTGAGAAGTATAAACAAAAAACAGTGAGGCTGGAACCAGAGTACAATGGGTAGAACACCCGCCTTGCAAGTGGCAGACTTGAGTTTACTCCCTGGCATCACGTATAGTCCCCAAAGCTTGGCCAGATGTGATCCCACAGCGCAGAGCCAGGAGTCAACCCTGAGCACCAGCTGTTGCATCTCCCCCAAAGCCATGAAGAATGACATAACTTGAAAGTTCTTTGAATACTATTCAGTCAACTAACACGGATACAATGAAGAAGACAGAAGGACAAATATGTCACTTCTAAAGAAGAATGACTGAATGCTTTTGAAATTTGGAGAAAATGGATCTACAAGCCTAAGAAATACAATAAATTCCATGTAGAATACCAAGAAGTCACACTGGAAGACATTATAACAAAAGAGCTTCTTTTTTTATTTTCAGGGGTAGACTTTGGATCCATACCTCGTGGCACTCAGACTGTGTACTCATAATTTAGCATGGGCTCTGACAGGCAAAGCAAGTACTGACCCTACTGAACTATCTCCTTGGTTCTAAGTAAACAGTGTAAAGGCAAATAATGGAGAGAAAGTTGAAAGAGGTGAGATTAAAACAGCTTAGCACCTACATCCTGCAAAACTATCAGAATATTTAAAACACAAGCGATGCAAGATCAAGGGAGCATTTTCAGTATATCCTCCTCCAGGGAGGGGGGATAAATCTTGTAACCTAAAATTCCACGTTTGGCAAAGCTATCACATACTCCCAGGCAAACACAGTATGAGTCATTACCACTCAATTCGTCCTACCAAAAATATGTTGAAAGGAGTTTTTTAGATCAAAAAGCAAAATCTGCAGAACTATAAAAATAACTATATTGCTAAAATTTGGATTTTAACTCAATTTCTATTTTCTACAGTATTTGAAAGACAAAATTGTAAAACATATATAAATCTGTTTTAATTAACACACTCTCTACAAAGGTTTCTGTAGAGAAGACATGTATGTGACTGAAGATGTACATGGAACATTTATGGAGATGATAGTCATAATCGTACCTTAATGAGAATGGACTTAATAACCTTAGAACTATATATGTAAAATGGCTAACATTAAAAATTACATATATAGTAAAATGCAGTAAAAGAACAATATCATTTAATCCAATTCATTTAAAATAATATGGATTTCAAACCCACATCACTAGACAACACAGTGTCAAATTGTATACATCGAAAATGTCTCAACATTTCAGCGAAGCTATCACACTGTTTGGAAATTAATAGCATGGAAGCAAATGAACCATTCAACAGCCCACCAGAGGAAATCCCTGGCAATGGATGGAGCTGTCAGACTTGCCCCCTGGGTGAGAGACCCAGAGCCTTTGGCAAACTCGTGTTGCACTCCTGGATCGTTTTCATGCCTGTTTTCCTTATGCCATTCCTGTTCTCAAATGACTAGACAAATAATTTCCCAACATGAAAAAGAAGTGTGCATTCACATGAACACAAAAAATTCTAATCATCAACTTTAAGCTGATTTTATTATCATAAAATTGGTTGGCACCCAATGAATCAAGAAGCCAAAATCATAAATTGTATTATATTAATCAGCTAATGGGAAATTTGGGCAAAATTGGTTAGTTGACTTTTGAGTTGAATGACATTGCCAGTTTTCACACATTTTTATGTTAACTGAAATTCTAAAAATTAGTTCACAAACAACAGCAAATCTGAGTCATCACTATCACTATCCTCCCGTTCATCATCTATTTGCTCGAGCGGGCACCAATAATATCTCCATATGTCCTGTCTCATGCTAGTAGAGCCCAAGGGCATCTGCTTTCTCCAGGAACATAAAGAGCCTCAAACCATTATATTAGATCATGGGAATGAACTAATATAATTGTTACTGGTATTTGGCATATCAAATAAAACATGGGCAGCTTGGCAGGCTTGCCATGCAGGTGGCATACCCTTGTAGTTACCTCTAAATATAGAATTTACATTCCACCTTATTTCCTTTTGTCTTTTTTGTTTGTTTTTGTTTTGGAACACACCTGGTGATGCTAAGGGGTTATTCCTGGGTTGGTACTTAGGAATTACTCCTGAAGGAGAGGGACCAAATGGGATGACAGAGACCAGGCCCACATAGGCCACTTTAACGAAAACTCTCTACCCAACACTCTATCTCTTTGGTCTCTCTTTCATATTTTTAAAGTTAAAAAAAAACACTCCCATTTTTAAGGTTTGTAGTAAATTTTCATTTGGACAAATAATTCTAGTTAACAAATAATTCTGGTTAGCATTCAATTTAATGAATAACTATTCATTATTTTTCTCAAACATTAAACATGGCATTATATTGACTTCTATCTTTTCCAGTTTCTGGCAAGACTCAGTCAGCATGCCCTGTACATTATTTGCAATATTTCTCTGCCTACTATTGATTTTTTTTTAAATCTCTTTAACTTTGATTTTCAAACACTATAATGTGTTAAGGTTATTTTTTTGTATTTTACCTATTGAAGTTTCCTGGACTTCTAGTTTATCAGTTTTTTCAGTTTTGATTTAATGTGTAATATTTTTATCATTTTTTCACATATCTCACATGATCTGCTACATTTTTAATTGACTTATCTTAAATAATGATTAAAAATTTAATATTTCATTTTTATTTTCTGGTTTTAAAGTATTTATTTTGTTCTTGTTATTTAAATAGATTTATTGAAGTCATACAACTTTCAACAACTATTTTAAAGTATTTTTCTTAAAGTTCTTTAACCTCAATAAGTTTTTAACTGCCAATTAGAACATTTGAGTTTTTAGCGGCTATGTATTGTTCTAATAGCTGTCTCGAGTTATTTGTTACATATACAAGATATTGTGTATAACAAATTGTAAAGGCTCTGGATAGACTATTTTCCTCTAAAGTAGATAATTAAGTTGCTGAAAAATTATTGTAATCTTGGATATTAGATTTGAAGCTAGAGAAAAGTACTCCCAGGTTATTTCCTAATTTTTTAAACAACTGTTGATACTGGGACCTATTATTTTATCGGTGGTATCATTTTAATGCAAACACAAAGTGTTTACTAATTATTCATAGGGCATGTGATAAGAATCCCAAAACCTGCCTCTATGAGGTAGAGAAAAACTGAAAACTTTGTTCATTAGTGTAAGGTTTCCTTTCACTATTTTGCAAGAGACAATTCTGCTTCTTATCTCACAGATGGTTCAGGAGCTAACCAAGAATTCAAGGGAAATATAAGGTCTAACTTAACAACTCACTTTGTGGCTTCCAGTGTTTCCTCTTTTCAGTTTCTAGTTTCTCTAGGTCTCAAACATTTTTCTTTGGTGAGTAAGTGTGGTCAGTCTCTCTGATCACCAAAGATGTGAATCAAAATGGTTCCTTTTCTTGCCAACCCACATATTCCTCCATATTCTCTCTCTTTTTGCAGGATAGAGCTGATGATGTTAATAATGTAGGGAATTATATTGGGAATCTAGTTTCAAGATAGAAGTAAATAACTTCTGAAATCTGAGTCAACCAAGGAATAAAGAAGCACAATATAAGCACAAAAAACACCCAAACTATCAGATTCAAATACATCTTTTGCCTTAATTTAGTGACTTTTAAAGTTTAAAAAAACTATGAACTATGATAAACAAAATAAAACTAATATCTTAGCACACCAAGTCTAGAATGGTTAAAAAGATCTTTTCCACTTTATTATTTTCTCTTTGGGGTACCCTAGACCACTTACCATTTCATTCTTTATTTTTCAATGTAATTCTATGATTCTTTGATAAGCATACAACCACACTCAGCTGTGCTCAGGGCTTATTCTTGCTCTTCACTCAAGGATACCACTGACTGGGCTCTGAGGAATACAGTATACTGTACTATCTGCCTGGCCTCTTTCTTTTCTATTATTTCCTTTTTTTTAGGAAAATTACCATATGTTTTATTTCCGATTTCCGTATTGGGAATTCTTTTTTTTTTTTTTTTGTATTTTATTTTTTTTTTTAATTTTAATTTTTTTATGTTTACAATTACAAAGATATACAATTAAAAAGTTCATATTTGGGTTTTGGTCGTACAGTGTAGCAGCACCCATCCCGCCACCAGTGCCCATCTCCCACCACCAACGTCCCCGGTTCCCTCCCCCGTCCCCCCAGCCCTCCTCCATGGCAGGTTCTTTATTTCTTTCCATTTCTCTATCTTTCTCTTTTCCTTCCTCTCCAGACTATGGATTACAAAACATACATTAAAGGGTTGTCATGTGTATCCTTTTGCCTCTATTTAATGCTCAGTTCTAGGTTGGCATTAGTACCCTCACAATTGTTAGCACACTGTTCCATTTTCTGTCTTACCTAGCCTCTGACTCCCACACGTTTGTGATAATTTCCACCTTTGACAGGACCTCCTGATGTATGTTTCACTTGACCTTGGATATTGGTATCATAATATGTACCTATATATTTATGTTATGCAGATAAATGCAGTCATTCTGTAACTGTCTCTCTCCTTCTGGCTAATTTCGCTCAACATAATCTTCTCCATGTCCATCCATTTGTAGGCAAATTTTATAACTTCATTTTTCCTAACAGCTGCATAGTATTCCATTGTGTAGATGTACCAAAGCTTTTTTATCCAGTCATCTATTTTCGGGCACTCGGGTTGCTTCCAGATTCTGGCTATTGTGAATAATGCTGCTATGAACATAAAAGTAGGGATGGTGTTTCCGCTGCGTATTTTTGGTTTCCCAGAGTAGATTCCCAGGAGTGGTATGGCTGGGTCAAATGGGAGTTCAATTTCTAGTCTTTGGAGGAATGTCCATATTGTTTTCCAGAAAGGCTGTACCAGCCGGCATTCCCACCAACAATGGATGAGTGTCCCCTTTTCCCCACACCCACGCCAGCACTTGTTGTTCTTGTTCTTTTGAATATGTGCCAGTCTCTGTGGTGTAAAATGGTATCTCATTGTTGTTTTGATTTGCATCTCTCTGATGATTAGTGATGATGAGCATTTTTTCATATGTTTTTTGCCATTCGAATTTCTTCCTTGCTGAAGTTTCTGTTCATTTCTTCTCCCCATTTTTTGATGGGGTTGTTTGTTTTCTTCTTGTAAAGTTCTACCAGTGCCTGATATATCCTGGATATTAACCCCTTATCAGATGAGTATTGGGTGAATATTCTTTCCCATTCTGTGGACTGCTTTTGTATCTTAGTCACTGTTTCTTTTGAGGTGCAGAAGCTTTTTAGTTTCATGTAGTCCCATATATTTATCTTTTCTTCTAGTTGCTTTGTTAGAGATGTTTCATCTTTGAAGATGCCTTTAGCTTCAATGTCATGGAGGGTTTCTCCTATATTTTCTTCAATGTACTTTATGGATTCAAGTCTGATATTGAGATCTTTAATCCACTTTGATCTGATTTTTGTGCATGGTGTTAGACACAGGTCCAAATTCATTTTTTTACATGTCGCTGCCCAGTTTTCCCAACACCACTTATTGAAGAGGCTTTCCTTACTCCATTTTAGACTCGTTGCACCTTTATCAAAGATTAAATGATCATGTGTTTGAGGTTGGGTGTCAGGATACTCAATTCTATTCCATAGGTCCACGGGTCTGTTTTTATTCCAATACCATGCTGTTTTAATTACTACTGCCTTATAGTACAGTTTGAAGTTGGGTAAGGTGATGCCTCCCATCTTCTTTTTCCCGAGGATTGCTTTAGCTATCCTTGGGGGGTTTATCGTTCCATACAAATTTCAAGATTGTTTGGTCAATTTCTTTGAAGAATGTCATGGGTATCCTCATAGGGACTGCATTGAATCTGTATAGAGCTCTAGGGAGTATTACCATTTTGACAATGTTGATTCTCCCCATCCATGAGCAGGGAATGTGTTTCCATTTCCTTGTGTCCTCTTTATCTCTTGGAGCAGTGTCTTGTAGTTTTCTTTGTACAGGTCCTTTACACACTTGGGTAAGTTGATTCCTAGGTATTTGATTTTCTGTGGCACAATTGTGAATGGAATTGTTTCCTTAATATCCCTTTCTTCTCTTTCAGTTATTTGTATATAGGAAAGCCACCGACTTTTGGGTGTTGATTTTGTATCCTGCCACTCTACTATATGCGTCTATTGTTTCTAGGAGTTTTTTGGTAGAGAGTTTAGGGTTCTCTAGGTATAATATCATGTCATCTGCAAATAATGATAGCTTGACTTCTTCCTTGCCTATCTGGATGCCCTTGATGTCCTTTTCTTCTCTGATTGCTATGGCAAGTACTTCCAGTACTATATTGAATAAAAGAGGTGAGAGTGGGCAACCTTGTCTTGTCCCTGATCTCAGGGGGAAGGCTTTCAACTTTTCCCCCATTGAGAATGATGCTCGCTGTGGGCTTTTGGTAGATGGCTGTAACTATCTTGAGGAAAGTCCCTTCAATTCCCATTTTCTGGAGGGTTTTAATCATGAACGGGTGCTGGATCTTGTCAAATGCTTTCTCTGCGTCTATTGATAGGATCATATGGTTTTTATTTTTTCTCTTATTGATATGATGTATTATGTTGATTGACTTGCGAATGTTGAACCATCCTTGCATACCCGGGATGAATCCTACTTGGTCATGATGTATAATCTTCTTGATGAGTCTTTGGATTCTGTTTGCTAGTATTTTGTTGAAGATCTTAGCATCCGTGTTCATCAGGGATATTGGTCTGTAGTTTTCTTTCTTTGTGTTGTCTCTCCCTGCTTTGGGTATCAGGGTGATATGTGCCTCCTAGAAGCTGTTTGGGAGTGTTTCTGTTTCTTCTATTTCCTGGAAGAGCTTGAACAGGACTGGCAGTAGGTCCTCCTTAAAGGTTTGGTAGAGTTCACTAGGGAATCCGTCTGGACCTGGGCTTTTGTGTTTGGGAAGTGTTTTAATTACTGTTTCTATTTCCTCAATGGTGATAGGCTTATTCAGGTATTGGAGGTCTTCTTGTTTCAGCCGTGGGAGGTTATAGGACTGCAGGAATTGATCCATTTCTTCTAGATTCTCATGTTTCACGGCATACAGGCTCTCAAAGTAATCTCTGATGATCTTTTGGATTTCTGTGGTTTCTGTTGTGATGTCACCCTTTTTATTTCTGATTCTGTTTATTTGGGTTCTCTCTTTCCCTGTCCTTACAAGTCTTGCCAATGGTTTGTCAATCTTGTTTATTTTTTTCAAAAAAACCAGCTCTTGGTTTCATTAATCTTTTGGATTGTTTTTTTTGGTTTCCAACTCATTGATTTCCTCTCTAAGTTTTATTATTTCCTTTTTTCTGCCTGGGTTGGGCTCCTTTTGTTGGTCTTTCTCTAATGTCTTCAGCTGTGTAGTCAGGTTATTTATGTGGGCCCTTTCTTGTTTCCTGATGAATGCTTGCAGAGCTATAAATTTCTGTATTGGGAATTCTTTCCTAGAAATTTCAATCAGCCTGTATTATCCTCTGTTTTTTTTTTTTTTTTTTTTTTTTTGCTTTTGGATCACACCCGGCGGCGCTCAGGGGTTACTCCTGGCTCTGCACTCAGGAATTACTCCTGGCGGTGCTCGGGGACTATATGGGGATGCCAGGGATCGAACCCGGTCGGCACAGGCCATCCGCGTGCAAGGCAAATGCCCTACCCGCTGGGCTATCGCTCTGGCCCCCAATCCTCTGAATTCTTAAAGTGTTGTTAAGCTTGCTTTATGATTTTATTTTTTGGTGCCTTCAAAAGCAATTATTTAATTATTTGATAAAGTTTTAGTTTTGCTTCAACCCTTAGTTGATGATGTCAACATTTTCCATGTTTATGGATTCTTTTTCTGTTGGTCAATTCATATGTAAGGATTTCAATCAATTTTATAAAGTTTTTTGGACTAACTTTTTTCCTAGTATTCACACATATTTTTCTTAGTATTCACATTAAGAATACTAAGTTACTGATATGTTATTAAGTGCCACAGGTATACTCTATTTTAAATTGTAGATTTTTATCTAGAGAAGCAATTTCTCTCAGAAGCTAATAATACAATTCCAGAAAAACTCAGTTTTGAGTATTATTATCAATGTTTTATCTTTCTATATTTTCCTTATTTTATACCTCATAGACAGTTAAACTGGCACAACTTTAAAACAACTACAACTATATTTGACATCTTAAATCTATTAAAAAATCTATTATCATCATTTCGGGGAACTGAATCTTTCTTTAATATTTACTCACAACCAAACCTTATTCTAGAACATCTGTGCAGTATTACTTTGAAGCAGATGGCCAAATAGTTATTAATAAAATAGCACATGTAAATATTTGGATAGATTTCAGAAGAACTGAGAAACCCACAAAGCTATCTTACAAAGTAAATTTTCATTGCTAACTTCAATGTTCATTTTATAGTTTGTACCAAAAAGTGAGGCAATTTTCATGAGCAGCTTTTGAACTGAACAAGTAACATTTAGTTCCAGGAAAATTCAATTTGTAGGGAGGGGTAATGTAAAGTTCTAGATTTCCAACATCCATTTTTTTACCTTAAAAAAATACAAACTCTATGAATTGCTTTGGAACTTAGAAGACTCAGTTGTCTATATAAAACCTAACTTATTTTTACAAAGAAAAAACACAATGAGAAGAGATGACAAAAACAAGATATATATTGAGAAAATCTTTTAATAACAAATTCCATTTCAAACATTCTTAAAAACTTTCAACTTTTCTCTCTTTTTTTCCACTTTTGGATGTTGATTGTATTATATATATATTTTTTTTTCATATGTTTCACCCATAAAATGGTGTCTGAAACACCATGCAGTGAAAGAGATCTCAATTAGAAGGCGAGAATGTCATATGGATATTAAATTTGCTCCATATAAACTCTTAGTGCTATGTAGTTGGTTCACTGTCTAATTCATAGACTATGGATAGCCCACAATGCTATTTGGTCTAATCTGCGAAAACGCATGGGAAGTAACAAGATGGTAAAAACTTTCATAGTCACTTTATAAAATATACAATGGTTAAGCAATAGAATGTAAACTTATTTATTTTGCATATAAATTTTGATAGCTTAATTTTTCTACTAAGTTTTTCATAATTAAAAAGTAAAGCTTTAATATGCAGTTGATTAAACATAAATTGATCCTTAACCAGAGTATAGAAACACAATAGTATATGAAATCCAATGAGCCAGACAACCTATCAAAATCTCCATTGCCTCATCTGTGAAAACATAAGTAATGACCCTTACATTGTCTCCCATAAACAATAATAAATGAAATTACTTATAAATTATCTGTAAACTGTATAATCTTATATACATATATTTATTTATGCTGGTGAGAATCATAATATAACAATACTTGAAAAATAGCATTATTTCTCAGTAAAGGAAGCTTTGTGTTTATTAGAAAGCAATAAATAGGTCACTTAATAAATTAGCTCACTTTATAAGTAAATCTAAGAACTAAAACTGACATCAAACAGAACTGTATTCAAATGACAGGGAAGAGTATGTGAGTTAAAGACAAGTCACATATATTTTTTAGTATGAGAGTAATAATAGGGATTTTTGAAATCCTTTTATTTTCAATGAAATAATACACTAAATAGTCAGTATTTCATGCTAGGCACATGGAAATTATTTAAATATTTGCTTTTATTTTAAGTGTTTTATATACTAAAAGATTATTCAATTATTTTTATGCATTTTCCTGGGAAACAATACAATTTCTAATATTATTACTTTGAAGCAAGGAAGCAGACTAAAGAATTCAGCAATGTTCAAAAATTACAGAGTTGCTTTAAATGTATGCCTGCCCGTAACAAAATGGGTGACTTTTCACTCAAAATAACACCTCCCTATGGTGTTCAAAGTATTAAAATAGAGCGTAATGGTCTACATTGTAGAAGCATTCTCATTTTTTAAACTACAAAGATGTTTTTGGCATAACAAATAATAAAATGTTTAACTATAAATGAAAATAAAAATCATGAATCCTTTGACTTACCTGTTTGTCTTGTTGGGCTCATGGTTATGGAAGTCTCTTCAGTTGTTCTGTTCTGAGTATCTTATCATAACCTTGTTGCAAGGCTGCAAAAATTACATATAAATAGAAGCATTATACAGGGCAGAGTGATAATACAGTCTGTGTTGTCCGTATTATACATCTATATTACACAGTCTGTGTTGTCCGTATTATACATCTATATTACACAGTCTGTGTTGTCCATATTATACATCTATATTGCACAGTCTGTGTTGTCTGTATTATACATCTATGTTACACAGTCTGTGTTGTCCATATTATACATCTATATTACACAGTCTGTACTATCTGTATTATACATCTATATTACATAGTCTGTGTTGTCTGTATTATACATCTATATTACACAGTCCGTGTTGTCCGTATTATACATCTATATTACACAGTCTGTAATGTCCGTATTATACATCTATATTACACAGTCTGTACTATCCGTATTATACATCTATATTACACAGTCTGTATGCAGCCAACCCAGGTTAGCTCCTTGCCAGCACATACTGTCCACAGAGCCTGGCCAAGAATAATCCCCTGAGCATCTCTGGGTGTGATCTCACACCAAACCAAAACCACAGCAAACTAACAAAACCCATGATACTTGCTTCAAGAAGAGTCTCCATTTGTTATAGCCACAATAATAATTCAAAATCATATAGCACATTTTCATGAAGTTTTAAACTGACCTATTTAAGAATGTACTAATTTTATGTTCCAGTTTTCATCTGAAATATATGTATAGTTACAAATTTATCTTGACTTTCTTAGATCATGACAGAAAATATATCAAGGGGCATTTATGACACTATTATTATTAGATAAGTGAATGAATGTAATATTCAAATATATTGATCTATTTAAATATTTCCAATATCTGACAGCGGCATGGAATGCCTTCAAAGGTATCGAAGAAATAGCTAAAAGGACAAAGAACCTCCGGCTCCGGGCACATCTCTTTGACTCCACCGTTCTCTGTGCATTAACATACGCCTCAGAGACCTGGGCCCTATGAAAGCAGGATGAGAATGCTTTTCGGGTCTCCCAGAGAGGAATCGAAAGAGCTATGCTTGGAATATCACGCCTCACTCAAGTGAGAGAAGGAATCGGAGTTCTGACCTCCATCGCTATTCCAGAATCAGGGACGCTGTCTCATTTGCCAAGGCTTTAAAAAATCAGATGGGCTGGACATGTAATGCGATTTGGAGACAACCGCTGGACTAGAGCCATTACCGACTGGATCCCACAGGATGTCAAAAGATCACGTGGCCGCCCACCTACAAGATGGTCAGACTTCCTTGTTAAGACCCTGAAGGAATGGTTTGAGGCTCTTCATATTCCTCAATCAACAAAATGCCATTGGACTACATTGGCACGTGATAGGGTCCAATGGAAATGTTACTGGCATCCGCTTGAGCAAATCGATGAATAACGGGATTCAAGTGATCAAGTGATCAAGAGTATCATGTTGATTGAGATTAGTCAGAAGGAAAAGGACAGATATAGAATAACTGCATTGAGACTAATGTCTGAGGGCATGAAAACCAGAGACAAGGAAGATGTCTCAATGGTTGGAATTTACAAGTGTGTGGTGTGAGAGTTTAGGTAAGATACAGAAGGGTCCAGAGTGCTAATAGTTGTTGGAAATAAGCAGATTAGAACTAAGCGTTGAATGTAGGCAAAGAAATATACATGATAACTCCTAAATGTATATATTGCCAGCCACATTGTGTACGAGAAGGGAGAAAGAGAGAGAGAGGAGAGAGAGAGGGAGAGAGAGAAGAAAAGTGCCTGTCACAGTGGCAGGCTGGGGTGGGGAGGGAATCAGGGGACACTGGTGGTGGGAAATGGGCTCTGGTGGAGGGATGGGTGCAGGAACACTGATGACTGAAACCGAATCATGAACAGCTTTGTAATTGTACATCTCATGGCAATACAATAAAACAAAAGAACTATTCATGTAGAAAATATATTTAAGCAAGATAAAGTATATTAAGTTTCTAGGCTTGTAATATAAAATTCAAAAAATTCAAAAGCAATTCATAGAAAAAAGATATTTGTCATCATCAGTAGCGTGGAATGAAGGAGGTTTGGATGAAGTTTTCAAGAGAATAAACTTCCAGGTCTCATGGTCTTACTGTTTTTAAACCTGGTGCTTAGATTCTACAGCCTCACACCTGTCAAGCAACTCTCTCATCACAATGTTACTTCTATGGTTGCAAATTCCTTCTGATATACATATATATTGGGAATATAATGTAGTTCATGACTATAGTTATGGAAGCAAATAGAGGAAAACAAATAAAGCTCATTCAAATTTTTTCTGTCCTGAGGTTAATTATAAAGTTGAAAGGTGTAACAATGTTCTTGGAATTAGAATGTGACTTTCCCGTTGTCCCAATGGCTGTTCTCTCTTGCTTCAACCTCTGCAAGCCATATATAATGAAGAAAGATGTAAGAGAAAGAGAAGACAAACTGATAAAAGTAAAAGTTATTCTAAAATATTTTCATTAATGCACAAGGATAGCATGGGGCGAGCTGCTTTCTTAAAACAACTGTCAGCAAACTTTCTGTCACCTTCTTACTTGCACAAGTTTTCCTAATTGTCCTGTCTATACATGAAGCATCACAAGCAGCAATAGTTATTAGTTCTGCATACACGGTATAAAAATCTGTTCTCTTGATTTGACAGAAATTACATAATTTTATACCAGTCAGGTAGATATCGTGACCCTTTACATATAGATGAGGAAACTGGAGTGTATTTAAATTATTCAAAGTATTCTGCTAGTAATCAACAGAGTAGAATTAGAATCTTTCCTAAAGTTCATTTCTTTAATCTTGAAGGAATGTTTCAAACTTGAATAAAACTGAAGATCTTGGTCTTATCTTCCATGCCCCCTTCTGTCATTTTCTAAAAAAAAAGTTTGTTTTTTTAAGTTAGTAGCATAGGAATATTCCTTAATATTCCTTCAATTTTCTCTTCCAAGATGATAAAGCACTTTAAAAATAGCCAGGATATATACAGCTCTCTTAATTCATCAATAGAAAAATATGAGCATCATGACAATAGGACAAAAGCCTTCACCCTGTCTCACTAACCTCACTGATGCTCCTTTGACAATGTACTGCTAACTCTCTCGACATGGTGTCATACACGCATATGTCATATATGCACACGTTGCCACCCACTGAACATTCTTCAGTGGCTTTCAACAGCACTTGGAATAAAATCCAATTATCTTACTGCAGCCTCCATGCTCTGGTATGAACCACACACAGCCCACTTTTCAAATATTATCTTACACAATTTCTTCCTCACTTTAATGGATTCTTCAAGACTCACTCTCCAATATATCACTGTCTTCAGCATCCAGGAATGTGCTACCTCAGCAAATCACGCCCAGAACATTTACAATCGGATCCTGTGTACGCTTCAGATCCCAACTCAAAATTCATTCTCAAATAGCTTTCATTTGGAACCACAAAAGTGTTCCTCCTATCACAACTTACTAATATATTAATTTACTTAATTATTGATTCTCTTCATTGGACATTGGCTCAGCATGGGAAGTAATCCTGCCCATACAAGACAGCACCCTAAGAAACTCAGCTTAATAAATTTATGGACTAATGAATATGTTCAAATATTTCATAATTTAACTATTTCTATTTATTCTCCCAAATAAGACGAAAATTTTATATTTTAAGAATAAGTGACTTGGGGCCGGAGCGATAGCACAGCTCGTAGGGTGTTTGTCTTGCATGCAGCCGACCCACGTTGGATCCCCGGCATCCCATATGGTGTCTGAGCACTGCCAGGAATAATTCCTGAGTGTAGAGCCAGGAGCACTGCCTGAGCACAGCCGGGTGTGACCCAAAAATGCAAAATAAAAATCAGTAACTTGAAATCATCATAAGTACTTTCATACATGTCTGTATACATGCTCTTTTAAGATAGATCAATTTCTCAGCCAGCAATACTTGAAAATCTCTAAGGCAACTCTGGGTTTAAAATGAACTAAAATGCTTTGAATTTTCTTCAAGTGTGTGTTGACTTCATCAGAGGCACAACGGGTACCAGTCTGAACGTGAAATGACCCGATTGGATGCCAACCAAGATTCTGCGACTCTCTGCAAGAAGAAGCCCATATGGTAAGGTTCTAATACGTGGGCTCACTTCCAGATGCGGAACCAGAAATGACTAACTGACTTGCACAGTGCTTTGGGGGCTGTTGAAAAGCTGCTTTCAATGAAGTGAGTCAGGAGCGAGGCTGAATCACCACACAGATGCTTAAATCAGTCTCTAGCGAAACTGATCAATGCTTGCTAAAAAGAAAAAAAGGAGAGAAAAGCAAGGAAAGGAAATGAAAAGGAATGGAGAGGAGAGGAGAGGAGAGAGGAGAGGAGAGGAGAGGGAGAGGAGAGAGGAGAGGAAAGGAGGGGGGAGGGGGGGGGAGGGGAGAAGAGGGAGGGAAGGGGAGGGAAGAGAAGGGAGGGTTAGGGAGGGGAGAGGAGGGGAGAGGAGAGGAAAGAAAAAAAAGAAAAGAAAAGAAAAGAAAAGAAAAGAAAAGAAAAGAAAAGAAAAGAAAAGGAAAGGAAAGGAAAGGAAAGGAAAGAAAGGAAAGAAAAGGAAAGAAAAGGAAAGGAAAGGAAAGAAAAGGAAAGGAAAGAAAAAGAAAGGAAAAAGAAAAGAAAAGGAAAGAAAAGGAAAGGAAAGAAAAGGAAAGAAAAGGAAAGGAAAGAAAAGAAAAGAAAGGAAAAGAAAAGAAAAGAAAAGAAAAGAAAAGAAAAAGAAAAGAAAAAAGAAAAGAAAAGAAAAAGAGGGCTCAGAGCGGTGTACAGCAGGTGGGGCTTTTGATTTGAAACGTGGATTTCATCCCCTGGCATCCCATATGGTCCCCAAGCACCAGGGTGTCATTCCTGAGAGCAGAGCCAGGAGTAGCTGGGTACCACTGGGTGTGGCCCTCCTCCCCAAATAAAAAGCACTTAAAACAATTAAAACAAAACATGGTATTTCCATCAGAAAAAAACTTTCCTTGTGCCTAGTTTCCCCCCCTACACAGTAAACTAAGAGCGGTCGCAGAGATAGCGTACAGGGTTAGACACGTCGTGCGCATGTGGGTTACTCCTGCTCATTCGTGCCACTGGACAGGTCGTCTACACATCAGCTGAAGTGACTCTGAACACAGAATCAGAAAGTCCCTGAAAAGCAAGCAAACACCAAGAGTACACCAAGAATACAGTTGTATGCATTAACATGTTATTTTGCAGGAAATGTCCTAAATTGAATACTCTGTATATTTTCTAGCTTACTTGCATGTATACAATAGATAAAAAATACATATATATGTGATGGACTCTTCAGATTATTGGTTAGGCTTCTGGTTAAAGCAGGTTATAGTCATAAATTCTCTGGGAGTTCAGGGTTTATGGCCAGCACCAGATGGGTCCCTTTAGCACTACTGGGAACAGGCTCCAAAAATCACTGGGTCTGGACAGATCTGCACCCCAATATTTAAGAGCAAACTACAAAACGTCACTAGAATTATCAATATAAACTGTATGATTGTTTATTCACATAAAACAGCATACAAAAATCACTTGCTGTCTTTTTATCCAACTAAAATTTAAAATATTTGCAACTGCAGTTTTGAGTTGCTTAATCAAAATAAAATGAAATGGATTTAAACATGTTTCTTTAAATAATATAGAATTATTTTTATGAACAGAATAATCTACTGAAGATATTCGATTCAGTAGATTTTTGAAAGCAAGACTCAGAAGTTTGTATTTATGAAAAGTTTAGGTGTTTTGATACTGGCCATACACTGGGTAACCAGAATTCTGACTGCAGATATGTTTTACAATATTTAAAAATGATATTTAATAATTCATGGCGTATGTGCATTTTTTTATGTGACAAAATATTATAAGATAAACAAAACTCAAAATACAAGCAATTATAAAAACTTACATATATTATTTATTTTGTAGTATAAAAATATTCTAAATATTTTCCTTGCTTTGTAACATGTTGTATATCTTGACTTACTACCTTAATAATTCATAATAATAATGAGGTATTGAATTTATAATTGGATAAGATCACCTGATCACTTGATCACCTGACATCCTGTTACTCATCGGTTTGCTCGAGTGGGCGCCAGTAATATTTCCATTTGACCCTATCACGTGCCAGAGTAGCCCAATAGCATCTGGTTGCCTCAGGAATATGAAGAGCCTCAAAATGTTCATTCAGGGTCTGACCATTGAATAAGATTCTTAGTAATTTTTACTTTTTTGTGCACTTCTTTTCCAATTTCTAATGTATTTTAAGTTAAATACCATAAAATTTTAAGTTAAATACCATACAATTTCCAATATATTTTAGCTTAACTATCATATACTAAATTTTATAATATATCAGGGTATCCAGAGAATTCAGAACTCTACCCAGCAGACCAGCCCATCACAGCCCGGATCATCAACACCCACCCTGTTTTTTTTCCTCAATCCGGCCCAGGTATGCTGGTCCAGAGATTCTCAGACATGGGGCAGAGCTGTTCCTTGCTCTTCCTGTGCCCAGCCGTTCATGAGGCAGTTGGGAGGCATGGCGGGTTCTAGCCCTGGCCCACCACCTAGGCAGAGCCTCACAACAAGACAGACCACCCCCCCCCCTCACTCTATGGGCACCGCCATTTTCCACATTTGGACTTCCCTCTCGTCAGAACTCCACCCAGCACACCAGCCCATCACAGCCCGGCTCGCACGGCCGCAAGCGGCTGCGCAATTCATCAATAAATGCTTTATTTGGAGGTGTTTAAAAGAGTTTGCCTCCCGCTCGGCAAGCCTGGCAAGCTTCTCGTGTTGGATTTGATATGCCAATTCCAGTAACAATTATATTAGGTCATTCCCATGACCTAATATAATGGTTTGAGGCTCTTTATGTTCCTGTAGCAAGCCGATGCCCCTGGCTCTACTAGCATGAGACAGGACATATGGAGATATTACTGGTGCCCGCTCTAGCAAATAGATGATCAATGGGAAGATCGTGATCGTGATCCAGAGAATTTGTATAATATCACATATAGGATGATGATATGTCATTTAATTGAAACACATAAAATTTGTTATCAATAACTTGTATTTTAGGCACTTACCAGTGGTAGCCACTATAAAATGTTTTCTATGTTTTAATCAATCTAATCCTCAGTAAAAATTAATCCACTGAAAGGCTGCATTTTTGATGGAGGAATTAGTTCAATCTAATGGTTTAAAATGAAAACTCTGAGATTCAGGTCTGCTATAATTTTCATAAGCAAGATAAAATTAGCATTTTAAAAATAGGCCAATATCTTCTCTGGTAGAAGATATTTGGACACCTAAAACATTACAAGAGAAAACATGTAGGCCTCAAATTCTATGATGCATCATCTATTAAAGGAAAACATGTCAAAATAATATTACTAACACCACAGAAACATCATTAGAGAGTCTACAGAATACTGGCTTTAGTCTTTGTTTATAAGGCTTACCTAAAGATCATTTTTATTGCTACACATTGCTTGGATTTATTGAAAATAAAGATATTCATGGAAACATAGGTTTTATCACTGTTGAAACAATGCAAGAAAAATAACAAGATACAAAAAATAAATTTAAAAATAATTGTGGACCCATATATAAAAATGAGCTGCTCATATCTGACATTTTTGACAAATTTCAAAAAAAAGTATATGCCATAAACATAGCCTCTAATTTGTTAAAAAAATTATTACTGGTTTTCACTACAAACACCATTTCTCTCCTCATGAGTATCACCACGGAAGCACATTTTACTCTTGGAATCCTAACATTCTCCCACATACTTGCATTAAAGTAGAACTTTGTCTTAATTATACCATTGTGGTACTAAGAAGAATAAAGATGGGACACATCCCCGCAGTGCGCAGAGATTACTCCTGGCTCTGTGTTCGGGGCCTTGTGCAGAGCTTACCCCTGGCTCTGTGTTTGGGGCCTTGTGCAGAGCTTACTCTTGGCTCTGTGTTCGGGGTTATTCTGGCCGTGCTCTGGGGGGCCATATGCAATGTCAAAGATCTCTCTAGCCAGAGTTGATTGCATCCAAGGCAAGCACCTAAATCCCTGTTCAAAAATTTAATTTAAAATCAAATGTCTAATGAATCCCAGGTGTTTGGAGCAGTACTCGCCTAGGTCACATCAGAGGACAACTGTGGTCTCTATTCTGAGCATACAACTCTTTGATGTGACCAAAGAATACTTCTAGAAAGATCTTGGGTCAGATTCAGTTAAAAATGCAGTGCTTTTACTGTATATGCAAAGTTTATGTACTTAAAGAAACACAGTAGTTTATTTTTTCAAAAGGAAGACTTAATATTATTGTCTAATGTAAAATTTCTGTTTAGTAGTACCAAATCGATCTCGTTTCAAGTTGTATTGTGTCAAAATGTTTGATTTAAGAAAAACAATTAATTGAAGGGGTCAGAGCGATAGGACAGTGGGGAGTGCATCTGCCTTGCATGCAGCCAACTCAGATTAGATCCCTGGCATTCCATATGGTCCCCTGAATACCACCAGGAGTTATTCCTGAGTGCAGAGTCATAAGTAATCCCTGAGCATCACCAGGTGTGACTCAAAATACGCACACACAAAATAACCAGTTAATTGAATCTTCGTGAATTACAGGTTAAAATTAAGACTGAGATTCAGGTATACAGTGTTACAACAGCAATCCCTTCATCAGCGGCCATTTTCCTCTACAATGTCCTCACTTTCCCTCCTCCCTCCCATCTCCACCCTGCCTCTAGGGCAGATATTTTTAATTTATCCCTCGGCCATCTTTAAAAACTGTGGTTCACCACACTGTTACTGATGGGGTGTTATGCACCGTCACCTCACTTATGGACTTCAACATCTAGTCTGGGTCAAAGCGATCAGAACATCTGATTTTAGAATTGCTAGATTTCCTTCTTTCCCAGATACTTGTGTTTAATTGCAGCAAGTAAAAACAAAGGGTCTGGCATGTTTCTCCATTATCAGTGTGTGCGTGTGTGTGAACGTCCATAGTCGCTTGGCACCAGGAATTGTCCGAGGGCAAGCTGCACAAACTGCTTTCCCCCACAGGATGCGCTGTCTGCAAACCTGGTCCACTTTACTGCGAGGACAATAACTTTTACAAAAAGAATCCAAAAATACAAGGTTATCAACTAAAGCTAGTATTTATTGGACAGGCGATGTGCAATGCTTCTTTGTATTTTAGAACAAGGTATATCTGGGTTATTGATAAGTGACTTCATTTAAACAGAAGTGAAAATACTGATGCAATGCTGTCTCTCCCCTGCTAGTCTCCAGCACACCTAAGTTAACAACGAAGGAAATATGTCGGATAGACGTTTCCATCTACATGGATTTCTTATACTCTTGGTAGTGTGGAGAAGCCTCCCTTGAGTTTGTCATGAAGACAGGTGTGAAGAGCATTAGAGCACCGTAGCGTTGGGCCTCTTAGGAGCCAGTGTGCGGTGTGCTCCAGGCCAAGGATATGTTAACACTTTCGAAAGTCTTAAAAGAAAGACAAACGATGCTTAGCAAAGATACTGTCGGCAAAGTATACTTAGATGCACATTACAAATTAAATAACGAAAATTCAAAACCTCTGTGAAGAGGAAAGATCTCCTATTAACTGTTGCTATTACAGAAATTTTTCTAGAGGAAAAGTATGCAAACAAAATACGTAAAATACCTTGATTGATACTGTTACCACTGAACAGTATCACTCAATCAAGATACTGAAATTAGTAATGAAAAATTCTAACAGCTAATTGACATTGTTAAGGGAAGCCCCATATTTGCAATTCAGTGAGATGAAATAGTCTGTGGTTGTTCTCATGGACAGCGGTAAATTTACGGAGATGTATATGAAGTAAGCATAAGAGGGAATTATTGTTTTGTTGCCCCTTTTGGAAGGGAATGCAAAAGTGGAAGAGAAAATTTAGAGTTGCCACTTTACTCAAATGAAAACGGAAACTTTCCTTGGAGTCTGCACAGGTGCTGGGTCACGATAAATAAGAATGTTGGATGTGAAGCAAACACTAAAACTGGAGAAATGAGCAGCGCAGCTGGTCTCAGTGCATGATTCCTCACTCGTAGCTTCCTGCCCAAAGCAAATGACCAGAGTAGGACGTGTTGCACAATACCGTCCAAATCATTTACTTCATTAAAGTGCAGCGCCTCAACAATTTTTTATGTATCCAGACCTTTGCAAAGACATGAACTTCAGTTACAAAAAGTTTATCACTACATGAGAGGTAAGGTGGTTTTCCAGCGGCAAAGTTTAAATTAAAAGCAAAGGTTATTGTGCTTTGAACTGGGTAGAATATGGAATATGTTAAATTTTTCATAGAATTTTATCATTTTTTGATGGCACCTTGTAAAGCTTTGTCAGCATTTTGAAATATTATTAATAACTTAAATAAATCACTTCAAAAAGTTTTAAACTTTATGTTAAAATATAAAAATGGAAAGGTAGACTAAAATTTGACATATGAAACAATCATGAAAATGATTCTTTAGAGGTGTATACAGCTACTGATGAGTTTATAATTGAAAAGAACCCTCCCACAGAATTGACTGTAAGAATTAGAGAGGAACATCTCATGAGCTTAAAATAGTTTCATAACTACTTCATTTTTCTTTAAATCTTCATTCTAATATACATTTTGGATTCATAAACTCTAGATTGCTGAAAGAGAAAAAATAAGTCAGTCATCTGCCACTGATAGTTCAAGAAGAATTTGTTGATCTATCAAGCAACATAGCATTAAAACTTGAGTTCACTAACAAGTTAATAAATTGTGCTTTTTGATTAGAATAGAATCAACAATTCCTAAAATGGAATCAAGGAATCCAACAATTCCTAAAATGGTGCTAAATAAAATCCTGCCATTTTGTACTAAGTGAAGCGATGTTCTCCGCATGCACAGTTATAAAATCCAAATATCGATGAGCTCAAAAAAAATCTCAAAGAAACCCCATCTTCTGTAGTATCAAATATTTACCCAAATTTAATGCTTTATGTAAAAATAAACAGCTGCATTCACCTTATCAGTAAGCAAGTTTGCTTCAAGCTGTGACAAGACAGAGAATGACAAGCTGTGAGCTAGTAGACCAGGAAAGGCACTCGCCATTCAAGTTGCTGGCCCAGGTACAGTCCCTGGCACTGCATACGGTCCCCTGAGCACTCTCAGGAGAAATCACCGAGCACACGGAGCAGTGAGGCCCCAAACCAATACAGAAATGAACAACATACACATAGTAAAATGCACACCAAGGAACTGTTTTAAAATACATTTATCTGTGATTTTTAGTAAATATTTGATTTGTATTTCTACTTTTTAATAACTGTATAATCAGTGTTACATAAAAATTTATCAAATAGGGCCGGAGCAATAGCCCAGCGGTTAGGGCGTTTACCTTGCACGCGCCAGCCCATGCCAGCCCGGGTTAGATCCCTGGCATCCCATATGGTCCCTGAGCACTGCCAGGAGTGATTCCTGAGTGCAGAGCCAGGAGTAACCCCTGCACATCACCGGGTGTGACCCAAAAAGCAAAAAAAATCAAATAAATGGGGTTGTATGTTGAGAAACTTAAAAGTCCTGGTTTATATAAACTACAGAAAAAGAGTCAGTCAAGAATGGGGTTATGGTGGAGGGTGGCAGGTAGGTTGGTGGGGTTAACTGTGATAATTCTGGACAACAACATCAGAAATGCTAATACTAATGTCAACACATTGCCTGAATTATAGTAAAAACAATAAGAAAAGAATGAATTAAATTATTTACAGAAGTGTGTGTGTGTGTGTGTGTGTGTGTGTGTGTGTGTGCTTGCATGCACCATGGTTAGGTGCTAAATGAGACAACATTGTTAGAATATTGTTAGAATCCAAGATTGTAATGACTCTGGGTTAATGTTACATTAGAATATCTGACTTTCTCCTAAGCAATGCTTGGCTTCATCTGCTAAAATACTTCTAAGCACCGTAATCAATTTTGTTTGGTAATTTAACATTTTTACTAGCCAAAGGATTTTATTAGGCCTATTGTTCTTCTACAAGCTACAGTTGGAAAGGATAAGGTGAAATTTCCTGAATTAAAAACAAAGGATGTGGGACTGCTCTGTGCTGAGTCTCTGTCATTGCAATCGTCCTTACCGGTCGCCTGCCTCAAGAGCAGGTACCCCTTTAGTCCTTACCACTCACAAGCCTTCTCCACTTCACAGAATAAACTCCCTCAATAAAACCCCAAATTCTCCAACTTCTTTTCAAACTGTTTCTGAGTCTTTTCTTCATTCCCCGTGGAACACGCGAGCAGTGAGCAGGAATGAAGTCCCATTTTTAATTTCTGAGACTAAGCTCCGAAGACTTCATCTCTCTTCATCCTTTCAACTCATTTCCTACGGTGCAAGCGCACAGTGCAGAAGTACATGAGAAACTACAAAGGCCTGGAAATGTGAGGCAAACTCAGGTTCAGAATAATAAATCTTCAGAACCACTGAAATATAGTTGTAACCGCTCCAAAATGTTTAGCTTAGCAATAGAAACAAAATCATATTTTAATCTTAACTTTTGGGCCATGCCTTCCTGCCTTCCTGCACGCAAATGGATTTGTGCTCCCCATTGTAAAAAAAGTCTCATTTTTGAATGTATGTTTCCCTCTGAATTCAATTTTGGTTTTATTTCTGTTCAGAATAAAATTCTTCTAAGTTTATTTCCATACATTTTTCATGTCTAAATTACCAATCAAATGCTAACTTTCCCTTTTCCCGTGAAAATGATGCTATTCTCCTGCCCAAGTCACTGGCACGGCTATATTTTTCTTTTCTATTATTCTATATTAGTTGCCATATTTAAAGAAACTTATTGTCTTCCTACATCTCCTGTTCATTTATAAACACTACCTGGGCCAGGTTTATATTCTGTTTTGTCTTCACTGTCTTCTGTCTGGCTCAATGCCAACATAGGCAGCTGTGAAATAAAAAAGGAAGAGAGATTTCTCTGATTTTTTCCTGAAAAGTTGTTGGCCCGGAGCACAAGCTCACCATGGATTATGCAGCTCATCAGACATAGTCCAAACAAGCTTGTTTTTCTACCTAGACTAAGCTATATCACTCCAAAATAACCTTATAGTAACAATAAACTAAATCATCATATTCTGTAATGAGAATGACAAAGCTAAAATAGTGACTTTGCATTTCAAAGCCTGGAAGCTGCAAATCATTCTAAACTTATTTGAGGAATTTAAGGTTGGAACAAGTAGATTCATGCAATTTGACAAACTTTCTTAGAATCAAAGTTCTTTCTCCTTACGCTTATTATCATTTGTTGAGATCTTGGCAGCCATAGATAATCTTGCTGACATCCCTGTGTCCAGAGCAATGGTCTTTTTGTTGATAAAGTGTCTTTGTATGTACTGTCGGCATTTTGGAAATAGCTCTCAGATCAAACTAAACGAGTTCCAGTATAAATAAAGATCCAGAGACACTGCAAACGGCACTCAGCAAGATTTTGGTGTGACAGGTAAGATGTGGCATGACCCTCACAATCGATGCTTTGTATTGAGTGCAGGGTCTAGTCAAATGAGTTCTCTCATGGAACTTGTGAGTTCAGTGTAGTCTGAATTCAACCTAAATATGGACTTGACTGCTGTTTTACTGCAAGAAAAAAACAGAGACACTAAAACAAGAAAGATAGTTTGAATCACATGCAGACATCAAAATAACTATTAAATATGTGCTTTCTATTATAATCAAGGTGAGAAGCGAAAGAATATCCATATTATATATGTTGGCTCACTGTGAACATTATTTCAAGTGTTGAACCATGACTGACTTTATTTATTTTAAAGCTCTGGCACATCTTACAGCTTGATTCATTTTCTAACACTCTCGAAGCTGCAGTTCATTAAATTACATTTGTTTTATATAAGCCACCCTGAATACCTACTCTAACCTAAAAAGACTTAGGGAACAAGGATTTACTTTAAATGCATTCCTTTATGTAGATCAATGCAGACAGCTTCCTTTGGAGGTATTTTTGCTTTATTGCGGTAGGAAAGGCTTCAGAGAATGGTAAGTTAAGTAGGGAGGAAGAGACCCAATCTACAGTCTATAGGGTAAGTTAAGTAGGGAGGAAGAGACCCAATCTACAGTCTATAGGGTAAGTTAAGTAGGAGGAAGAGACCCAATCTACAGTCTATAGGGTAAGTTAAGTAGGGAGGAAGAGACCCAATCTACAGTCTATAGGGTAAGTTAAGTAGGGAGGAAGAGACCCAATCTACAGTCTATAGGGTAAGTTAAGTAGGGGAGGAAGAGACCAATCTACAGTCTATAGGGTAAGTTAAGTAGGGAGGAAGAGACCCAATCTACAGTCTATAGGGTAAGTTAAGTAGGGAGGAAGAGACCAATCTATAGTCTATAGGGTAAGTTAAGTAGGGAGGAAGAGACCCAATCTACAGTCTATAGGGTAAGTTAAGTAGGGAGGAAGAGATCCAATCTACAGTCTATAGGGTAAGTTAAGTAGGGAGGAAGAGACCCAATCTACAGTCTATAGGGTAAGTTAAGTAGGGAGGAAGAGACCCAATCTACAGTCTATAGGACAGCACTGAATCAGAGTTCTTGCAGCAGTAGTGAAGTTTAAGAGCATCATTTTTGGAAACTGTCTTTACCTTAGTGAGAACTGCCAAGTGGTGTTCAATTGTCATATTTGGGTAGAATTCAGAGACTGAAAATGACAAAATGTTTAAGTCACAGGCAAAAGAGGTCATATAGACAATGTCACACTCACTGTGGGAACAGTGGTTTTAGTTGACAAGGAGACCCCAGTGCAGATTCACGGAGTCTCCACTGCAGACCCATGCAGGCCCCAAGTCAGACCCATGGGCATAAACAGAGAACGGCAAACTCCAGCCACCAGAGACTAACTTTGGTGGAGTATTGCTTTCTATCTGCCAGAAACTGGTCCAATTTTGGCCTCACTGAACTCTTCAGAAGACACAGAATTCTAGTTTCACACAGAAACTCTTCAGACCATTGAAGGGCGTTATCATTTTCCTACAAGGATAGGGAACATCTTTTAGGGTCCACTAACTGCCACTTTCTTGGGCACAGAGTGACAGACACATTCCCCCACAACAAGTGTCTAGACATTCCACTATTTAGTCACTTTTGGGGTGGGGGCATGTGTGCTTCAATTTGTCACTGTCTCTCTGTAAAATACATCGAACATCCCATAGCACTTCTTAAGCTACTGGCAGAAATAGAACACTGTGAATACAACATTAAATTTTTCTTTGTGAAAATTTTTCTTAAATTAAATTTCACCTCACAGAAGTGTTGAGGCGAGGGAGACTAATCTTTAGAATATTTATGGATCAAAATTAACTTATATCTAGGGGTACAAGTGAGTGGTAGCTAGGAGGAAGCTTTCTTTATAACATGTTTCTTGGAATTCCCTCTTATCTGAATCCCATCAATTTTTCTTCATTGAATCAGTCAACTAATGGACTATCTAGGAAACAGAAATAGCATCTGTCAGGGAAAGGAAATATGCTTAGGAGTCTCCTTAGCATATCTCTACCATCCTTGGACAAGGCACAATGACAATGAAAACATTAAGTCACTAACATGCGTGTTTCCATTTGCTTGTTTACCATGAATTTTATGTCAAATTAACCAGATCACAGGTTTTCTATGGGTGATACTAAATAAGAATGATAGAGATGGAAACTATAACTCAAAGATAGGGCTTGGTAGTATGGTGTAATAAAATATAAAAATGAAGCTTCATGAAGGGGATGGACGGAAGGACACAAGAAAGCTGATGAGGAAACAGTTTTGTAGGTGGAAGTATTTATATACTGGCTAATCATCAGTAGTTTAGATAAAGAATCCTTTATAGCTCAAAAGCAACTCAGTGAGTGGACACAACACTCCTGCAATGTAAACCACTAAAATATTCAAGTGCACTTGTACATATATGTCTCACCTCTTTCAGTTAAGAAATACAAGAAAAGAAAATGATCAACCAGGAGGTTTTACAAACACTATGCTCTTATAGGTCATATACCACATTGTAAGTATAAATATCATGAGGTCAAAGAACACGACGGGAACTCGGAGTCTCCATTCTGAGGTCTGAGATTACTGAGGAGCTATATACAAAAAAAAGCACATGACTCAGAGGGGTTACATTAAAAATCCCTACTACTGCCTCAGATCTTTGCCATTGGCTGCTGTGTAATGCCTACATGATGAAGGGACATGTCAAATCTATCTCAGGCAAAGCACATGGTGTCGGTTCTTGTGCTCTTATACTAGAGTGAGCTCCCTAGCCCGTTGATAATTCTCATATTGATTGATCTAAATTAACATCTCTAAAACTTTGAAAGCCAAATTTATAAGATATGATTCAGTATAATCAATCCTTTCATAAAACATCTTCTGCTCTTTTACAAATCATATAATATAGGTGGGAAATAACAAATCACCCAATATAAGATTGAGTAAATTGTTCACAAATATCCTTATTACACAAATGCAAAATCTAATATAAGAAGCAACTTAAATTTTAGTCTTTTGTGTACTGCGACCACTCAATCTTCAAATTTCCTTAGCTACATTCAGATGTGATCTAATTTACTGCTGATACAGCAAAAATATTGTAGCCATTAACCCAAAATTGTTATATATGAACTTACCTGAATATCTTAATCAACAGCCTATTTGATGATGCTTTTCATTTAATATAATTCATAGCTTATATACTTAAAAAAACCCAAACAACTGTACTTAAAGAGAATCAAAAAACAGCCCAATGCATGCTCTGAAAGCATGTTCGTAGGTATGTCTCTATGTAATATTCAGTTCCATTCTTAATAAGCCAAATATGGTCATTTGGCTAGATAAAACTTTCCCCAAAGTATGATTTTGAGTACCCAAAAATTACACTAATTCAAATTCCTAAGGTGTTTTTGCTTTTTAAAACTTGACAAATACTGGAGAATATTGCTAGAACCTTGAAAACACATCAAGAAGAGAATTTAAAAATATATAATGACAACAGGTATTTATGGAAAAATAAGCCTTAAAAGCCATGTTCTTGGTGATCAAGTTGCATGAACAAAGGGAACACCAGAACTGAATTAGGTAAGTAGTTCCACAAACTCAAAGCATAAATACATCATAGAACATTTTAAAATACATGTTTAGGAACCAGACTACTAACAAAAATGTCAGTTCTTTTAAGCACGTGTTCATTCCTATTTCTGCCTTGTCAGCCTTTGAGGCATGCCTTGAAAACATTAGCCTAAGTGGGCTAACACTGGGACTCACATCAGCTACTATTTCTATATTACCCCAATCATACTGTTTACTTCTCAAGCTCTGTTTCCAAGTATTTTATCTCAGAGTACATACATGGTCAGATTTTTTACATTTAACAAACAGTCACTCTCCAGTGAAAATACAATATTACCTGCTAATTAAATATTACTGTACACAAATACAACTCCTCAGCCGGATCACCCAATGTGATATGTAATACAAAAGAGAAGGATAAACAATATATTTTAGTAGTTAAATAATAGCTCCATAGTGATACTATGAGACAAAATCTGTGTGATATTATTCATTGGTTATGTAGCTTTTAGGTTATTTGATTTATGGAAGTCAGCATTTCCACACTTGCAGAATAAGAGAACAATATATACTTCAAAGGGCTTAGAGAATCCAATGTGTGGTGACACTGTAATGAGTTTCACTTAAGTGTGGAAAATTGGATGTGCGTGAGTGTGTGTGTGTGTGTGTGTGTGTGTGTGTTGGGGGTGCCTTGGTATGACACATTTGGCCACCACTCAGGCAGGAAAGAGGAGATGGAGGCACTGACTGATGGTCAATTCCAGTTTATTTAGCCCTAAACAACCTTAGTATAGAAGCATGTGAAAAGGTTGAAAGTACAGGACTGCACGGGGTGCGACCGACCATCCTTGTCACCATATATGGTGCCCTGAGTCCTGTCAGGAGCGCAGAACCAGGATTAATTCCTGAACATAAAGGAACGTGGCCCTAATAAAACAAAATGGTTATATTATTCTTTTGTTTGTGAGTGAAAATGTATAATTAATCATCAAGATGAAGCAAAATTTTCTACGGAAAACTTTGATGGAAAATTTCTCACATGTATCATGACATCACTTGTCACTTGTATCACTTGTCTTCCGGTGGTTGATCGATTTGCTCGAGTGGGCACCAGTAACATCTCCATATGTCTCTGTCATGTGCTAGTTTAGGCCAAGGGCATCTGCTCACTCCAGGAACAAGAAAAGTCTCAAACCAGTCAGGTCCTGGGAATGAGGTCTATTATTATAACTGTTTTTGGCATATCAGGTATCATGACAGGCTATGAAAACAATTTATGCCAGATTTCAAAATTTCAGTTTAATTCTTTCCACTGTGATCTATACTGGAGACAGAATGTGAACAGGAATGGATTTCATTTTGTACTATGGATTTGTGAGTGCCAGTGAGAATGAGAAGGGAAGGGAACAATGTCTGATTACTCTGTCTCAAACATCCCATCTCGAACTTGGTATCTTGGGGAAAACTCACTCTGCCAAACAAATAATTAATAGCACCATACAATACTAACTCTCCTACCGAAACTTGAAAGCTATGTGTTAGCCCAAAGCACTTTTTTTAAAACAAATTCAAAATTCTTGCAAAGTACAGCATAACATAAATATTGTCATAGTCATAATGTCAGTTAGGCTATTGGCAATCTGGTGCTACCTAATGCAGCTTCAGGGTACAGTAAAACACCATTGAGTCCTGTCAAGACAAATCCGCTATTTTTAAAATAGTTTAAAAAATAATTTTGAGTTTCTCCCTGAAGTTCTTCTTATCCCTGAAAGTACTGATAGCTTTTATTTATGCTCTCTGCTGGAGAAGACGCAGGAAATTACTTCAAGTAAAGGAGTCCCACTCCTCCTGAGTTTCTGAATACCAAGGAGAACTGTAGTGGATGCTAATTGTGCTACCACAAGGAATGCTCGCAAAGACCCTAATCCTACTACTATCCTATCCTCCTGTTCTGGATGGAAATAGTAAGGGAATGCTACAGTGTAAAGCATAGCTTAAACTGACTGTGGACTATCACAACATTAATTATCCCCCAAATAATTGGAGCATGCTTGGTCTTAGACATTTACATAAATATAAACCTACCTACAAATAACAGAAACCCAAATACCAAGGACAGAGACTTGCCTTCTCAAGGAGCTGAGGTGATCAGAAATGTGTATCTATAAGGATACATGCATCCCCTAGGCTCCTGATCCACGCTCCTTGGTTATCTTTGTTTAATTACATTTGCCAGGCAATGCTCTCAATTCCAGATTTCTCTATAGAGAATAACATGAGGGGAAAGATGGAAAAGGGTTTTCTTTCTGAAGTTGAGGCATTTTATTTGAAAAGAAAATCCCTTTATATCTTTTGCCAACTTCACTTTTCACCAGAACCTGGCATATATCAAAATGGTATTACCAGAGAATCCAGAAAGAAGAGTTTCAAACTCATGCTTGCTTTTACAGTAAGTGTTGACATTCTGTTAGTGTAGATGGCCGGTGAGGATGGATTTGGGGAAGGCCTCCAGCCAGGCACCACGCAGCCATAGAGTGAACAAATAACAATAAATAGCAAATATGTTAGTAAATGTAATGTATGCTCTCTACCCGCATCCCAAGATTTACTAGCTGTTTTAATAAAAGTAGATATAGTTTATATGTGGCATTTGAAAATAATTTGAACCAAAAATAAAATAAAATATAATAAAGCCCAGCATTATATATTTGGAGTGGATACTTAAAGACAGAGCAACCTGAACACCATGTAGGCAACCAGTACATAAGAAATGCAAGAACATATACTACAAAGAAGTTCATTACAGTATGTTTTATATATATATGTATATATAACAATAATCACTGAGGAATACTTTAGCATTTGCCTTTAAATCTAAGTTGGACTAGTCTGTGTAGACTTAACCTATATTCGCTATGCATTTTCACAAGAATTGGCCATTAGCTCACTTAATCTAAATACTCTGAAGAGAAGTTCCTTCAATTTCAATATTATACCCTTTCTATACTTTTTACCATCTTTTCTAAGAGGGGAACATGAAATAAGAAGTCAGTAACAAATGTAGAGGAGGACTTAAATCTGATATTTTCTATATTTGCTATAAAAACAAGATGATTTGCTTCTTTTCAAAGCAATATTCAAAGTAGTGTATGAAGAATCAGAACAATGAAAACATATCTCAGGCAGTCCTAACTAGGGACTCAACATCATTTTCACCTTATTATCAAAGGTGCTCAGAGGTAGATGGACCTGACATTGTCTTATATGAACAGATTCTTGGGAGTCTAATGATCATTGATCATCATAATCTGAGCTTTTACTCATAAGCAAGCGAGAGGAAAATTTCTTGTTCTATTGCATTACTTCAATTCAGATACCTCGTAATAGATATACGCATTTTATTTTGATATTTTGAAATTCAACTCAGACTTTCTATTTACCAGATGAATGAGTCTGGATACATGACTTAACTTTACCAATCCTTGCTTTCACCCATTGTGTACTAATGAGGAAATGCACTTCTGAAAACAAAGAGCATGTCACAAGTTATAGGAAAGTCACACCAAATAAATGACATTCCTTACTCTCAGTCTCACTCAGGAAACAGTGCTTTACATGGGAATTAAAGCATTTCCACACATGCTAATAGCTGGTCTCCAACAATCCTATTTATTTCATGAAGTGATGGCAGGGATATTTTTGGCATTGCTCTCACTTAAGCACTGTGACCTCTCAGGAACCATCCGGTCCTTTTCCTATTAGTTGCTGCACCAGCCCTACTCTTCAATCCTGGGATTAAACCCTGAGAAAATGGATTCTGTGGCTGTGTGAGGTGGAAGATTTGCAAAGCCGGGATTTTAGTTATATAAGGAACTTGTGGATTTCACTAAAGCTGGAGGCCTCTGGGATCTACTACCACCACACCTCATCTTTTAACACTATTCCTAATCCTTCCAAAGGATTGATTACATTTTTTTTGCTTTTATTGGTCACACTTGGCAATGCTCAGGGGTTACTCCTGGCTCTTTGCTCAGCAATTACTCCTGGAGGTGCTCAGGGACCATATGGGATGCTGAGGATTGAACCGGGTTGGCTGCATGCAAGGCAAATGCCCTACCCGTTGTGCTATCACTCCTGTAATGATAACCTTTGTTTCCTCTATGGCCAGAAAATACCCTTTCCAGATAGTTGAGGGAGACTGATTTTGTTAGTTTTGATTAAAATTCCTATGGAGCGAAGCTACTATCATCCATGAAAATAATTTTTAAATAGTAATTTTGAATGACAGAAAGAGCTACAATTTCTAATGACATAATAGAACAACAAATGGAATATAATAAGATAGTTAAAAGACTGAGGTAAGATATTTTTGAACTATAAAATATAAACAAAATGTAGGACAAATGTTAAAAGCAGTACATTCCAATATTCATTCTATAGAATGTCTAGCTCTTATGGAGATATGAGATTATTTTTTTAAATAAAATAGAAGAGACATTTAAGAAGCAGAGAAAATAAAATAAATATTCCTAAAATTAAATTGAAATTTTATTGCAAATAGAAAGGTTATCAATGAACTGTATCTAGAAATAAGAAATGCTTAAATATGGCTATATTTTAGAAATCAATTTATAAGTGACTACAAGGAAAAATAGATATTTTAGGAAATCAATTTATAAGTGACTACAAGGAAAAAATAGGTGTGGGGAGACAGCACAGGTTTTGGGGGTTTCCTTGCATGTGGTTGAACCTGGTTTGATCTCTGGCACCAAATGTGGTCCATGGCACAGGAGTGAGCCCAGAGCACATAACCCTGAACACCAAATCAGGTGTTCCATGAGCACAGAGTGAGCCCAGAGCACATAACCCTGAACACCACTCAGGTGTCCCACCATGAGTGGGACAGCCACCCCTTTTAATCTCCCCTCATTTCCCACTGCCTACTCTCCCCATCAGTAAAAGAAATCAGGTTATAGTCAAAAGAATAAGGCTAAAATCAGTCTGTGATAGTTCAAAATTACATTGAAATAAGTTAATACAGTGTCTTAAAATAGTCATATTGTATACCAAGCTAAAAGCATATAGTAGAATGCATGAATATTGAATAAAATACTATTTAGCAGCTAAAATTATTAAATAATATAAGTTAATAAAATAAAAACACTACTAAAACTACTAAAACAAATATATAAGTTCCAAGCAACAATTGGGAATAATTTTCTATGTATACTTCAATGAAAATATATTTGAAGCATCATGCAAAATCTGTAGCATAAACAAACTAAGTATTTTTACTATAAATAAGGCAGATGAATGAAAAAGCATGCTGAGTTTCTTTATTTGTTTGTATATGAATATTGATACTCATCAATTCCAGATATTCGCAGAGGAATGAAAATCTGGAACTTTGTTAAAATCTTAGGAACAAACACTAATAAAGAGTAGAAATAAAAAGACATTCGGAGCAGTAAAATGATAAAAAAGAAACAAAAGATATGCCATAGATTAAAATTAAACAAAACAGAAAAGTAGTTAAAAGAAACTGAAAGTTAATTTTGAAATTATTGAACAGAAATTTAAGTAAATAAGCTGAGCTAAGAATTGCCTTGCCTGTGCCACCTCCCCACGTGAGGCCGGGCTCGGCAGGTAGGACTGGGCCTATTGCAGCAGGCGCTGATCAGCCTGGACCACCTCCCCATGTGCAGCAGGAGCGGATCAGCCTGGACCACCTCCCCATGTGCAGCAGGAGCTGATCAGCCTGGACCAACTCCCCATGTGCAGCAGGAGCTGATCAGCCTGGACCACCTCCCCACGTGAGGCCGGGCTCGGCAGGTAGCATTGGGCCTACTGCAGCAGGAGGCAGAGCTCTAGGGGAAGGAAACTTCCCCTTCCTTCAGGTGGGGGTCAGTCAACTCGTGTCAGGTCAGGGCCCACACCTCAGCTCCTGAAGCAAGTTGTGGCTGACACAGCCACGTGATACGTGATACATCTACTCAAACAGACCTCATGTTGTTCACAATTATTCCTCCTTTCATTCTGCGAGGACAGGCAGAGAAGACAGAGAAACCTCTTGCTAATCCCTCTCCACCTTCCTGGGTGGTTAACTACAAAGACTTCCAGCAAAATAAGAACAACAGGAAGCCAATGGGGAAAACACAAACAGTCAGGAGCCCTCCAAGGCCCAATGAGTGAAAACAATGTACCACTGCAGACATAAAAGACCAGTGAATCCTGCGGAGTAACCATATTAGCACTATGATAAAACATGAAATGAATTTATAATAAAAATGTACAATGAATTCAAAGAAAGAATAGCACAGGAAAGTATGAAAGTCTATACTTGATCATAGCCAAAGGCCAAGAAGCAATAAAGTACAAAAGTCTAAATGAAAAAGCTATTATAGTTAGGAATGACAGAAATGAAATGATGGCAGGAAATATAAATATATATATAATATAATATATATATATATCTGCTTCTTAAATGTCTCTTGTTTTATTTATATATACAAATAAAGTCAGTGATAATGCTAAGGAGGAAGCAAGTGTCATACCTGTACTATTGCTCAGCCCCTTCTTGGATGCCGTGATGGAACAGAGCTTTAAGGACCTCTAGGAGAGTGTTGGTGGGTTGGGGAGCATCATTAACATAAAGGAAAAAATGAGAGCCCATAGGAAAAGCAAAGCTCAAAGTGCTTGTAATGCTCAGGGCTGGGAATGGGGAGGTGATAGGGCCCATAAGGAGAAAATCCAACAGTTGAAATAAAAAAACAAACTTGTGACCTACAATAAACAAACAAACAAACAAATAAAGTCAATAGAAGTGCTGAAGAGCAAAATAACAGAGGTTTAGCACAAGATTGGGGGTTCCAAGATGAGAAGGAGAAAACCATTAGGATACAGTATAAAGTAGAATACAATCTGAAAAGAAATGAGCTAGAGAACTATGGGATAAGTTAAAGAGGAGTAAAATAGGAATCACTGGAGTCCCTGAGAAAGGAAGTTAAACAAAAGTTAAAGAAATTATTGACAGAACTCCCTAGAGTTGAGGATTACAGATATCCAAGAAAGTGCCTGCCCAGAAGCTCCCAGTCAAAACAGACACAACAAGGAGAACTGCAAGACACATTGAAAGCAGCAGGATAAAAAGGAACTTACACAATAAAGAAAGGTCTAGATGTACAGCAGATCTACCAAATGGAACTCCACTAGCCAGAAGAACATGGAAGGACAGAGCAGAGAAGCTCAACAGACTGAACACCTAGGCTAGAACACCCCAGCCAGCTCAATTATCATTCATATTGTAAGAAAGGATACAGAGCTTCATGGACAGGCAACAGCTCAGGGAATTCAAAGCCTTAAAACTAGTTTTGTAAGAGAATTAAGAGGCTCTTACCTTAAAGGATCAGAAACACTTCCCATCCTGGGACACTGTTTACGGTTCTCACTAGTGGTGTACATGGTAGTCCTCTGCGGCTGGGGTAGGGAAGGGTGCTATGACCAAGACAGTGGCAAAGGCGCACTGTGTAAGAACCGTATACACACTATGTCAGGGAGCAGACACAGCAGCTTCTCAGTATCGTTTTGCAGGCCATAATGTCCAATGGGAGAAAGAGAGGGGGGACAGACAGACTGGGGGTGAGGGGTGCAGGAGGGTGAAGGGCACATTGGTGACTTTTTACTGGTGTAGGGCTGAGTATTGGAACAGTGTGACCGAAACCGGATCATCAAGAGCCTTCTAACTGTGTGGCATGGCGACTCAATAAAATAAATAAAAAATAAAAATATAGCAATTAATAATCACAGATTGACTTATTGCTTTACTTTCTGATAATTCTATTTGTCACTCTTTTTTAAGTTTTATGATTGAGTGATATTAAATAAATCTGTGATATTCCTGTCTGCTGTGGGAGAAAAAAAGTGAGACTCTTTCAGACAGGAAAGATGATGGTTACTGCGATAAGGTCCAAGTATAAAATAAAATTTAATACAAAATGTTCTAGATGCTATTAAATTTAGTTTGTAAATGAGAATAGCAGCATGCCGTATTGTATTAAATGATTTCAATTTCCTTATTTACACAGGTGAAATTCACATAGCAGTCAATCATTCAAATTGACGATCACTGATTTATCTTCTAATAATTCCATTTGCCATTTCCTTAAATTTCGTTGGAGCAAGCAATCTGAAATAAATTGCTTATATGGCGACATGGGGCAGGGAAGGGGTGGGGTTGCTGCTAAGACTTTGTATGCCTGAGACAATTCTACCATGAACAGCTTTGTAAATCAGTGTTAATAAAGAAAAGAAAAATTAAAGAAAAAAACTAGCTGATCTACCATGCCAAAACCATTTTCATATTAGTAACTAGTATAAAGAAAAGGCAAATTTGCTCCTAGAAAAAGTTGGACATGACCAATTTAGAGGAAAATAGAAGAACATAAAATCCAACTGGATGTTTCATCCTGTTTGTTAGAGGGACAATTAGGAAGCACATTGTAACACTCTACATACATTTAGTGTTCTCATTAGCTGATGTTTGGAAGACATTAATCAGAAAACAATATCAAATATTGTCTTACAATCTACATCCTTAGTGTTTTTATCATAAATTAGATTGTAATGATCTGAAATGCTTGAAAATTCATGGAAATTCAAATTGCCAGTAAATATAGGATCATGTCAGCATGGAAATGCAAATTAAAATGAGAAGGGGAAGACAGTGATAGTTTTATTTATATATATATATATATATATATGAGATATATATCTCATTTTAATTTAATTTAATTTAATAAAATGTATATATGTTTTTTGACAATTGGTCTAATCAGGAAGGAAGGAATGAAGAAAGAGGAAGGAAAAAATAAAAAGAGGAAAAAGGGGAGAGGAAACGGCTGACACACATTCCTAATTTGATTTCCAGATTTACTGATGAGAGCAGAGCAAAAACACAAACATAAACTTCTTTTGACCATTTCTTTTGACCACATTCCTGGAGTGAGCAGATGCCCTTGGGCTACACTTGCTTGCAGTGGGCGTATGGAGATGTTACTGGTGCCCGCTCGAGCAAGTCAATGAACAAAGGGAAGACAAGTGATACAAGTGATACAAGTGATTTAACTTATCTTTTACCACATCATCATATAACAGAGCTCATTCATTCTCCTTGTTTCTAAACATAAATGTGCGTGCACTATATCCAGCCCAGAGATTTCTAATGACATCCTAGGTTTGGAACCCAAATGTTCATTAATCCTTACTCAAGGGGCCCTGAAATAAATTCAGAATATAAAACATACATAAAAATATACTTTCTATGTATCTATGACCAAAACCTTACAAAATACCCTCCCCACTTTGTTGTTCCATTTTGTTTGCTTTAGAGAGTCACACCCTGCAGTGTGTAGGGCTTATTCCTGACTCTGCTCTCAAGGATTCTCCTGATGGTGTTCAGGGTCTTTGTGCAACAGAGCCTGGAATCTAACAAGGGCTGCAAGGCAAGTGTATTATCAACTCTGGCCTCACAAAAATATTCTTCTTAAAAAGAATGTACAATGATAAACCATAAATGACATGTTTTAATGGACTAAAAGAATCTCACAATTATATACTCATTGTATATCTGCTATTAGGAATTTTAGATGATTAATTTAAAATCAGAGATTAATTTAAAAATAATACCAACAATATAAAATTATATATTTTATATATAAAAGTAACAATATAAAATTAAAAAACTTACCCAACTTTAGTAAGTTTTATAATTTTATAGAGCAGCAAGCCAATGAATGTAGCAGTAAAAGCAGTTCTTGATTCACAAGCACTGCCTTTTAGTGCCATGAAAATGTACTTTGGGGAGAGTAGCGCATTATTGTTTAAGTGAGGCTCTTCATTAGATAGGATGAGAAAATGAGGCATGAAAGGGAGATGGAAAAGCCTTCTTAATAGTTCCTGTGCAGACAATGCAGGCCAAAGACAATCAATAGCCATGCCTCATTTATTTTATGCCCGTGAGCACTTGGAGGCAAAATGTTAGTGTTTGCTATCCTGTTGGTTTTCTTTGCTCTGCATCAGTAATGAAAAAATGGATTTGCATCTTAAGGTGTAATTTTTACAAATTTGACTTAAACAACAGGCTGTTATGGTTAACCAATATGGAAAGAAACACCTTCTCTATTGCTTTAGGCCCATTAAAGTTATTTCTAAGAAGTTCTGATTAGATTTTTGGTATGTCTCCAAAAAGAATCAATACCAAAAGTTCATCAAATACATTAATATGCATATAAATTGAGCAGTATTTACCTTATAACAAATTTTCAATATGACATCATAATTAATTATTACAATATTAAAATAACGTTTTGCAGGATATATTTTTAAAATTTTACATGGGATTTACCTGTGGGGATCATGCTATCATCTACAGGGTGAGGGAATATAGGAATCTGATATTTTATTTAAAGTCAAAAGAAATTCTCAATTGTGACTGTCATCTTTCTGAGAATAGAGCTCGTGGGTGAAAATTTCTATTTCACAAAAGTGTTTTCCACTCAGTTAAACTTAACAGTCATAAAATTGATGAGTGATTACTATTGTTAGGAAAACTGAAAGTCAGACATTGGTTTATGAAAACAGTGATCATTTGTATTAGTAAAGAATACATTGAGAAATAGTCAATAACGTTCTTCAAGCAAGTGTCCCTTGCCCCATCTGCCATAGCCTTCTGCTGTAGGACCACACAGTACTCATCACAAGAGAATGGGTGGAAACACCAGGATGATGGTACAAGGGGAAGGAAAAGAAAGATGCATCACTGAAAGCCACAAAGATTGACCTGTAGGTGAAGCATTTTCTTACTTGGGGCAATCTCTTGAAATTCAGTGAGATTTATCTTAGATTCATCCTACATTCGAAACTTCACAAGTGACTTCCGGAAGTCCTGGTATTTACACCCTTTGATGCTGCCTGTAAACTCAACCACTGGCCCAGTTCCATATATCCTGAGTTCCTGCAGTGCATGAGAACTCCAAAGTCCACAATACGGACACCAAATTGGATGGGGAAGTATGCTAGTAGCCACTATATTCAGCAAACAAAAACAGTGATATAGACGTCTTAACAAGCAACAAGCCATGTAGTAAACCCTCAGACAAGGGCTTAATCACTCCCTGATGAGATTTTTACAGTATTTTTATTCAAGTATTTTTTTTTCTTTTTTGGGTCACACCCAGTGATGCTCAGGGGTCACTCCTGGCTCTGCACTCAGGAATTACTCCTGGCGGTGCTCGAGGGACCATATGGAATGCCAGGGATCGAACCCGGGCCAGCATGGGCCGGCGCGTGTAAGGCAAATACCCTACCCGCTGGGCTATCATTCTGGCCCCTATTCAAGTTTTTTTTTTGATACAAAAAAATATTTTTTGATACAGAGCCTGGCAAGCTACCTGTGTTGTATTTGATATGCCAAACACAGTAATAATAATAATAGACCTCATCCCCACAACCTGAACAAATGGTTTGAGGCTCTTCGTGTCCCTGGGGTGAGCAGATGCCCTTGGGCTACAGTAGCACACCACACAGACAAATGGAGACACTACTGGCGCCCACCCTTGCAAATCAATGAGGCACAGGAAGTCAAGCTATAAGTGATTTTTGATAATTACATTAACATTTAGTTATCAGAAGGAATATAAAATAATATTTTTGGTGCCTGCTGAGGGGAAGACTTGGAGGGTGGTTGAGAAAACGTGGACAGTGGAGGAGGGAAGGTCACTTGGTGGTGGGATTGGTGCTGTAACTCCAAATAGCCATAACAATCATATTGTTGACAACTCTGTAAACCACGGTGTTTAAATAAAGTTAAAAAACTCAAGATGGAAAAACACGTGGTCTTCCTACTGTAGAAAAGCTATCATAAAAGACTGGATCAGTAGTATGCATGGTCCATAAATTTATTTGATTTTAACAAATTATACTTCAAGACGTATTTATAAGAAAAATGTTAGTTTCTTGTTGACTCAATTTCAAAAGGCCAAAAAATATGTTCTGGATTGAATAGCGAAAATTAAACTTTCCTTATATTTCTGTATGAAATTATTTTACATTTTTCCTTGTACGAATATAGCTTGCACTAATATATTTTAAATCTAAAGCATGTTTAGATTTCTACTTAACATTCCTATTTCCATTACTTCTTTTAAAATTTAGATACATTTATATTGCTATGTCCAAAGATACAGTAAAAACATGCATCTTGCCATGGTGCATATGACATGTGACATAACACTTCACAAAGGTCTACTCAAAATAGCTTTTGAAGTAACGAGAGCACATATAAGGCTTCTGAACTGGGAATATAAAAAATATCCTTCTATTCTGCCATATTTACATTGGCATCGTTCAAACGTGGTGGTTCTTTCATCTGTTTCTAGTCACACTGTTCTTTTGCTGCTATATTCTTGACTACTACTATTTTCCCCAGAAAAATTCTGGCAAAAGATTAGATCCTTCAGATATACTGAGAAGAAGTTCCACAGATAATGTTTCTGCTGACTGAGTCTTGGCCCGCCCTGAAGTTCGCTGGAGTGGACAGTAACTCTCACTACACCTCGCAGTATATTAAACAGTTGTGTTTTTCCTTTTTACCCTTGACCCTTTTCAGTAAGAATTTCTCTCTCTCTCTCTCTCTCTCTCTCTCTCTCTCTTTTGCTTTTTGGTCACACCTGGCGATGCTCAGGGGTTACTCCTGGCTCTGCACTCAAGAATTACTCCTGGCGGTGCTGGGGGACCATATGTGATGCCGGGGATCGAACCCGGGATGGTATGGGCCTGCGGCATGCAATGCAAACGCCCTATTCGCTGGACTATTGCATCAGCCCCAGAAATTCTCTTTTCTTATACCAGGCTTTATTTCTATGCCAACTCATTTGGGAGATCAGAAACTATTCTGTAGTCTGTTTTGGAAAACAACAGAGCAAAGCTATCTGGGACAGTACAGAAAGCCTTTCCCAAACACTCAAGCGCAAAAGATCTCTCTTAGGCTTAAAAATGATATATTCTCAGCATTTTACTTCCGTGCCTAATAGATGATGGCTCAGCTTTTCTTCTATCAAACAGAATTTCTGACCTTCTATTCCAATAATAAAGTTTAAATATGTATTGCCAACTAAGTACTTCATTTCAAGCTACAGGCACATGTGTAAGTAATGTTTCAAGCCCTGCTTAAAAATACACACACAGGGGCCAGAGAGATAACACAGAGGTGAAGGCACTTGCTTAGCCCAGGGTCTTATGTTCCCCCAAGTATTGCTAGTGACCCTTGAGCACAGAGCCAGGAGCAAGGCAGAAGCACTGCTCGACATGCCCAGGCTCATGCCAACACATGTATGTACTCATATCTATATTATCTTATGATTTTTTTTAAAAAAGCTAAGAGAATATACTTTTAATAATAGCAGTAGCTATACCCAGAAAAAAGTTTCTATGTAAGAAAATGAAACCAGAAAAAGTTTCTATGTAATATGGAAACTTTCTAACATAAGATCAAATAACTGGAAATGTTTACAATGAGCCTCTCAGTGACTTTCAGGAGAGTAAATGCTTTAAGCCTCAGGGGTAAAATAGTGCCACTCCACACTCACGATGGAAGCATAATATTCTTCCCCAACCCTCTGAAGGACCCTCACAGGTTCCTCACCCGATTCCTTCATCTGATCTGAAGTGTTCTCACTGACAAGGTCATTCCTTTGCTTTCATTTGCTTATATCCCATATAAGTGAGGTCATCAGGCATTTGAACACACTTTTTGGGCTGGAAAAGTTTGGGGGAACCAATTCCGCTATGTTCAGGAAATACTGCCGGTGGCACTTGGGGTCACTGCTGGTGGGGCTTGTGGACCCATGTGGGGAACAAGGGATCAAGTCCGTGCTTCCATGCTGGCTGGGTGTATGCGGACTCCTTACCTCTGGTCCTATGTCTCCAGCACAAGAACATGGCTGTTTTGGCTGGTTTTTTATTTTGGTTGGGGGTCACATCCAGCAGTATCCAGAACTTCCTCCTGAATCCGACCAAGGAATCACTCCTGGTGGTGCTTGGTGGAACATCTGAGATGCCAAGAATCGAACCCTAATCGAACTAACCATAGGAGGACAAGAGAGCTGCCATTTCACTGTCTCTCTGGCCCCCAGAATGACTTTTTTAAATGTGCTATCTAGATATAACTGACTCAGCAGCAACACATTTACATATTTTCCTCATTATTTTAGTCTATGGCTTTCAAGATTTCTTACAATTCTAGTAACTTTATTTCACATATTTGCAAACTCACATATTTTATGCATAAATGAGAAAATGTCTGCAAGTGCTTGTTTTCATGGGCACAGTATTTAGGGATCAATAATGGAATTTCTCTTCCTCAGATGAGTAATATATGATGTGAATTAAGAAAACTAAAAGGAAACTCTCCTTTCTACTGTCTTTATCTTCCTTTTCTTTCTCATTACTTCAGTCATTTCTTCTTATGTATTCTCTCTTTGTCTAACATTTATGCAGATCCGAGATTACCCCAGATCTTTGCACTTAGATTTATCTAATAGATGGTACCCTTTGGACCCTCTGAATCTGGGAGCAGGTGCTCTTTAGTTCTGGGAACTTCTCAGCACTGATGGCTTTGATAGTTGCTTCTTCATCAGGGTTTTCTTCCTGCCCCTCTGGAAGTCCAATGATCCTTATGTTATTTCTTTTGGCTTCATCTCTGTTATCTCTTGTCTGTTTGTTTACTGTGAGTCTTTTTTCCATCTTCTGTTGTTGCCTAGAAAGTCTCTACCCTCATCTTGGAGCTCACTGATTCTGTCCTCAGTGGCTGTTACTCTGCTGCGAAGGCCTTCCAATGAGTTTTTCATTGCACCCACCATAACATTTTTAATGTATGTTATTTCTGCTTGCTTTTTCATTTTCCTCACTTCCGCTTTCATGTCCTCTTGCATTTTATTTGCTCTGTGTTCCATAGCGCCCTTGAGTTCCTTATACATCCTCAACAGCTCCCTTCAAAATTCCTTATACAGGTCATCATTATTGCTTAGCTCATCTTGGCAAGTGGCTTCACTCACTGAGCTTGATGGAATTCTGCATTCTTTTACCATTATAACTGTCACAGGTTGCAACTTGTGTGTTCTGTGGCTGGACAGTTCAGTGGGGGTTGTTGATGGTTGTTCACAGAGTACTGTGGGTAATATATCCTAGTACTTCTATATAGGATATATAAAAACTACTACTTTGCATGGATGCTAGTGCATCCACATGTTTTTGAGTTTTGGGGTGTGATCTGCAAGCAGCTGATCCCCTTGTGCACTGCCCCAGGGGCTGGGGGGTGGGTTTGGGCACAGGGGAGTTGGACCGCACCTTGGGTAGAGTCTGTAAAATCAGGGAGCAGATTGGTGCGGGGAGTGTGTTGGTATGCATTGGCCGAACTTGGGCTCCTTTATCCTGTGATTTATCTAAATATTGAGTGAGGTTGTTGGTAAATCCTCAATTATTTATTGAATTACAGAATGCATCCTCTTCATTACTTTACTGGACAGTATGAAATTGGTGGATTGTCTTTCTTGGGTACAGGCAGCTGAGATGGTGCAAGAAAGTGTACAACTTTTTGCAAGGATTTAATGCAAACATTCTATTGAAGAGTGGAATGATTATGAAACTTAACAGGAGAGGTTTGCTCCCTATCTTTACAGACTTTATGCTTTTGAATTACTTTCTTATTTTGCCTGAATGTAGATGTTATTCTATGCAATATGTGGGTTATAACATTATTTAATGTGCCAAGTGTCAAGCCTAGAGTTTACCACACTTTACTTTTACTTTTCCCAATACTCAGCTGCTCTGTACTAAATCAGTCTTACCTTGGCCCTATTTATTTGAGTCTATATCTTGCTCCCCTATGGATAAGACTCCATTTTGCATAACAAACACTGGACATAGTTTCATTTATCCATGTTGCACTTCCACAAAGTTACTACATCTGAAGCAGATGTTTTACATTATTCCCTACATAAACCCTAGTCTTTCACTACAGTTATTGGCCCGTGGCCCTCTGCCACTGTCCTTATGTCACCTTTGGTCTGATTTTCCATCCTTCCACCCCCAATTTGTCGATCAGCTATGTAATAGACAGATTGGGTGGTCACAGCTTGATATTATTGATTCCACTGTTCTGACTCCATATTCCACATGTGGGTGCAGATGGGTGAGACCATGTTGATTTGTTCTCTCCCTGTGACTTATTTCACTGGTCAGTTGTTGCAGCGAGTTATATGGTTTCCTCTAATGCTGTTTCTTGCAGTTATTGCCTGTATAATCTTGCAACTTTTTGACTGAATCTCAAACTACTGACCAACTCTTGAATTTTCTGCCAAAAATATGTTCTTGAAAGGACACTTCTCAAGTTCATGTCTTGCCAATAACATCTCCATTGAAGCTGTCACAATATAGGCCAGAGGGTTAGTAAAGGAGAGATTGGTATAAACAATACATGCTGGAATATCCCGGTTTGCTTACCAGCAACTGCAGTGCACAGCCCAAGAAATACAGCATCTTCTTGTCCCTGCTTTGATCCTGTACACAGAGGTTCAACGGTAGGTGCCCGGGCCCTTGGAACAGTTTTGGGGGCACCTGGAAAAATCCCTGAGTATTCAAGTATTCATTATGTACAACTTGATTATCAAGGTATTTTAGCAACTGTGCAGTGTCACTTAGACCTTTCATGCCTAGTAGGTAGAGTAACTACCTCATTTTTTCAAGGTGATTAAGCTGATTAAGTCAGAACGCTGTGATTCTTCATTCATTCGTCTTCACTTAATCAGATGGAAAGGACTTTTCTACAGACAAATGGATTTAAATGGGGGATTTAATCCTTCACTTTATTGCCCCTTTTCACCTCTCTCATGGATACCTACTCTTCTAAAATAGCCAGGTATTTAATACAGCACTAATTTAAAGATCCTAAAATCATAATTGTGCAGTTCACATCCTTTATTTATTTTTTCATTAAAAATGTTTGACAAACTTTCTAGGAGATACTCTAAGCTCTAGAGAATGACATTTAAGCACTTCCTTCAATCAATTCACATATTTATTTATGAGAGTAACTGTACCTGTTAAACAAAAACTCAGAGGGAGAAAGACATTATCAGGAAAACCCCAGAAATCACTGCTACCTGAGACACTTATGGCAAACACTCTTTAAAATGGATAAATTGCCTTTTATTTTGTAAATGTATCAGAATTAAAGAAAATTTGGAAAGCAGTCATCTAGAGTCCAGGAGATACACAAATTAATCAACTGGTTTTGTTGAATATTCAGAAATCTAGAGATTCTTAATTGGAGCAATAACTTTCAAGCAACATTAGAACTTCTTGGCAAGTGCTCAGGGCTACTTGGAGCATATTTGCATAGCATGGGAACATTTCCTCTGCCTGGCTATCTCTAGCGCCCCAAATAAAAACACAAAGAAAATTTAGATACAATAAGCCATGCCCCAGGCACCAAGATTCAAATGTCAGGAGTGCTTTGATTCGCTTTGCTTCAGGGTTGGAATTCATAACTGGAAGAACTGTTGGATGCTTTAGAACACAGCACTCAGGAAATGAGAAAGCCAACGTCCATCGAACTCTAGAGTCTTACTTGTGTGCCACTTTGCATTACCCTTGGTGGTGAGCTGCTGGCATAATCGATTGGACCCAAAACACGATGTACACTGCATGGAGTTTTCAGCTTCTGCACGATCACTAGCTGGAAGACCTGATATTCCGACTTGGACAGATAACCCCTCTTTCACCCCATCCCAAACATACAAAGGCAAATTCAAGATCTCCTGAAGTAATTCTGGTATTCTGACACTTAAAACAAATCAAAAACAAACAAAACCTTAGACTTGCTAATTTCCAGGACAGTTTCGCTTTCCTCCATTGGACAAAAATAATTTGCATTTACAAAATAGTATGTAGGGTACACACTTCTACTTAGTGTATGCAAGGCTGATAATACTGGCTAAATTTGAGATTTTCTTTTAACTTTTATAGTGCTGCTAATCCTATAGACACTTTTTGGTACTTTTAATTATAGTTCAGGTAATATAGTTACAATCCTATTAAAACTTAATGGAATTGATGTACTATTACTGCACCTGACCACCAGCATTAATATCATGGCCCATAGCATTGTCCCAAGGTCACTTTGTCAAAGGATATTTATTTTTCTTTTCTTATATCTTCATAAGAATTTTAACTATGTAGAGATCAGTAGCACTGACAAATCATCACTCAGTACTCTCAGTTTTGGAATTGCTGAGTTATTTATAGGTTTTTAAATATTAAAACATTTATAGAATATTATGTGCTCTGCTTAACAAATTGTTACTCATATATTACAGTTCCTACAGCTAAACTTCTTTTGAATGGAGTATCTGGAAAATCATGAACTTATTTTTTTTTGTGGATGAATTAAGTTTCAGTCCAAAGATAAAGTTGTACAATGATGTAATTGGCAGATAAGAGACATTACTTCATAATACATACTTTGCTACACTTCAGGTAGGCATGAAGGAAAAAAAATCTCTAAGTCAAGTTTGAAGTTGAACTTTCACTCTCTTTTACAAAACGTTTCACAGAATAATGTTGTGTAAGTTAGACGGTGTCAAATTGATGAAGTTTTCCTTCACGGAATATGGGCTGTGTTTTTGGTTTTGAGACTACACCACTCGTGTTCAAGGCTTTCTCCTGGCTCTGTTCTCAGGGATCACTGCTGCACTGCTCCGTGAACAGAGCAGAGCTGAGGAGCAGGTCTGGTCAGCTCCAGGCAAGGCAAGCACCTGAACATCTGTGCCAACTCTCCAGCCCCTGGAACGTGTCAGGTCAGTAACTTTTATCAGGTTCAAGGTCAGGGACATTTTCTCTTTTTGATACAATATAAAATATCACTATTGGAAGGCCTTTGGAGAAAATTAATAGAATATTAACACATAAACTAATTAGATTATTGAACTTAAAAGACAGAGAAACACTGCTTTTAGAGCGTTAAGTTGGAAAATTTGACTTATGATTGACCAAACATCATGCCAGAATTAGCTTTCTCAAATCAGCATCCAGGGACACAAACAAGCAAAACTAAGGCAGACAGACAGAGCAGTTCAATTATCCACTGTCAAGCTTCAAAATGTTGATGAAACTTTCTGCATCGAATTCTATCAAAGGGACATTTTAGATAAATTTCAATGGGGCTAAGGACATCCTATAACATTGAGGTAATACAGAAAACATGGATACATCAAACCTAAAAGCAGACTTTACACCACATACAACATCCTGCCATCTATGGCTATTCCTGTTTCTAGAAATTTTCATTTGATTCAAGTGACATGTGACAAGACCCAAGGTACACTAGAAACTTTAGGTAGGCCTAGTGTTGCATACTGTGGAAATACCTCTAAGCTTACTGTTGTATCCTAGAAATGAATCATGTATTATTCTAAAAGATTATAGCAACTCTTTTGAAAGTTAAAATCATTTGTTTCTCCCAGGAACAATCAAAATATGTACTATATTGTAGTTTGAATAATAAGCAATCTTATTTTTTTAATTATATAAATATGTTAAAATCAAGTCTTGCTGCAAATTAAATCACAGCAAAGAATTTGGAAATCAATTTCTAGAAGCATTAATAATAGCATCCCTTCATACTGATTTTATTTTCAGCAGTTATACCAAGGAGACTTGGAGTACATGTAGCTTTAATTCAACTTTCTTGTACGAATGAGCAAATCTGTTCACAGAGAACCACTGTCACTGGGGAATGATAGGGCTTGGACCCGGTCTAGGACTTCAACTGCTTGTCTAATTCTCATTACACTGCCACATAATTTCCTCTTCTCTGTCTTTGACAGCCATAATTATTTAATTTTCTCACTTATTCCAAGAAAAAACGGATCTATGCACCAACTAATTTTAAGGCAGCATACAGGGCAAAAGAAGATGATCGGCAAGTTTATGTCTTCAAAGATCCACTTTTTCCTGTAACATGCTGTGTTGTCAGTGTTATTAAAAGGCCCAGTTGCGACTCCCACCCTGTGTCTTTACTTTTTCCCTCTTCTTTTAACAAACTCCACATTCTTCAGACTCAGACACTGGCCCGAGGCACCTTCTGAAGGCCTTGGTTAAAGGCCTAGAGCAGATTCTCCCAGGGGCTCAGCTCTGAAGGCCCAGGACAGGTTTGCTCAGGGGCACTGCTCTGAGCGTCTTGGTCCTTCAGGCCCTGGCTTTGTGAGGATCCTTTTCCTATAACTTTATAGCATAATTTCCACCCCGGGAGTCCCCTGATTCCTGTTTGTGGTGAGTATTCCTGTGTGTTTTGCATGCCGCCTCCTCTCAGTTTGGAGAAATCTACCATGCTCCAGAACATTCCAATTCTCGCTGTCTCTCTATCTCTCTGTCTATCTGTCTCTCTGTCTGTCTCTCTCTCTCTTACACTATCTCACTCTCTCTCTTGCTCTATCTCTCTCTCTTGCTCTCTTACTCTCTTACTCTCTCTCATGCACTTTCTCTCTTAGTTTCTTGCTCTCTCTTGCTCTCTCTTTCGCTCTCTCTTGTTCTATCTCTTGCTCTCTTGCTCTCTCGTGCTCTCTCTCTCTCGTTCTCTTGCTCTCTTGCTCTCTCTCGCTCTCTCTTGTTCTATCTCTCTTGCTCTCTTGCTCTCTCTCGTGCACTCTCTCTTGTTCTCATGCTCTTGCTCTCTCTTTTTCTCTCTTCTCACTCTCTTGCTCTCTTGCTCTCTCTTGTTTCTCTCTCTTGCTCTCTGTTTTTCTCTCTTGCTCTCTCTCTCTTGCTCTCACTCTCTCTCACTCTCTCTATTTCTCTCTCTCTTTCTCCTCTCATACTTTCTAAATGGGAGTTCTTTGCTTTGTCTTTCTCTGAATGTCTTTTCTGGGAACTTTGATGACTGTCAGATCTTTAACGTCCACATCCCATGGACAGCCCTGGGGGGCTATTGTGAGTCCTGACCGCCCCTGGACCTGGTGAGGTTGTGGAGCACAGCAAGAGAGTGGCAGTAATAAACTCACTCCCTCTGGTCAAGGCCACCCCCTCCATGGCTTCCCCATACAGTTGAAGGGCATAGCTGCAGAATTTGCTGTTTCTCTCACACTGTATGCTGACCTCTAACACAGCACACATATTTGGAAAGATGCTTGCCTTCTTGAGTATTTATTTATTTATTCTTAATTAGTGACCTCATTTATTCATTCAAACTCATGTCTGTTTGCTTCAGTATATCAAGTATAGATGGCTGTACTACAGCCCTCTATTTCAAGCCCAGACATGCCTGATCCAGAGACTCAGAGACATGGGGTAGAGCTGCTACCAGCTCTCCCTATGTCCAGCTGATCATGAGGCGCACAGGAGGAAAGAAGGGTTCCAGCCCTGGCCTGCCATCCCAATAGAGCCTCACAAGAAGCCAGAGGAACCCCACACCAATAGAGCTGCTATTTTCAACATCTGGACTCCACAGCTCATCGGAGCTCCACCCAGCAGAAAAGATGATCTTTCCCTGTTTTGCACAGCCTCTTTCCAGCTACGTGGTTCATCAATAAATGCACGAGATTAGAGGTGACTATAAGAGTATCCCACCTGCATGGCAGAGCCTGGCAAGCTACCTGTGTCATATTTGATATGCTAAAAACCAGTAACAATTATAGAACTCATTCCCATGACCTGAAATGGTTTGAGGCTCTTCATATTCCTGGAGACAGCAGTTGCTTTTGGGCTACACTAGCACATGACAGGACATATGAAGATGTTTCTGATGCCCGCTCCAGCAAATCGATGAACAACGGGAAGACAAGTGATACAAGTTATATCAAGTATGTGAATATTACCTGGAACAAAATGAGTGTCTGCTGATGTTGGTCTTGACTACTTTGAGAATGTTTGCATAAATTTGACCTACATGGGCCATTTATGTCCTACTGTGAAGGTTTAAATAAATGTATTTTTCTTCCTAGAGTTTGATGTGCCTCATTAGTTCCAATTTAATCATTAGTAATGATGTAACTAATATCCAGTTCATCCCTAATTCTGGCCCCTTCTCCATGCTGATGTCGTGCATACTCTATGTATTCTCTCAGCAATGTACACTGGCATGTACAGGGAAACACAAGTCATCCTTTGCTCCACCTAGAGCACACTTATGACAGGGACCGAACACACCAAAATACAGGTTCTGTTGATGTTTGGATAAAAATACATCGGTTTTTGTTAAATGTCAAATAGATTTCAGTATTTGAAAACTGCCACCTGATATTTTTAAATTTTATTATTGAATCACCATGAGAAACACAGATTTGTTCATGTCAGGTTTCAGTCATACAATGTTCCAACAGCCAACCGTAAACCAGTGTGCATTTCCCATCACTGTGACCCAGTTTCCCCTCCTGTCATCCCTATTTCCAGCCTGCCTATATGACTGGCACTTTCCTTCTCTCTCTCTCTCTCTCTCTCCCATCTCTCTCTCTCCTTTCTATTTCACTCCCCTTTTTAGGCATTATGGTTTTACAAAACAGATACTGAGAAGCTAGAAATTGAGCTTCCGTATGATCCAGCAATACCACTTCTGGTAATATACCCTGGGGGCACATATATACAGCACAAATGCCAACTACACACCTGTGTTCATAGAAGCACTACTGACAATAGCCAGAATATGGAAGCGACCTGAATTCCCCAAAACATGTCTAAAGAAACTATGATACATCTCCATAATGGAATACTGTGCAGCTGTCAGGGAAAACTGAAGCTAAGAAATTAGCTTATAAATGGATGGACATGGAGAGTAACAAGATGAGTGAAATGAGTTAGGAGAGGCCAGATATAGAATGACTGCACTCACTTGTGGGAATAAAAAAATCAACATAATGTGAGACTATTACCCAAGGACAGTAGAAACAAGGGCCAGGGAATCGGTCCACAGTTGCTGCTGGGAAGCCTTAGGTACTGGGAACAAGGCAGTTGGGAAGAGAAAGGACCACTATGACAAACATAGTTGGGAATGATCACCCTGGATAACAACTGCGTGCTGACAGTAGGTAAAGGAACCACATGATGGCTTGCAAGATAAAAAGCCATGGTTTAGAGGTTGGGTGCTTGCCAGAAGGTAGCTTTCAAAGCTGGGCTCATGTGTGAACTGTATTGAAGAGGAATATGCTTGACCTTCAGAAATAGAAAATAGTTACAAAAATCCTCATTGCCAATATAAAAATCCACACATTATAGTGTAGTTATGACACAGATCATTTATATCTTTTCAACTGGAATCTAAAATGGTAGTTGATAGATTCATTCTGATCTAAACAATTATCTTTTCTCTTGAACATGGTCTTTAATTGCACAGTAGTTATACGTACTGGGAATGTGAAAGCACTCCAGGAAATTTTTGCATTAAAGGGAACCACAGGAGTTGTACGACATAGCTGTCTTGGAATAGTATTACAAGTAACTCCACAGGAGACACTCAAATTTGATTCTACTATCCACTAAATGCTTAGAAAAGTATCATTGCTCAATCTATAATTTGAGGCAGGAGGTGAGGGGGAATATGATATTATTTTGTCATTTCATTTAAAAAAATAACCCTATTTTCTGAAACTAATGAATGCCATCTTTGAAATACAACATGAAAATTTTACATTCTCTCAACAACTGAGGATTGTCATTTTATCATTTTAGTTGTTAGCAAGACTAGTCCATGGCATTTGAGGGTGGTATTGAGTATCATGCAGTGTAGGTCTAAATGACTAGACCCATTGCATTGGATGGCAATAGTATGAGTACCATGAGTGTGAGTCTAAATACTGCTTGAAGTTTTCAGTTCTTTCTCCATTCTTGGTTGGACCCAAGTCACCATCTGTCATTTAGGAGAATTTAGATTTTGTAATAAATATTCTTGTTCTAATTCCAGCACCAGAGATCTTAAGAACTGAATTATAGGAGCACTTCTGGGTAGATCAGTCCTGCTCATCTGCTCATCCTGCCTTAGCCCAAAGCTTAACTGTCACAGTGCTTAAGGTTTTTACACCAGACCGAATACGTCCTCAAGACCAGATCAGAAAATTTATTATACATTCTAGAACCCACTGATCGGCATCCTCCCCTTCTGAAAAGATGGATTTATTTATTCTTTCTCTATTTGGAACCTTGCATACAAGACGGCTGTTTGAGGATTGGATCTAACATCTTCAGATATACTCTCCTGAGGCCAATAACACTTTCTCAACCTGCCACAATACCTCTTGAGAGACTGACCCTCAAGTAATGGAAATGGGCTTTTGGGTCACACTTCCAATGGAACTGAGAGAGGGAATAAAAAATACAAGATTTTATTAATTAACACTCAATTACCTAGAATAGGATTTAGCATCATAGAAATGGGATTAATTCCTATTCTTCCAGCCACTAGTTGAATTCATATCCTCAGGCACAGTTTACACATAATAAAGTGGCTTTTGCATTTTAAATGTGAACCACGTCAAGAGCATAAGACACTTCTTCTTCATATACTTATGGCTCTGAAAAGTATATCTTTCGCCTTTAATTAATTCTTTTAAACCGGCAGTGTACAATCCGCAGTTACTACGGATAAGGAACCGATAAAGCAGCCATCTCTAAGGGGAGCGAGCCGCCTTCCCGCATGCTCATGGCCTTGCATGGCAGCACTGGACTCCAGACGCCCATCAGGATCATCTGCCAACAAATATGAATGCCAGGCGCTCTAAGTCATGTCCTTACTGATCTAGGAGGTAGACATTAGCTTGAAATGCATTTGCCTGAGGGGAGAAAAAAGAATCCGCTCCTCTAGGTAAATAATATAAATGCAAGTTTACACATGAGCAGTTTATGATAGACTGAGAGCATGGGAGAGTGCCAAGAGTTCTAATCTTAAAAGGCACCTTCAAAACATCAAATTCTTCAGTTCCTTTCCTATTTCTTCAGTCTTATGTTCACTCATTAGCCTCTCTGGGAATACATTTCTTTTATTTGAAATAGGGGAATTACATTTGACACAGTATGTTACTACTCTAAAATTCCATTATAGGGTTGGGGTATCAGCAAGGATTGATACTTGAGCTCTGGGCAGTGGATAACGGCCCAGAGAGAGCTCTAAGTGACCATTAAAACATGAGAGGTCAGTCTTAAAAGCAGTTGAAGATGTATTCCAGATTAGGAAATATAACGGGAAATGACTGTGGATCAGACAACTTCAAACAAGCTTAAAACCACAATGAGGGTGATGAGGATGATGGTGAGAATAATGCAAAATACTTTAGATTATAGCAATATATCACAATATACCATCTGCCATTCCATTTTAAGTAAATCACCCCTAAGGCAATAGCTGCACTTGCCAGATTTTACACAAAATACACAACACAGTTATGCTCGAATACAAAAACATCTAAAATTGGAATGCCTTTGCCCCAATGAAACAACAAGAGTGTGATGTCTTCATTAATATGTTAATTTTCCCATTTCCTAGCCAAGGAAACAATAAAAGCACCATGCACAGGTTGACCCAATTAACTCAATACAGTTGTTTCTTTTGAACTGAGAACCTTCCCAAAACAACTGCAAGGAAAGGACAAAACTGTAGGGATGTCAGACTTTCTGGAGAAAAAGGATTAAAGGGACAGACCTATCAATGGGCCGACAACTGTTTTCACTGACTAAAGTAAACATCAGCATCATGATATAGAGAGAATGATACATTATACGTTTTAATTAATTTGAAATAATTATTTATTCGATTTACTTCAACCATCTTCTACTCATGATAAACTCAGGATTTCGCTTCTCCAAACTACAATTCTACATATGTATATTTGTAATATACTAACTACATATTAAGTTATGCCATTTTTTATGCCGTGGCAATTTTTCCTAATATCTCATAATTCTCATTATTCTCATTTTCTAAGTTCTGGCACATTTTCAGAGATCTAGAGTGATTAGGGTGCCAATGTTTGACAAAGAAAACCAGAAGAGATAAAATGAGATTAAGAAAAAAGAATAAACTATTTTAAATAAATATATCATATGTAACATTTCCAATATTCTTATGTGCTATTTATCTGAAATCTATGTAATAGAGTATCTTCCATTTTATTTGAAATCCTAGTGACTGAAATTATAGAGAAAGAAAAGATTTCTGAGAAAATTGTGAAGTCTCACCAAAAATAACATACTACTGAATCCCCTCGCAATAATGTTTCATCAGAATGCAAACACAAAAGTTTCTTTTATAAACAGCCTTAGGAGTGCTAAGACATTGTCATTTCCTATCACACAAGCTTCAAGAATACGATTCTTGAATATGCTCTATCTAGTTCCTCTTTTCCAAACAACGGTGTCTGAATTTCCTCATTATGTCTAACAATTTGCATCATCTGATTTCATATTCTTGTTTAAATATAGACAGAAAAACATGCAAATGCGTTACCAGAGTTTTCAGAGGGAGCACTTGTATTTTGAAAGAGAGATCACATTTAATTATTTATAGTTTTCTATGGAAGACAAAATTTGAAGATACAGAAGATACAATTATCAGAAAACAACCAATAGGATGTATGTTTGATTGAAAATTTTATTAATTTTATTTATACTAAGATCTCTGCAGAAACAATTTGATTTTGTTGCACACTATGAGTTAGCACTTCATATTTGGAGAATGGTAGAAAGAAAATTGAGATCAAGTCCTCAAAGTGAACACAGCTTCGGTATATGAAAATCTTAGGCTATTTTCAACATAAAATTTTAAGAAGCAACAGATTATTCATTTTTATTTAGATCACATCATGGACAAACAACTGAACCAACAAAAGTGCTTGTTCAATTTCCAGTTATTGGTATCTAAATGTAAGAGTATGGCTTTTGCACAGTTACAAGAGCTGTAAATCTTATTTTCCAAACCAGTAATAGTCCAATAAAAGGCATTAAGATTTATGAGGAAGAAAACGTTAGTGCAAGGGCCAGGAGGAGTGATCCATGATTGGAAGCCTGTCCCAAGTGCTGGGGAGAAGGCAGTTGGAATAGAGAAAAAGATAGTGGAGATGATCACTCTGGATAAGAGCCTTGTGCTGCTGGCTGACAGCTGAGTGTTGAAAGTAGGTCAAGGGATATAAATGACAACCCTTCGGTGTCTGTATTGCAAGTCAGAATGCACAAAAGGAGAGAGTGCAAGAATGAGAGTGAGAGCTAGAGAGAGAGAGAGAGAGAAAGAGAGAGAGAGAGAAAGAAAGCAAGAGAATGAGAGAGAACCAGAGAGGGAAAGAGAGAGAATGAAAGAAAGAGCCAGAGAGAGGAGAGAGAACAGAATGAGAGAAAGAGCCAGAGAGAGGAGAGAGAAGAAGACACAGCCAGAGAGAGTAAGAGAGAGAGAGAGAGAGAGAGAGAGAGAGAGAGAGAGAGAGAGAGAGCAAGAGAATGAGGGAGAATCAGAGAGGGAGAGAGAGAGAATGAGAAAGAGCCAGAGAGAGGAGAGAGAAGAAGAGAAAGCCAGAGAGAGTAAGAGAGAGAGAGAGAGTAATAGAGGCAGGTTGGAATGGAGGTAGGGAATCTGGAGACTTTGGTTTGGGGAAATGGGCACTGGTGGAGGGTCGGTGCTGGAACACTGCATGACTGAAACCCAACCATGAACAGGTTTATAACAGTCTATCTCACCTTGATTTAACAACAGCAAATTATTTTTTGGAAAAAGAAAACAGAAAACATTAGTGGCTTGATACTGAGCTGAGAACACTAACTGTGATTATCTTACTCAAGCAGATACCCTGTGATTTTCTTCTGAGACCTTCCAAGTAGGTCCCAGGTTCCAGAGGCCATTTCCAGCGATACTTGGTCGACTTGGAAGATTGGTTCAATGCTAGCATCAAGACTCCAGGACTGTTTCTTGCTTCTAAGAGTGCTGGGCACGCCAAGACCACCTCTGGAGCTGGCTTGGGGCCTCTCGTGCTACCCCAGTACTAGTTAGGGGGCACCTTTCGTGTGATGGATAGACCACGGGGCCTTGTGCACATAATGAGCCCCTATCCCTGACTACCTGTCTCATCCCTATCACTTTCGGCAGAGGTATTTGATCTCTGCTTCAGAAATCAAAATAGTAATATTAGCTTTTAAGAGAGATTGAGGGAAGGTAAGGAAATTGGAATATATTTTCCTTGCCTAACCTCACTCTGTCTGCTCAGATTTCACTCAAGGCACATAACCTAACAGTATTAATTTTCAGAAATGAAGACTGAAGGAAATAATGTAGGACAATGAGAGAGAAGGAAAAGAAGGCAAGTTAAAAAAAGAGGAGAGATTAAAAACTCAATTTCAGCAAACACAAAATATGTTACTGTGTTATTTAGTTATTTTCTAAAGTTAGAGAAGAACATGATAATTAGAATTTCAAAACAATCTTTTTTGTTCAGATGCTTTTGTACCTAAAAGCACTTTTCTCAGACTTATTCCTAAATGCAAGTTTTCCCAAGAAAATGGAGATCTGGCCACTTCCTGCCTTAAATTGGAGTGGGAGCCATTTGGAAACAATGTTAATTTAATTGGGATTAAATCAGATCCTTAATCTCAGTCTAAATTAATTGAGATTAAGGATATGGTTTATGTCAGAAACTTCTTTAGACATTTATTATTATTATTATTCTTTTTCAACAACCAGTGTAAAACGGAAATTCTCCAAAATGGGAACAAAGGTAAGAAGTACCTCCAATGACAATATGAAATTTCTCCTTTACATTTCCAAAATATTTTATTATAAAGTTCACCTAAACAAAAAAAAGTTAACAAGAATGCCCCACACAAAATGATTTTTAAAAGTGTCCCTGAATTTGGACGTTAGGTTGTTGGGCATTAAAGAATTTTCACTCCTATGTACTTTCTTTTTGAGCATTGCTAATATAGAGTTTTCCTTGGTATAATTTCTACTGCTGTTCAATGCCTCGTACAATCTGATATGTAACATGTTCTTCATCAGCCCTGGCCAAATAATCCACTGGGCTCCATTCATAACATGGTATATGAAATAAGTCAGAGGAAGAAGCTTTTAAAAACTGGATGATTTTACTCACCTATGGAATAGAAAGAGATAAAACAAAGGATGAGGCAATATCGAACAGTGATGAACATTTGGTCTTGGATTACTGAACTGATTGCCTAGCGCCAGGGGAGGGGGCAGGTGGGTGAGGAACAGACTTGAAGTGACATGGGCGCTCGTGGATGGTTGGGGGGCACTATTTTGTTGACGGGTACAGACATTTGGGAGCTAATATCATACTTAAACCTTACTGTAGCCATCTTGCCGAATGCCTTATAGTTTAAACAAATAGAAATTGTCAAGATTAAAGGTGACATATAAGTTCCTCGTGAGTCACAATTCCCAAATTTAGGCACTGAATTGCAGTTAGTGTTACATAGAAAATTTCACAATGATGAAATCTGCAAGTGATTACAATCAGTATGTATGCTTTTATGACTTTGTCTTTTACTAAAACACTGTGATTTACTAAGCCGTTCGTAACAGTTTCAGGCATACATTATTCTCATAAACACACACCCCCAGTGTGACTTCCCTCCACCAGTGTTGAGAATCAGAGAGATTATTTTATAGAACAAATCTATTATGGAATGTAAATGTATTAAAAGTTAGCTAACATTTAACTCAATATTCCTTACGCTCAGAACAGCAATTAAATTAGGAAGTGGCCATAAAATAATAAACAAATGAAAGTCAGGTAAAGTCAAGTAGTTTAAATATGAGTTTTTTTTTATTAGAGAATTCCACTATTTCTTTCAAGTTTAAATATCTATACTGACAGGCCTTAATAAACGTAAAATTATTTAATCAACATGAATTTCCACTGTGACCTACAAACTATTAAAATTTCTAATAGATTATTGCCATTAGGCTCTTTCAATTAAGCAGGGTGGTCTGAACCAGTGGATATAAGTATAAAAATGTGATTATCAGTTTATTCCTTCTTACCAAATTCATCAAGATGTTACCTCAAGTAAATCATAATTAAATCTCACCTAGTATTTAAGAAATTTCCCTCTGACAAGAAAGCCTTTCCTGCTCTTGAGTTTGTGAGTCAGCTGGGACATCCGCGTTTTGGGCTATATTATTTGAGACACGAATATCCATGTTGCAGACTGAGTTATTGGAGACACTCTGCTTCATGTCACCTGTTAACCAGAGACTCACCTCTATGTGTCCATATAAGTCCCCTAAATTGAATGAATGTTGGTCCCTTCCTTTAAAACTTAAAGGGACGGTCTTTAACTCTTAAAGGGATGGCCATACCCAAATTATGGGAATATATAAGACTTGGACAAAACAGTTGAGAGTCAATTGAGGCTGCGTTCTCTGCCTGGCTGGCAGGAGTGAGTTGGAGGACCCAAGAGTATGGCAGGACAGAGAATTAGAGGAGCAGAGAGAAGGGTTGGCTGAGCTTCCCTAAGGGCAGTGACTGGAGATAGTTTGAAGAGAGTCTTAAAGGGAGCTCAGAGGCTCTGGACTGGTTCTGTACCTGATACTGCCAGTTACTCAGCCACACAGCTGAAAACTGAAAACTGATCAGCAGGAGTATGTTTGCTTCTTGTGATTTCAAAGATCACAGAAAAAGTTTGGAAACATGCATCATTTCTTAAGGACTCTGTGGATTAGGAGCTATGGATTCTACTGTGAACCATTAAATATATGCATCACATGGCTAAACTTAATGGATTTTCTATCATTGATGAAGATTGTGTCAGTGGAGAGGAAAAAAGTCTTAGGGTACAAACATTAATCCTACTATAGTTACCTGTCTTTGTACTAGAGGTAAGTCTATATTTTTCTAGAATATATTAAATGCATGTACATAAGGCAAGTATTTTTAGTATTCAATGGAATTTTTATTTTTACTATTTGATAGGTAACCTATGTCTTATGCTACAAACATTATCCCTGGCTTTTAAATTTCTCTGTAACATTGTATAGGCACTTTTTTTAAATTTATGTTCTTTCTAAGAAAACTGATGTAATTCCCTTCCCTATTTTTATACAATGCTTGTTTGCTTATAATGTTCGCTTCTTTTTTGAAAAATTAGCAAATTAAAAAAAATCAAGTTATATTAAAATAAACAAAAACTCAGAGTGAAGGAATCAAAATTAACATTGTACTCACAGAAAACTATTTTTATATACTTAAATCTCAGCGTTGATTCAGAAGCATCAATGCAGCTGGGTTTAAAAAGTTCTGTATTGTTCATGGAATATAAATCTAGTGTTTTGTAACAATCTTAAGAGCTGTACCATTGTATCTCATAGATAAAATAATTCATCTACAGCCTTTATGCAAGGCCTAGATGCAACAACAATAACATTATGTCTCTAAAACTTTAGCAATTATGTTATCATCAAACCTAACAAATATTCCGCTCTAAAGAAATCACTACTGAGCAATGCTTAGATATGGGTTCAATTGTTTTAAAATGTATTGTTTTATATTTTTCACAAAAAATATAGAATCCAATGAGTAACAAAGCCAGTGATAATTTTATCATATTTAGACATTAGAATACTAGGCTCCGTGAATAAGAATGTCTTACAAAAGCATCAAGTCAATTAGGAAGTGGACTAATCTAACTTAAATGAGGATTAACATTTTCAAATAGAAACTTATAATTTCTTACACTTTTACAGTGAATATGTGTTATTTACAAATTTATGATAAAAGTTACAATTCTATACCTTATAAAATTGTATACCTTAAAATTGCACTGATGTGTACAAACAATACTGATATGAATCAGGGGGTCAGGTGTGGAAAAAATTCCTGGAACACTTTTTAAGATTTTGAGCAAACAAAGCTTGATATAAGATGGCAGCCATTTTCAACATCCGGACTTCACAGCTTGTCAGATTCCACTGAGAAAAAACAAAGCCAATCTCAAGCCTGGCTCATCAGAGTCCCACCCTACAGCAAAGCTGTTTCAAACCCAGGTATGCTGAACCAGAGACACAGATACACAGGAAAAGCTGCTACTGGCTCTCCCCTGTTGCACATGGCCGCTGCGGCTGTGTGGTGCATCAGTAAATGAATGAACTGAGAGCCTACCAACTACCAAGAGTATCCCACCCACACGGCAGAGTCTGGCAAGCTACTTGTGCTGTATTCAATATGTCAAGAACAGAAGCGATGGACCTCATTCCCATGACCTGAATGAATGGTTTGAGGCTCTTCATGTTTTGTAGCGAGCAGATGCCCTAAGGCTACACTAGCATGTGACAGGGACTAATGGAGACATTACTGGTGCCTGCTCATGTAAATTGACGAACAACAGGAAGAAAAGTGATTCCTTTCCTTTTTTTTTAATTTGATCAACACCGGATGTGGTTGATCAACACCAGAAATTTGATCAACACCTGAGTTCCACATCTGGACTCCCCTGTTCGTCAGAGCTCCATCCAGCAGAGGAGCTGATCACCATCCCAGCTTGTCAGAGACACACCCTACAGCAGTCTTTTTTCAAGCCCAGCCCAGGTATGCCTGATCCAGAGATCATATTCATGGGCCAGAGGTGCTACCAGCTCTCCCTGTGCCCAGCTGATCACGAGGCGCCCTGGAGGGAAAGCGGGTTCTAGTCCTGGCCCACCATCCCAGCAGAACCTCCAAGAAGCCAGAGGAACCCCCCACACCATGAGGGCCGCCATCTTACACATCCGGACTCCCCAGCTTATCAGAGCTCCACCCAGCAGAAGAGCTGATCACAAACCTGGTGGTTCATCAATTAATGCACGAGATGAGAGTCGACTACAAGAATATTTCACCAGCGTGGCAGAGTCTGTAAAGCTATCTGTGTCATATTTGATATGCCAAATAACAGTACCTCATTCCAATGACCTGATGGAATGGTTTGAAGCTCTTTATGTTCCTGGAGTGAGCAGATGCCCTTGGGCTACACTAGCATGTGACAGGAAGTATGGAGTTGTACTGGTGACTGCTCGAGCTAATCGATGAAAAATGGGAAGACAAGTGATACACGTGAGGCAAAGGATCAACACCAAGTTTACTCCTAACTCTGTGCTCAGGAATCACTTCTGAAGTGCTAATGGGACCATGCATGGTTCAGGGACTCTCTTTGGGTGGCCACATGACACCTAGCACCTACTTAATCTTCCTATCTCCAGCCCTCCACCCCACTACCTACATATTTCTTTATTTATAAAGAAAATAAACAATTTTATTTATAAAATTGTTGTACAATATAGAATATGTTGGGCTTAAGAATCAGGGCAGATAAGCAGACTTCCATTCCGCCACAGATCTACAAAGGCTAAGCACCGTACAGATCATAGGCGCCTGTGCATGTGTGGATGAGACAAGAAAACGGTACTCAGTGGATAATGCAGAAACAAAGGGAGAAGCCAAATCCAGAAGAGGCAGATCACTGATACGACAGTCTCTGCATGTTCCACAGCTTATCAAGCCCTGGCTCTGGACATTAATGCCGCAGGTGAAGAGACTATGCGACCTTTGGACTCATTCATGTCAGGCCGCAGGAACCAAGACTCCTGTCACAAGGGAATGACCCTTGGCCAAATAATCGGATATCATTTTAGCATTTTGGCTTTCCATAATAAGGTAATTTTTGTTTAAATTTCAGTGTGTTGACTCAGGATTCACAGGTTTGGAGTGATTTTTCCTAAGGGGCAAGATGAAGTGAAAGTGTGAAAGGGCTGGATTTTTCTTCTGAAACAAGAAAACAGTTTAAATACACATTGTCAGTAACTATTGGATTGTTTAACTGTCTGTGCAGTTAATGGTGAGGGATGTAAAAGCCAAAAAAAAAATGAGGTTTTTTTTTTTGAAAAACTTGGGGAAGGGATCATACCTGGTAATGCTGAAGGATTATTCCTGGCCCTACACTCAGAGAATTACTCCTGGAGGTGCTCAGTGATCAAATAGGAGGCCAGGGATAGAACCCAGGCGTTTGTGTGCAAGGAAAATGCCCTCTGTACTATCACTGTACTATCACTCCGGCTTCTTCCCTAAAATTGTGCTTCAATTCTTTCTTCCTCTAAATAAGTCCAGAGGCTACAGGTATTTACTTCTTAGGGAATCTTACCCCTAACAACGCCATCACATTTCCTCAAGAAAACATTTTAAACATGGTCTCAGTATTATCAATTTTTTACTTTTCCAGTTAAGTGAAAAGCTTCACTGGGCTCTTGCGTCTGCACTGCTGCCCATATATGCCTGGGGCAGGGGGCATTAATGCATGATTTTTCCTCCTTGGCTAAAGGCAGTGATCTGAGAGAACTGTGAATAAGCAATTCACGCAAAGCGTACAGAGGCAGACAGAGGGCGGCAACATTGCACTGACTGCCTTAGCCACTAAAGAACATACTTAGTAAAAAAATTAAAATGTGATATATGCAAATTCTAAGTCAAAATCTAGTCAATGCTAGCAACAAGCCATCAACTTGACAGAATTTGAATAAACCATGAACTGTGTACAAATTCTGAAGCCTGAATTCTGAATTCTAAAACAAACCATTTGATAGTATGTACATTTTAGGGCAAAATGTTGAATGATTTGGTGCAGATTTGCAAACTACTGTGATATGGAAACATTAGGAAGAGAAAGAAACATGAAGAGCAACAGAAATAGCCAAAGAAGTAGGAAGACTGACATGTATATGTGGTTTGGGACTGGGATGTTTCTGTGAGTGTGTGCATGTGAGTGTGTGTGTGAGTATGTGTGTGCAAGTGTGTGAATGCGAGAGTGTGTGTAGGTATGTGTGTGGGGGGTATGTTTGAGTGTGTATGTGTGTGTGAATCTGTGTATATGCACACGTAAACGCACATGCATGCATGCTTCCAAGGATCAAATACCAATGCATGTACCCAAGGTAAATATTTTACACCGTGTCATACCCTGGCCTCTCCTTCCAGACTCCCTTATTCTACAGCCATTACACTATGGTTTTAAAAGAAAAGATTAAAATTTTAAATCTATTATTTAATTTTTAGTGGCAGCATGACATTGAACTAGTCTCCATTTCCTCACTTATGCAATAGTAGTAACATCTTCTTGTCTTGGGATGCCCATATATTCTTAGGGTAATTTTAATGACTGAAAAAAACAGTAAATATAGTTTAAATACTATTTGGACATATTAATAACTCAATAAGGTGATTTATCTCAAAGGGAGTTCTCTGTATATCTTCTATATTGGACTGTTTATATTAGACTTCTTTTCATACTATTTTTTTCTTCATATAATAAAGCAAATTCAGAAAGAGGGTCATTAGTAGCATTTAAACTATACAATGGTAATATTTTTTATTCTTTTGTATAACCTACGAGTTAGAATAGTATTGGAATCAAGGTGCTCAGAAACTTTTGTTGAAAATATTCACAATTCTGAATATATATAAACACCACTACGTAACCAAAAAAATTTTAAAAACACACCTCATAATATAATTAAGACTGGGTTATATATGAACATAAACAAACAGTCTCATTTAGTTTTAGAAAAAAAAGGTATTTTAAAGAAAGAAATTGTGAACTCAGTGAAAAAATATCCACTCTACCACTTAGCAGAGCGATGCCACCTGTTTCGTCTAGATTATATGACTACTAACGAACCGGTTCTGTGACTCAGACCAATAACACTGATTTGTAATGTGCTTGTATTTGTATCTCTGCTTATTTCATAATGGCCTGGAGTACAGAGATAAATAAGTCATTGTGTTTAGCCTTGTCCTATGCTAAAAGGACGAGGTGATCTTCAGATTCTGCTTTCAAATGACTATGTTGCTGTCACCTCCACATTCTTCAGTAGATCTGGTGAGGGTGGAATGTGAATTGCTAATTCGTTTTGTGCTGTAAAATTAGTCCAGGTTCAACAGAGAGAGAATATAGGAACAGCTGGTAAACAATGCAAAATCCCAAAGGCCCCACTAGCTCAATATACTTCACAGGATGCTGTTTCATTTATTTTTTCTCATTCTAATCTCTTAGCCACTGAGTGATAATATAAATTTGGCAAATATTTTTAGACAGAAAGATAAGGTGTGTTTACTGGTTTGGCTGGGTGGGTGAAGTACAAAAGACATAGCACTGAGAAAAACTGAAAACTTAATTCCTTAAATGAACTATTGTCCTACAATACAGAAACACCCTCAGTAACAGTTTTCTACCTGCTTAAGGAAGGATTTGTATACTTTCTAGGGTTTAGGTAAAAAATGTGTTGACATCAGCACCAGTGCACCCAGTTTACACTTAATAAATACCCTTAACTGGCTGAAATAAATTCAGTTTGGCCATCAATAACTGCATCACTTTGTTTGATCACTTGATCACTTGAATCCCGTTATTCATCGATTTGCTCGGCGGGTGCCAGTAACATTTCCATTGGACCCTATCACGTGCCAGTGTAGCCCAATGGCATCTGGTTGATTCAGGAATATGAAGAGCCTCAAACCGTTCCTTCAGGGTCTTTACAAGGAAGTCTGACCATCTTGTAGGTGGCGGCCACGTGATCTTTTGCCATCCCGTGGGATCCAGTCGGTAAGCGTTCTAGTCCAGCGGTCATCTCCAAATCACATTACATGTCCAGCCCATCTGATTTTCGATTCTTCGGCAAACGAGACAGCATCCCTGATTCTGGAATAGCGACGGAAGTCAGAACTCCGAATTCCTTCTCTCACTTGAGCAAGGGTGATATTCCAAGCATAGCTCTTTCGATTCTTCTCTGGGAGACCCAAATAACGTTCTCATCCTGCTTTAGTAGGGCCCAGGTCTCTGAGGCGTATGTTAATGCAGGGAGAAAGGTGGAGTCAAAGAGATGTGCCCAGATTCGGAGGTTCTTTGTCCTTTTAGCTATTTCATTGATGACTTTGAAGCATTCCATGCCGCTCTCTTCCTCCTGTGCAGCTCAGGTTTTAGATCATTCATCATGTTGACTTCTCGACCTAGGTACACATAACTGCTGCATTCTGAATTCTGAGATGTCTGTTCTATTGAGAGTGAATGGGGCCTCCGGAACTAGTTCATTTTTTTATGAACATAGTTTTCTTTAGATTCAGCTGTAGACCTATCGTTCCACATTCTCGGTCAAAGTCAGCCAGCATTTGTGCCGCTTGGCTAATGTTTGGTGTTGTTAGAACAGTGTCATCAGTGAAGCAGAGGTGGTGTAGTTGCTGACCTTCTATCTTTACTCCCATTCCTTCCCATTCTAATTGTCTCATGATGTTCTCGAGGGGTGGCGTTGAAGAGTTTTGGTGAAATGGTATCATCCTGTCAAACCCCTCTTTTGACATCAATGATCATTTCCCTTGTAGAATGGTGAGATCCTGGTGGTGAATCCATAATACAGCTCATGAAGGATCTTGATGTATTGTTTGAACACCCTGTTTGGCTAGGGCTTCAATGACCACTTCAGTCTCCACAGAATCAAAGACTTTCCGTAAATCAATGAATGTGAGACAGAGCGGCATCTTGTACTCCCTACAATTTCAATGAGCTTGGTTACTGTGTGGATATGGTAGATTATGCTGAATCCTTTCTGGGAGCCAGCTTGCTCGCATGGTTGTCTTTCATCTAGTGTTCTGCCAATTCTGTTCAGGATGACTCATGTACACAGCTTGTAGATGATGGACAACAGGCAAATGGGGCTATATTTGCCGATGTCATGAATGTCTCCCTTCTTGAACAGTAGAACTGTCCTGCTGGTTTTCCATTGGGAGGGCATCTTGCATTCAGACAGGTAGTGTGTGAAGAGCCTAGCTAGTGTATTGATGAGTACTGATGGCAGATTCTTCAGGTGCTTGGGTCTGACTTTGTCTCGGCCTGGTGCTGTTCCATTCTTTACTGAGAAATGGCATGCCAGATTTCAGAAGGGAGAATGTTGGGAATGACATATCCATCCTGTGGAATTTGGTATGTGGGCAGGTGGATGTGGCTATCAAAGAGATCTGAGTAGAAATCATGGATAATCTTCTCCATTGCCTTTCTGGAAGATGTGAAAAATCCAAAAGGGCATCGGAGGGCAGTCATCTTGCTCTTATAGTTGGCGAATAACAGGGAGGCAGTGCAAATGCTTTTTCTGGCTTCTGCTGCATCTTCCAGTATTTCTGCTCTTCTGTCTTTGAGGTCTTCTTTTATCGCTTCTCTGCACCACTTTGCAAGCTTGGACGTTAGCATTTGGTCGCCTGAGGCTCGTACCTTGCCATGTTGGCGAATGAGCTCCAGAGTTTTTGAAAACAGGTGTCCTTTTGTGTCTTTCTCTCTCTCGGCATTCTTAACACAATCATGGAGGTGCTGAACCAGTTGGTTGTATTCTTCATCAATGTCGTCAATGATGGTTTCTTCCCATGTTGCTGCAATGGTGCCGAAGAGTTCCCAGTTAGTTGTCGTTCTGGGAGTTCTCTCTTAAACTTTTCAGCCTTTTCTCTCCGCTGCGGGAAGTAGAATTTTGCAAGAAGGAGATGGTGGTCCGATCCTGTTTGGAATTTGGGAACGACAGCAACATAGGTCATACAAAACCGTTGATTGAAGATGATGTGGTCAATTTCATTGTGGAACTGTCCACCAGGAGATTTCCATGTCCAACGTTTTGCTTCAGCCTTCTGGAACTGTGCATTCCCATGAACTCACTTTCTTTACATTCTGTTATTCAAGTGTTCGGTACTGAGGTTTGCCATATTGGCATTTGCCTATCAGTCATAGGTGAATTCTAACTAAAGTTTATTTCATGTTTCAGTAAAAATGTATCCAAGTAGCACTATTTTCATATTAAATGGCCTATCTACATCAAAATATTTGTCAGACAGATTATATGTACATTTTCCTGATAGTTTTCAAATGGTTAAGCAGAAGAATAACTAGGAAATGACAAAATGAGAAAAGAATGTTTACTAGAAGCTTGGTTGCTAATATTGAGTATTGATACAAAGATGAGATACAATACAAAGATGAGATATGATACAGAGAGAAACAAATAAACTATGCATAATTTCTCAACATAAAACCATTCAATTTCATCTTTTCAGAGAACCATAGCTAGAACAATCTGAAAGTAATTATAGTTTAGTAACCTTTCCAATATGGGTAGACAGCTTTAGATGACTGGTTATGCAGCTGTCTTGGAGTAGGGAATCACTACAGAATGATATTAGAAGGAGGCTGGTGGAGGTTTAGTTCTTTGAAAGCAGGTAAGATATTCTGGGATACAAACAGTTAACTGACTCCACAGTTGTGAAAAAGGTATGAGAAATAAGGGGCAAGAGAAAAAAAGCTAAACTTTTTGACAACAAAGTCTCAGCAAATATTTCTGGAATGTGATGAAACCTGTTATATGAATACAATGGCCATGCCCACAGGTAGAGCAAAGCTGTCTTCTCCAGCCCAGGTAGTTCCTGGGGGACATAAAAGCATCATGCTATACATTGAGGAAACACCTTGAAGCCAAAGCAAGATGTTTCTAGAAGAATCTGGGCAGCAGGTCCCAAGCTAATCACAATGCTTGAAGAGAAAATGGCTCTGACAGTTTCCTGCATGAACAGACAGAAAACATGGAGCCAGTGATGCCTAACAGTAAAGTTTAAGGTTTTTACCTTTTATGCTAATGCAGATAGCTTTACCTTTTATTCTACTGTAGACTCCCCAGTGCCATTAATAAACCCAACAGGGTCATATTCAGGATAATTAGGAATCATTTAAGAGATACAGTGAAATAGAAGATTGTTAGCGAGATTCCCTATGGATTATGCTTCATGGGACCAATAATAAATTCCAGAACAGTGATTTTTTTTCTGTCTCTGTGATATTGATGAGAGTAATAAAAGTATTGGCCTCACACACCTGGAATAAAACATAGCTGTTTCCTTCATTAAGCCTGACGATACAAAAGCCTTGTGAATCAGAGTCTGAAAGAATGGTATTGTCTAGGAAAAGCCATCCAGAAGCTGCAGCAAAACAGAATGAGGATAGCACCAAAGGCCGCAGCTAAAGGCAAGCATTAGAGAAAAGGAAAACCTGCCATAGATCAGGAGCAGATGATCTTTGGAAGAAGAGAACAGATGCTTGTCAAATACAAGTAAAGGGCCATGGATATATTTATTACTTGGGGAAATGACAATCACATATAAAGATCAGAAGGGAAATACGAGGCCTCAAAGTATCCAAGTTATCCGAGTGTACTGAGCAGATTTAACAAGCAGCTGAATTCTGCCGAATTTCCCATTTACAATTTGATCAGTTCAATAAATGTCCCTTTTAGACTTATGTTTTACTTAACTTACAACCAAATTCTAATAAATCATATCTAAGTGCAGAAATAGAGTTCTGGAACCAAGAGAAAGTTTTAAGGGTAGCTTGTAATTCTTCTTTCATTGTCTTTAAAATATTTTATTCATTATTAAAGAGATAGTTCTGGATTATCAAGCAGTAGAGATCTTCATTTATGCTCTGTGAATAAATTTGACACTTTATGTAGAGCACTGAATAATTTAGATAACCAAGGCACTTGGGACTGAGCAACATTCATTTTTGGAACACCTCAAATTTTTATGGATTTTTTTAGCTTAAACAGAATCAGTGGGAAAAAAATACTAAAATGTGTAGATGTATGAATATATAAAATTAACTTTTCCATATTTAGCATAAATCTACAGTCTTTTTATATCACTGCACACAAAGCATTCAAATTCTTGAGACAATGTAGAACATCCACCTTAAATAAAATATATTTTCCTGCTCCTAATAAATAATGCAAAAATAAGAGCTGCTTTATTAACTTCAAGTGGTCATTCTGGTATTAGAATATGAGTGGGGAGGCTCAGAAGACACCTGGTGGCATGTCTAATTTTGATTCAGTATAAATTATTTTGTGTATTATCATACAGTAATTATGATCCTATGAAAAGAAATTTTAATAATTGGTGATAATGACATGATTTTGACAAGCTCTTTTTTTCAAGTTTAGTTACCTTCTCTCTTATCTGAGAACTTCACAAATTGAAAACAACTGTAGATGCAAATCTTTGATCTCATGCAGTGACAGCTTTAGTGGATGGCTTTCACTTACTTGGTACCAGGTTAACAGTGTGTCTGCTCTGATCTCTGTAAACTGCACTGACTTATGTCTCAGATACTTTGAATTATCTCTACAGTTGAAAATCACTTGCATACTGGTGCATTTGTTCTGTATCAATGGGTCATGCTTGCAAAGTATCTAGCAGAGAACATGCAGTAGTTACTTCCAGCCAGATTAGCCTGTTTATATTTTTCATTCTCCATTAAAAAAGGGAAGAAACCCTGGGGAAGAGTCACAAACTCTATTGTAAATATATTTGATCATTTATAGAGTTATAAAGAGTAGTACATTAATTACATAAAAAATCCATATATCTAGAAACAAAGAGCCATATTATGTTACCATTATAACACAACAGAGAATGAAAACAAATAACACAGAAAATTGTATTATTTCTGAGCAGAAAGGAGAATATAGGTGAATTTAATCTCAATGTCCACCCTTGCCAAGATAGAGAATAGATTCAAAGGGTAAAAAGATATAGATTAGTTACTCTGTATCAAACATTGTATTGACTAGTTTATTTTATTTTATGTCATCCTTAATGCAACCTAAGATAAGTATAATTTGTGCGTGATAATTATTGTCTATATTTAATGGAGGAATTAGGTAGTTTTGCTATAAAGTAATATGTTATCAACTGCAGAGATTGATATAAACTTTCTTACCACCAAACTCACCTTTTCTTCTTTATACCAGGCGGTATAGAGGGAAATAAAATATATTTAATTGAATTGAGGGAGAACTACAAGATATACTGATTCATGTATGCTAGCTTTAATTACAAATGGGAGTTTCAGTGAAAAACTCAATGACTTCAGGGCCCAGAGAAGAGCTCTAAATATGTGAAAGAGTGAAGTTATTGCTGTGTGTCGTGAATTTCTTACCTTACCTAAAGGCATTCCCATTTAATTATTAAAAAAAAGAACTTGCCCAATAAAACATATCTGCTAGGAGATTACAATTTACAACTTTTTATAAGAAGCAAAGTCTATAATCACAATGGTGAGTCTGTGTTCTGGCTTTGACCTGATCTAAAATGTTGGGAACTATAATGAAAAATAAATCAGAGTTAAAAATTTCAGAGGTACCGTTAGATAGCTATATCAAAGAACCAGTCACATAAAGAGGTAAACAGTGAGCAACGACATATAAGGAGAACAAATAAAGTTTTGGTGGTCATCAAGTAAGAAAGAAACATACTTAGGGATGTGCCAAAGATGTCCCGCCTCTGTGGTATCTATACTCACTGTATCATAAGCCTCTGTACAGGCCTTTATGCTTTCTGGAGTGACTAACTGAAGTTTATTAGGAGTAAACAGTTTTCCTAGTTTCACTGGATAGAAGATAAGGAGACAAAAGACAGACTGCAACTACTTCATTTTAAAAATAATCCATAATTATATACTAAATGACGGCTTAAGAAAATACTAGCATTAGATTTCTTAACTAAAATATTTTTATAGATTCCATTGTAAGTATATTCTGCAGCTGCTTCAGGGATGAGTGGATAAATACTTGAAGAATTTGGCAATTATGGGTACATGAGAAAGAACATACACTTGGTTAAAATAAAATAAATTATCATGATCAATACAATTAATGCTATAATTATTACTATGCTTTAATATTACTATTTTATTTTTGTCTTCATGGAAGTTGGAAGTCTGTCGAGGAACGCCTCCGGGGTCCCCGACAGTGTCAGGGGCAGAGGTTTTCTTCTACCTCCAAGGACGCCAGGAGAACAGATGAAAACTCACGAGTCCAGTGCAGTTCAAAAAGGCTTTTAATAGAACAAAAGCTCTTCCACAGCACTCCAATATAATGAACAAACTATAGCTCTGGTCCGAACTTAGACCATATTAAAGAGCCTAAGTCTTCCACCAAAGACAGAGGATCTCACCCGAGCTGAGTCCTACCCAGAAGGAGCAAAAGGCCAAAGAGCAAAAAGCAAAAGGCCGAGGAGCCAAAAGCCAAAGTGAAAAGGCCCAAAGTCAAAAGGTGAAGGGGCCTCAAGTCAGTCCCCTTATATACACCAAAGTAATCCAACTGGAAGGGTCATGTCAACAAAGAACCCTAAACAGAGTGTAGAAGAGGAGCAGTGCCACACCCTGTTGCAGGTATAAACAAAGGTTAGCCAAGGACTAATCCCGAGATTATCTCTTATGTAAAACACTGGAGAGAGAGAGGGGCTGATATAAAGTAATACATCTTAATTTCATGAGCTTCATGTAATCTAGATGGTACCCACAAGGTCCTTCTTATTATTATCTGCACCAGAGTGATTCTGAGTATCTTGTTCTAGTGTATTGAAAGGGTCACACTCGCCTGCTTAGAGCAAACTAGTATGATCCTTCCTATAGTCTTCCTATAGATTCAATGTAGCCTGTAGCCAGGGTGGTAGTCTCCTGGTAAATTCTAACTGTCCCACGTTGGGTGCAGTGGGTATAAAGAGGAGCTGTGCCCAATCTAGAAAACATAGAAGTCTTAGTAGATGTATAAGTCAGAAGTTATTCAATCAAGGTGACTTCTGTAACTGCCACACCCTCTAGCAGTGTTTACATAGAAGAGAGGTCTCATTAGAATGAACCATGGCTTAAATAAGATTAAGCTGGGAGTGGGCAAAACAACAAAACTCCCAAACTAACTAAACCTGTCCTCCAACAGAAGTCCATATGAAAACTACTAGAGCTAGATAGTATCTGCTGGCCCTGGTTCGGTTTCCAGCATCACACAGCCTCTGGGCATCACTGGGTGTGTCCCTCAGTGGCCTAGCCCAAGTAGCATTGCACAGGTTTCCTTGCATCATATTCTCATCATACAATGAGCCACAGTCACCGGGCTTTGGGGTCTCCAGAGCACCTCTTGAGAGGCAACCCATTTTTCCCCTCCAAAAAAAAGACTCTTTTATGTACTAAACTATACTTTTTAGCATAAGGTGAAACCAGTATAAACGGTAAAAGAAAAAAAATAAAATAAGGTTGAACCAGTTTGCTCTGAATAGTAGCAAAAAGCATTTTGCTATTCCCTTAATAGCTAAATTAAGGGAAATGTTAAAAAACAACAAGATATCCTCAGACCCATTAATTTCATTTAACGTAAACCTAGTTTGAGCAGTCATTGAATTAGGCAAGCGGAATGATGGTACAGTCAACAACCCCTTCACTGGACTCTCCTGGGCATATCCTTGCCTCAAGCTGCATTTAGCATGTTACTAAATCTCCATCAAGTATCTCAAAGCACAAGGAAAATTTGAATGGGAAAGTTGGAGCAAACGGAACCCATCAAATGACTCATAAAATCTTCTATAAGGAAGAAAGAAAAACTCTTCAATTTTAGGTAATCCCATTAAAAAATTATTTTGGTGGCTGTGTCAGTGGTATCAGAAAGGAAAAGAGCTTCTGCATGGCGAAAGAAACATGGGGAAAATATCTGTATTTAATACATTAAATAAAGCTTTGATACCCAGGATATAGAAAATGCTCGCAAACATCAACAACAACACTGAAAAACAAAAGAAAGCATGCGATCTAAGCGGCAAACACTGGAGGTCTGCAATGTGCCTGTCAAGCTGACAGGCAGGGGGTGAGCGGGCAGTGAGGAAGAATTTGGATTATAGACATATTGGTGCATGAAGCTGACACTGGTGGCGTGACTGGTTTGAAATATTATATGCCTGAAATGAAGCTATCAATAACTTTGAATTATTGATCACTTGATCACTTGATCACTTGACATCCCGTTATTCATTGATTTGCTTGAGTGGGTGCCAGTAACATTTCCATTTGACCCTATCATGTGCCAGTATAGCCCAATAGTATCTAACTTTGAATTATTGATAACTCAAAAATATTTAAACATTTTTAACTCTTTTTAAAAAGTTCTTTAAATAACTCTTTTTCAAAGGAAAAGGAAGATTAATAGTGTCATCAAATATAAAACATGCTCAGTGTTCTCTATACTGTCCTTTGCTTGTTAAGATCTGGAGTTACAAGGCAAACTGCTTTTCAATTAGTATGAAATCTAGGGCTGGATTTTGAGATGACTAAAAGAGTATGCTACCAGCACGGCAGAGCCTAGCAAGCTACCTGTGTCGTATTTGATATGCCAAATACCAGTAACAATTATAGACCTCATTCCTATGACCTGATGGAATGGTTTGAGGCTCTTTATGTTCCTGGAGCAAGCAGGTGCCCTTGGGCTCTATTTGCATGAGACAGGTCATATGGAGATGTTACTGGTGCCCGCTCGAGCAAATCGACAATGAACGGGAAGACAGTGATACAGTGATGAAATCTAGAGCCTTGCCTCTGCACTCACTATGTGAATAAGGAAGGCACACATTTCTTCGACAATCTTTTTCTTCATCTTCAGTGTGTTTTGGTAGAGAAAGCTAAAGAAAATTTTCATGTGGAAACATTTTAGTAATTTAATGGAAACAATTTAAAAAGAAACCTTTTATAATATTTGATTTCTGTAATTCTGATATAAAATGTCAAAATCAGAGTTGTATCAACTAGAGGAAAAATACCCTGTCATTAGCTCCAGAAAGCAACTTCATGTAAACACTAAATTACTGCTTTTGAATCTAAATCATATAACAAGTTGAGTTTCTTCAAGATAGGATGAGGGTCCTTTATTTTTCAAAGGAACATATGTTATTTTCATTCGCCTTAAGTTACACAGGGAAATTGAGAAGAGAGTACCCCTAAATAGATTATTGCAAACAATAAAATGCAACACCAACAAGATTCTACACAGACCTAAGTCTCAACAATAGTATATGGAATTCTATTTATATAATAAAAGGAAGGGGAATATAATGAAGGGAAGGGGGTATATGGAATTCTATTTATATAATAAAGGGAAGGGGTATATGATAAAGGGAAGGGGGTATATGGAATAGTATATGGAATTCTATTTATATAATAAAGGGAAGGGGTATATAGTAAAGGGAAGGAGTATATGGAATAGTATATGGAATTCTATTTATATAATAAAGGGAAGGGTATATAATAAAGGGAAGGGGGTATATGGAATAGTATGTGGAATTCTATTTATATAATAAAGGGAAGGGTATATAATAAAGGGAAGGGGGTATATGGAATAGTATGTGGAATTCTATTTATATAATAAAGGGAAGGGGGAGGTGGGTTCAGTGCACAGAAAAAGGTAAAATGCTGATTAGTTCAAAAGGCTGAATGCATAAAAATGAACACAATTAGAAGAAACACAAATCAGTGAATATCCTTTAGAGAAAATTGTACAGAGTCAGTAAAGGACTAAGTAGTTACATAAATTTGAGGAAAGCACACACACAAGTCTATATTCAGTATATGGCAGTTTTGTGGGTTACTAGCAAGAAAATTGAATTTGGGTCACCTTTACCAAACAGAAAATTTTACTAGAAGGTTGAGTATTACAATAACATAATAGCAACTCAAAAAAGCCAAAGAACAACAAACTCAGAGAACTCAGCTGTATCTTAAAGGTGCTAATAAAAGTCTCTTATAGTCATGTTATAAATGGTCAGAGTTAGATATTTACTTAGCTATCAGCGCCTGGGCAAAGGATATACATAGAGTTGAGGCACCTGGTGCCTATGGTTTGACAAAAAGTTCTACTACAGAAAGCTCAGCTGGTAATCTACAGTAAAATAATTATAGAAATATATGTATATAATACAAATATATCTTAATGCATGGCTAGAGAGATAGGACAGCGGTTCCATTCTGAATTCCTGACTACTTACACTTAGCTCCGAACATGGTTCCATTCTGAACACCTGACTAACTAACCTAACTGAACACCTAACTAGCACTTGGTTCCCAGCATGGTTCCATTCTGAACTCTTCCTTTCTCCTTTTACTTGAGGCTCTGAACGTCCTTATACTCTGCCTTACTGCAGCATTTAAAATGGTATTCCCCAATAAAGACTCTCAGAAGAGAAATTTAAAAACTGTGATGATTTGAATGGGGGAAAACAGCTTTATAAATAGAAAGAATTAAAAATAAGTGAGCAATAAAGGAACAGATAATATAAATATTATTTCTTTTTGTTTTTAACTTTGTTTTTAACTTTGTAAATGAATATCCAAGAACAAATCCCCACATATATGGTGAACTAACTTTTGAGAAAGTAGCTGAGAACATAGAATGGTTTAATGACAATCTTTTCCACAAATGATTCTGGGAAACTGGATAATAATACATCAAAAATTAAAGCCGCATCTATTTCTCACACTTTACACAAAGGTGAATTCAAAGTGGATCAAAGACTTCATGATCAGACAAAATCTGTAAAGCACATTGAGGAAAATATAGGTAGAATGTTCCAAAATCTTGACCTCAAAGGTTGTCTCCAATGATATAACATCATTGGCAAAAGGCAAAAGAATCAAAAATAAACTAACATGACTGCATCAATCTCAAGATTCTGCATGGTGAAAGATATACTAATTAAAACTAAATGCTATTTTTCTTTTAAAAACCAAACATGGGCTTCCTTTTTAAAAAGAATAACTTAGTTTGATAAAAGCTAAACAAAGGCTTATAGTAAATACATAATATATAATGATATAATTATATACTTATATATAATATACACTAAACTCTCTATTTAACAATCATTCTCTCAGCAAGTAAACACATACTGTCCCTAAGATATGAGAGGAGTTTTCAGTATTTGTTCTGAGAGTTTACCAACGTTCTCCATAAATCAAGTTTTTGTTTCAATTTTAAATTCACAAGTATGGCTCAAACCCCTACCTGGTTTGTGTGTGTGTGTGTGTGTGTGTGTGTGTGTGTGTGTGTGTGTGTGTTTATCTTACTTTGAAATGTCCTTGAACTGCAGTAAGGGATTTCTGTTAGTTTATATAATAGACATTTCAATTGTTCCTCTCAGGAGGAATTGTGTTTTTTTGTTTCATTTTTTTTCTCCAGCAGTACTATATGACAAATAAAATGCTTAATAGATTACTGTCCATGTATGTCTGTATGTCTTCAAACTTGCAGTATCTTCTTTTATGGGTAGAGCAAATCATCTCCCTTTTGTAGGCAGAACATTTTCCACTGCTTAAACATCTGAATTAAACAAAGGAAACACCTTCCCTAAGCAAGAGGAAATTCTTCCGTTTGAAAGCGGGAGGAGGTGACCTGCAGCATGAGCTGATCGGGGCTCCAGCCCACTTTCAACCTGTTCGCCATGTAGACTTTGTGTTGGATACATGCAGACATATATGACTTTTATTCTACATATTCACAGAGGTTCTCCTTCTTTGTTTAAGTAATCCTATACAGGACTCAACAAGCATATTTTTAGTGTAATAAAAATTGAAAACCTGAGGGCTGGGAGACTGAACGCAGGTAAGGCGCTTTCCTTCGCACAGTCAATCTGGGCTCAATCCTGGGCAGCATAAATGTGCTGGCGCACTGCCAGGAGTGATCCCTGAGTACAGAGCAAGAAGTACTGCAGGAGTATGAACAAAAGGCAAATAAAAGGGAATCGTTATAACCACTATGCAATTTATATATGTTTAATATCTGTAATATCTGTATATATTTAATATCACTTCTTGATCACTTGACATCCCATTATTCGTCGATTTGCTCGAGTGGGTGCCAGTAACGTTTCCATTTGTCCCTATACATACATATGTATATGTGCATGTATAGCTCAACCTTTCACCAGAGTCCATAGTACTGTGTATTAAAAAAAAACGATTTCTGGGGCCGGAGCGATAGTCCAGCGGGTAGGGCGTTTGCCTTGCATGCAGCTGGCCCATGCCGGCCTGGGTTCAATCCCCGGCATCCCATATAGTCCCCCGAGCACCGCTAGGAGTAATTCCTGAGTGCAGAGCCAGGAGTAACCCCTGAGCATCGCCGGTGTGACCCAAAAGGCAAAATAATAATAATAATAATAATAATAATAATAATAATAATAAACGATTTCTAGCCTGACTAAAATAAAAGCTGAAAAGTAAAGAATGGAGGGACATGTGGGGTGTTACCTCTCACCACAGCTTTTCAATTTTCCCTTGGAGATGTGGGTCACTGTGGTGACACTGCCTGTTCCTGACATCCCCAGTGACCCCTCCATGCTCTGTCCTCCGCACCCCCCACGCGGCCTTCCTGGCCTTCTGTCAACACAGGGCTCAGCCCCCTGGGCTGCGACATTTGTGGCTCCTCTCCCACGTGTCCATGATTTGAAGATACCGCATGCTCCCTAGAAGTGGGGTTCCCCCGTCTTCTATCCAGAGAACAGTGGAACCTTCATTTTGTAAAAGCCTACCAAATAATTTATACAAAGATTTATTATTGGAGCCAGTAAAGCACTTGCTGTGAACATGTCTGACTTGAATTTTATTCCTGGCACCAAATATGGTCCTGCCCTCCCTGAGAGCAGAGCCAGGAATATGTATGTCCTGAGCATCACCAGCTGAGATTAAAAAAAGATTAAAAAGTGAAAAATTGGCTTTTTCATTTAGGAAACCCAGGTTCAGTTTCCCAAGGCATTTTCCCAGGCATTGCATAAAAAAATTTAATCCCACAAAAATAATCTCCTTATCAGTGTGATTTCCGATTGCAGAATGATTAAAGTTTGCCTCCCCCAAAAAAAAGGGGGGTAATTGAATATAAATAAATTGCTAGTGCTAGAAATTCACTTTACGAACCCAGAGAAATGCTTTGGATCTTTGATTTCGGTTTTGGGGGCCACAGTCTCTGGTGCTGAATCAGTGCTACCAATGTGATACACAGGAACCATGGCTCTCTAGCCATGAAGCACAGAACCATGTTCTAGCCACAGAACCTGGGTTCCCACATGAATAATATTCACTGCTATCCTCTGATCCATCTCTTTGGCCCCACATAACTAATTTTTACCATGTGCATTCGGCTCTTCTACTTACTTTCTAACCTTTTTGCTCTATCTAAGCAACAGCTTCTTTATCCTATAGGAAAAAAGGAACAAATTCTGACGTCAGCAGCCTTATCTAAAAATTAGGTAGAGTAATAATTATTATCGTCATCTTGGCACTCTAGCATCACTTAAAATGAATTAGCTCTTAATACTACAAGAGATGGAACTAAATAACACAGGAACTTTATGAAATTAACATTTAAATTTGAAAATACAGTGTTGGGAAACCACAAAAATCACTTAAATTTATCTGAGTTAGTCATGTTTCTGTAACTGACTTACAGAAAAATAATTAGATGGTACCAAGAGATGTGTTAGCAATCCATTTACAATACATATATGTATATGTGTGTTGTATACATATAAATGTGTGTATATACATGCGTGTATATATACATGTATAACACACATGGCTACTAGAGGTGAAAAATAATGAGGGAAGCTGAGAGGTTTAGATTTTCTATTCAGATAAACCTCACAGTGAGAAACACTGCACAAGAAACAGCAGTGTGGTAATACAAGTTAATATGCACTTAATGAGATTTCCAGCTGCACTTTTTAATTCGTACGCACTGAATTTATCTAGTGCACTTCTTTTTAACTGCAAACTCATTAAGACGCCCTCATTCTTTTTCCTGGTAGTAACTGTAAAGGCTACTTTGAACTTTACTGGAACATTAGCAAATGACCCCATTAGGCAGGAAGTCCATAAAGAATATAAGGAAAACAAAGGGTCCGGGTACGTGTGAAATGGGATGATTAACAGTAAGCTAAACTGTTCTCATAAGGAACCAAGCCAACTTTGATTAATCTTCTTACTGTGCAATTTTTAAATTGCAGAATGACAAAGTCTTTCTCTCCAAAATACGTGCATTGAAAATAAAAAACGATTAGAAGACACTACTCCTTACTCTTCCATTAATTTTACCACTGGAATGTTGATTCCTACTCCTCAACAATTCAAACCACCCCACTACACACTTAGTTATTTAAGAGTACATAGTAGCAAGTTTAAAAGTTAAAAGAAATTCAAATGAAGGGGAAGCTTAGTGACAAGATCTGGGGCTCAGCTCTTTACTCAGGATCACCATTTGTCACCCCCAGGTCAGGATTTTAACCCACTCCAGATGACTCTGCTTCGTGGCCTTACATTTCTTTACCTCACCATCACCCACTCTAAACATACAAAGACAACCTAACTGCAGGCACCCACCACACAACACACAAGAAACAACCCCAAATTACGTAGGTCCTGATGGTAAAGCAACGCAGAAACCCAAGCTAAATGATTAAAGATGCTAGTCAAGAAGACTCAGTCAGTAATAATGAGCTAAGTAACTCTCTGATAAGAAAATGACTGAGGAATTATTGAGCATTCAGTGAGAATTAAATGTTTTTTACCCAAATCCCATCATGAATGAGGTAGAGAAGAAGGTATATCACTTCTGCTATGATAATACCAATACTTTGAAACAGGGTGCGTCAAGCACACCAATTAAAAAAAAATCCTATAATGTGAGGAACTCTGAACCCAGTGACCAGAGAGTAGAAGGTTTAGTGTTATGTCTCATTCCAAAATCTGTTCCAGACAAAAAATAATAAGTCTTCCTAAAGACAAATTTTGGCAAGAAAAAGTGCGGTTGAATTCATTTGTACTAGAAAAAAAAGACACATATAATCTCCAATTAACTTCTTTGTTTTCTGCACTTTCATGCAATTGCAAATATGCAAAAGAACAAATCCTTGAGAAAGAAAAAAAAATCTGTGCATTTTGGCAATTCATTATCCTCACAGTTCTCTTAATTGATAAGCACTTTCTCTGTATACTTAAGACTGCTCAGATTCCCTGGCATTAGTCCTCATGAAATCTCATCTAAATGGTCTCTGTGTAGAGACCAGGATGCCGAATTAGTCATTTTGGCTAACCTGTGAGGATGCTGAGCTCACATTCTGTGCCCAGAATCATTCTTGTTGAGCCAAGCAAACTACCTTCTGTTTTTCCTGCCTAATTTGTACTGTATCTGCCAATGTGTTTTCTAGATGGCTAGAGCCCTCTACCTCAATTATGAGAGTGAGGACCCCCAAAATGTCCAAAGTTTGAAGAATTTGTGAATGCAATGATGCATCGCTGATAGGGCATTTATGAACAGAACCAATACTTCCCATGAAAGTTTAAATGCAACATCGAAGAGCTATTTTATGAGACACCTGACTTTTCATAAGGTCATCTTAGGCATCTAACACGTCGTCAACACTCTAGGAATGACAACGAGAACTTGATCATAGACAAAATAATATGAGGATAGCTTTAATATTCTACTGAGTTAGTCTTATACACCTTAATAAAATATACCAATTATATTATTATTCATAGATTTAAAATATGAATGATAGGTATTCTCTAAAAAATTAAAGGTTTATGCACAAATTACATGAAAATAAAGATTAGCAATACAGCAGAACAAAGGATGACATATTCCTTAATAAATCATTGTTTTCATCAAATAAATAAGCCACTTTCTCATTCCACAGGATACATCTCAAAGTTTACTTCTTATTCACTCTATTATTTCTTCTGATACTTTTAGAAGAAATAATAGTTTTTAAGTACTACTTTTGGGGAGGGGGTGGCTTTCATTTTTAAATGAAGGTTACCATTTACTTACTGGGTTCCTACTTTCAGACTTTCCATAATGACATTCGCACCATGATGAAAATAACATACTACAAACATCTCTATTATTACTTTGTGCTACATTAGTCCTTTGCTCTGTTCCTTTATTTTCACTTGGATCTACAAAGTTGTCCATAATAGATTCAGGCATACAGTGTTCCTGCACCAACCCATGGCCAGTGTCAACTTCCCCCCACCACGTGTTCCCACATCTCTGCCCTCTCCCCAACCCAATTCCTGACACACATTCTAAAGAGGAATGACTTGAGTGTGAGCCGCTGCTCAGAAGGAAACGCAGACTCTGGGCTAATACACACGTCACTGCTCTGCACTCGCAGTGGGCCCTGTTCCCTCCTGCCAGACAAGTCTTACTTCCCACCCAGTTGTTCCCTTTGCATCTTTACAATCTGGAGCATATGCTTCCGCCATAGTTAATTACATCCACTGCTTTGTCATGTTATTCTCTACATCACAGATAGGTAGAATACACTTGATATTTGTTCTTATGAGTTCACTTAAAATGATACCATCCAATTCCATCCAAGTTACAGGGAATTGCATGATACTAAAGCAGTGATTTCTTTTAGATAGCGCTAATATATACATGCTCTAATTATCCACCTGCAGGTTTTGATACAAACTATTCCTTCTGAGTGGAAGTGTTCTGACTTTTTCTTTCTAGCCTTCTAATTTTACATTTCAAATTCTTATATCCAACCACTTTCAAAGTATTGATGACATATCTTTTTCTATCCTCTCTTCCCACTTTATATATTTGTCAAAAATGTCCTCATTGTTTTGAACTAATTTGAATGTTGCGTATAATAGTCAAAATTAATGACATTATTTTTAAAAATATAGATAAAATGATCATTTTAGAAATATTAAGAGAATTAGAGAAAAGCAAGAAAAGAACAGGGAAGACATGGAAGGGAGAGAAAGAAGGAAGAAGGAAGAAAGGACAGAGGAAGGGAGAAAAGAAAAAGCAAAGATATTTAGTTTTATTCTCTTTTCAGGGAGCCTATGCATTACACAGTATCTTAAAATGTGTGTTTCAAGTAGCAAAATAAAACTTTTAATTTTAAAATATATTTTCTAAATTTTGTTGTGGTAGCCATGGCTTACAACTCTGTAAATCATAGTTTCTTGCATAACTCATCCCCACAGAGCGCCCTCATTTTCCTGCCACTGTCCCGGGTCCCCAGCCCTGTTTAGGCCCGTCTCCTTGCCCCTAGTAAATATCCTACTTAAAACAAGTTCTCAATGTCTGTTGCCTTTGGCCATTTGTCATTCCCTACTTTGTTCCCTTCCACACCGCATATGAGACAGCATTTTGTGTCTGTGACTCTCCCTCTGACGAATCTTCACTAGCACGATGCTTTGAGATCCATCCATGAAGCAGGAAAAGGCAAATTTCACCGCTTTTATAGACAGGCAGTCTTCCATTGGATATGTGTACCGGATTTCTTTATCCAGTCATCTATACTCAGAGTATATACCTGGATACTCAGATTCTGGCTCCTGAGAGCAGTGCTGAAATGAACAGAGTGTGAAGTTCTTTTCTGAGTACTACCTGGCCCTTAGGGTGCCAAGACCTGGAATGACTGGATCACAGGGGAGCTAGGTGTTTCAAAAGTATCCATGTTGTTTTCCCAAAAGGCTGGGCCAGTTGACAGCCCACCAGCAGTGAGTGAGGGTCCTTTTACCCCACATACATAGCAACACTGGTGGTCTTTTCTTTGCTTAATAAGATGGTCGCCAGCCCCAAGTTACAGCAAATTGCATAACAGTATTTATTATAGCTATATAGCAATGTTAGGATATAAAATGCATTATGACACTATAATATGCTATATATAATATAATGCCTATACACTACTTTATAACATGCACCATAAAATAATAATATGTATTATATGGTATATAGTATGTAATTATATATAGTTGTATGAATATTGCAACATGAGTATTCAGCACTATATCTTCTTTGATAAAATGTCTATTTGTCATCTATCCTAAGAACTAGCCCTTTATTTGATTACTGGTATACAGATATTTTCTCCTAAAGATATTTGGTAGGGGTGTACTTTTTATTTGGGGCATAACTTCTTAGAGCGGAGGACTTGAGTTTGACATTGTCCCATTAATTTTTTGTGATTTTTGGAAAACATCACCTTGAGTTTTTTCATCTATAAAGGGAAAATCATAGAGGAGGCAACCCACTGAGAGAGCCAAACTCCTCAGTAATATAGCACAAGCCCATCAGAACAGCATGACCTAGCATCATTGCTAACATCCCCTGTATCCTATCCCCCTGTACCCTATTTCCTGAATCTTGGGAAGCCCCAAGCATTGTGTACATGACGGGAAAGCCAGGAAAATATTGAAGGAGGATATTGCTAAAGGCCGAATGCTGGAGATGCCCTTTCCATCAAGGATGGCTGTGTCAGTATTTGATCACTGGGTTTAGCTGCTCCTGTGCCTTTGCTGACGTAATTGTCCCAGGGTGACATCTTTAGAATTTTTTATAACTCAATTTTAATTAAACATTTCAGGAACATATTTGCTGTGTCATATGAGTTTCCAACCTCCTGGGAAACCGAAGCAGAATGTTTCAATGGTTAAATGGGCCTGTGATATTTATATCAGAGGGATAATGTCGAATGCATTTGTGGGCAGATTTCAACATTCAGAAAACTGCTCCTTCAGATGTTGTGTGCTGTATTTGGGGTAATTGGTGCTTTAGGCCTAAAAATCTTAATAAGCTGGTACTTTCATTTTCAGGAGTGCCTGCAAGGAGTGTAATTCTAAAAAAATTACATTCTAACCTGGTTGATTGGCTAATAAAATGAAAGTAGTTTGTAACAAATAAACAAGTAAAATATATGGCAAGCTTTTACATAAATAAGTAAAATCACTTCATTTCTTCCAATAAAAATATATTGTGCTTAAAATAAATTCCCTGATGTTTATACCATAACGACAAACTTTCATATAAGGACATTTGATAGTTTATTATTAACAATGATAACTATTTTTTTGTTCCTAGTATTGATAACATTTTTAAAAGTAGTCAATAATAATTGTGCAAAATCAATATCTGATATATTTATGCATTGGTATGTTCATATAGATTGACTTAGTGATGTTGATTCTAATACTATTTTTGATAATTTACATTTTGCAAATAAATGTCTTATTTTTTCATTACCCCTTTATTAAGAACTAATTTTTTAAGAACTAATTTAATGTACTATATTTAAATGATCATAAAGCATACCACTATCCCCAAAACTGGCCAAAATTCAAAGTATGGTTTCTACAAAATGTGTATTGCTTTCACCCCATTTGAAATATAAACACTCATCATGAGTCATAATCATTTGGGAAAAAAATTAAGTCCACACAAAATTACTTTACAATAAATGGATCAAGATTTTCAATAACTATGTGGACTGATAGACGCACATGATAAAGAGTAGAGCTGTCGCATTGATGTCTATAGGAACTCACTGAAGCTTTACAGGCACTCAGAAATTGGGAGTGAGAATATATATAAAAAAACGAAGCAAATAATAATTAAAATAAGGATACTTGTAGGAAATGTAACATTAGATAGATACAGTAGCATTTCGAGATAAATGGGAACAAAGACAAAAAAATGTCATCCTATAATAATAAAGGATTCAATTCTTCCAAAATATAGGGAATTATAATTATTCATGAACCCAACATAGAAGTTCTGAAAGCATAAAGCAAATGCTAACAAACTAAAAAAGAAAAATAAGTAACAGGTGACTATTTCACATACCACTGTCAACAGTGACTATGAAATTAATAGATTTGGACACGAAAGTCAGTTAATTTGACCTAACTTCAGAGGCACATAGAGAACACCCCATCAAATAGCAATAAATGGATAATAAATTTTCTCCCAAGTAGCAAGAAATATTTCCTTGGATTGTTCATAATCTAGGTCAGAATACAGATATCAACAAATTTAAGAACATAAAAATTATATAAGGGGGCTTTTTTTTTTTGCTTTTAGGGTCACACCCAGCAATTCTCAGGGTTGCTCCTGGCTCTTTGCTCAGGAATTACTCCTGGCAGTGCTCAAGGGACCATATGGGATGCTGGGGATTGAACCCGGATAAGGGAATTTTCTAACAAAAATGGAATACAACCAGAAATCAGTAATATGAGACAGGTTTAAAAGTTTATAAATAGGGTCTAGAGTGATAGTACAGCAGGTGGGGCATTTGCCTTGCACTCATCCGACCCTGGTCCAGTCCCTGGAAGCCCATATGGTTCCCCAAGCCCACCAGGAGTTATTCCTGACTGCAGAGCCAGGAGCACCCCCTGATCATCGCTGGGTTGTAGCCACAATAAACAAAAAACATTCATAAATATATAGAAATCAACACATTCTCGAAAACCCACAGATCAAAAAAAAGTAACCAAAGGGGAAAGAAAAAAATAACTTGAGAGAAATGCAATTACAGAAATAAAGTATGTAAAATATCTGTAATTGATCTGAAATCTAATAGTAATTTATCACTGTAGGATAATATATAAAATTATTAAAAATAAGTCATATAACATGAAGTGGGAAGAACTGGGGACAAAGGGAAAATAGCCTTTGCAATAAATAATCTTTGCAACGAATTTTTAATACAATACCATAGGCACTGGCACAATAATCGGTAGAGTGATGACATGGACTAAAACATCTTTGGTACAGAAAAATTAATTATGAACAAAATGAAAAGAGAACCACTGAACTAGGAGTATTTCAAGCTATATATCTGATATGCAATTAATATGAAAAAATTATTTTAAAATATCACAACACAATAGCAAAATAATCTAGTTTCAAATTTGGAATAGAAAGTTCATCTTTCAAGAAGATACAAAAATAGCTGTAGCTGACAGGTAAATTAAAAAATCGCACAACTTCTCTAATCAGGAAAATGCAAGTCAAAGCTAAAAAGGATTTTCATTTAGAAAAATGAAAATTAGTAACGGCACCATGGCAAGCAGTGTGGAGATTCCTCAAAGCATTACAAATAAAACTGCAATGAGACCCAACAATCCCACCCTAGGCATATGTCCAAAGGAAATGAAATCAGTGTGGAAGAGAGAGATCCACACTTCCACGTTCATCGCAGAATTACTTACAGTAATGAGATATGAAAAACTAAACGCCCATACAATACAATGGTGAAGTAGACATGGTACGCAATGAAACTTTCTTCAATCATAAAAGAAAGGTCACCGTGCTATCTGTGACACGGAGAATGATATCGAGAGCCTTAGTCCAAATGGAAAGATTGAGAAAAACAAATTCTGTACAAAAACTTTCAGAGTTATAGAGTCTGAAGAAATACAAGGTCATTGTTATTTGACAGGAGTAGAAGAATAAGAGAAATTTCCAATTAAAATTTTGGAACCATACATATTGTGGTGACTATAGTTACTATTTGTATTATATGTTTGAAAGTTAAACATTTTACACACACAATTGGTAGCTCTGTGTAAAGATGGAGGCGTTAGTGAATTTGTTTGTGATCATCATTTAGTAAACAAAATAAAATAGATCTCATTTCTTTAATGTAAAATAAAACCAAAGAAAGTCGATCAACTGAAGGAAACATGAAAACAATGATTATCAAGTGTTTCTTTTGAGGAAACCATTGTCTAATTTGGGAGAGAAAAATGTGAATAGATTTTTGTTCTGTTGCTATGGGAACAGAAAGGAGGAAGCAGTTAATTTTAAACAGAGTACCTCAGTAAGTTCCACAGAGGTTGCTACCTATGAAACAAAGGGAAAGTGGAAAGATATTCCAGCAGTGAAAACAGCAAATCAAGGTGAAGAAAGTTTCCTTGATCCTACACTCAGGAAATAACAAAACTCAGATATGACTAGACATTAACATAAAATCACGTGATCACTTGACTTTCCATTGATCATTGATTTGCTCAAGAGGGACCGTCTCAAAATAGTGGTGAAAATAGGGCTTAAAATGGTAATCTACAAATGGTTAAGAAACACTTTATTTCCAGGCTCTGAATTTTGAACCACATCCGAAAAAAGTGTGCCAAAAGCACTGAGTCTCAATATCAAATATTTCCAGATTAGTACATAATGTAGCAGGGAAAGTGTTGTAACAATTTCAGAATTGACTTGGGCTAGAGCAACACTACAGCCAGCAGGGTGAAAAAAAATCAGAATTAACTTTGCTTCAAATTCAGAATCAGTATCTCAACAACTTTAATCTACTCTCTAATCTTAAACTAGATTAGATTACATTTGATCTTGGTCAGTAAGTTAGTTTTAAATTTTAGAAAATAAGATTTATATAATGCTTTTATAGCTAGATATTAGCATTGCTGAATGACTTTAGAAACTTTTTATTTATATTTTGTTTCTATTTCTTTTGTGCTACTCATTTTCTTTAAATCAGAAATGACTTCGTCCACAGAAGGTCCAGCAAGGGATTGGAGCGACAGCACGCAGATAGGGCATTTGCCTTGTACACGACCAGAATAACCCAGTAAACCCATATGTCCAGCATACCCACATGACCCTACTGAGCGCTGCCAGGTATAATTCCTTAATTAGAGCAAGGAGCCAAGTGCAACTCCTGAGCTGTGTGACCACTCCCCTACAAAAGCCACATAAACTCCAGTTAATAACATGGAGTGTGAGTAGGAAAAACAATTTCTTCACTTGTGAATTAGTACATCTTAGAAATCATCATAACATAAATTGAAAGACTTCCCTCCCATCATCACATATTACTGTTATAAAACTAACCACTTAACACGACAGAAGGACAATATTTGTCTTCCTTATGGTCTTGCTTAATGCTAATAAAGACTCCTCAGTATAGCCTTAATAATGGCCCTCATTGAAGGTTAATTTGCTAAACTTAGAAAAATACACACACACTTATTGTTGGTTTACATGCAGAAAAAGCCCATTTTTAAAAGCTCACTGAACAGTTTAAGCTAAGAACTCACCTCACGGTGGCCTGTAAATTAAGGTTTGCTGTGTCTAGGCAGTAATATGTACCTAAAGAACAGGATCTGAGAGAGTATCACAAAATTGCCATGCTGGTGAAATATTGGAGGATGTCTGCAATGCTGAGAATGAGTCTAGAATACAGTTTTCAAAATCTGCTAGGATAGTGAGAGTTAAACTCCATATTTCTGTCCAAGTTCCTATAGTAGTTTGTATAAGCATATGAAAGGAATAGCCACTCTCTTTATAATTAGCCATAAATAACAGATAAACCAAAAAAAAGTCCTTAAATTGGATGCCAATTGAATGTTAGCTAAATTTAAGACTTATACTGCATTAATGCTTCCATTAATAAATGTATGCAATTCTCTTACACCAACTGTTATTTAGCATCAGGCTCTATCAGTCCTCTCCCACGTTAGGAGAGATGCCCTTAAAGCAGAGATGTGGATAGGACGTTCCTGCCTTATCTCAATCACTAACGTATCTTGATCACTTCCATCATTGACAATACTGAAGGAAAGTGGCCACATAGTAATTAAAGAAACAGAATCTAGCATGGCCACTATGTATGGTCAACATAGGAATTTAAATAAATTTCATTGGGATATATGACAAACATGATCTTATTACATTTTGATGATCAACATTCAGCAAGAAAATAACAGTTTGAAACTTCAAGACGCAAAGACTTACTCTGACATTCTGAGACCTGATATTTTTCACTCAGCTGCAGTGTGTAAATACTATTGTGGAGTGACACCTTAACCTTTTGTAAAGTAAACATCCTTTTCCTTTAAAGAAAACAAATTCCCTCTGCTCTTTAGACATTATAAATAGATGAGTAAAGCAATTTAGCTGCTGAATAGGGAAGAGTAAGGTTAGGAACATAGCCCTTATATCCTTAAAACCCAGAGAAGTAATAAGGAAGCTGGTGCATTCTAACTGGTAAAGTGATAAGAAGCAGGAAAAAATTGGGAATATGAAAGGTGATAAGTTCCTGTAACACATGCTACTATTTTCATTATTCAGAAGCCCAAACCACCATATATATGCATATGTTTATTTAAATATAAGGTATATATTTGATTTCAATAAACATGCATATATGTATATATGCATATGTTTATTAATATTTATGTTTAAAATGTCATGGATTGAACTTGAGTTAGCATACAGGCCAGAAAAAATACCCTAGCACCTTTCTTCCAATATTGCTTCCACATAGAACTTCATGCCTTACCACTGAATTTAATTATGCATACAAGAACCACCTTTCAGTATTTTACAGGAGAAACCTGAACCACTTACTGCGCTATTTTTACTATTCTTCAGAGTATGAACAGAGACTTTTAAAGATCAAATCATTCCTTATGTACAAAGGAAAACTGAACATTTAAACTCAAAACTCAGAAAAATAGCAGTAAATGAAATAAACACCCATACTGAAACAAAACATACAGATAATCCTCTCAAGAAGTTATCTATAGCATGCATATATATATGTTATTATTTGTTGTGCCAATCAACATATAATTTATATGTTTAAAAAGGATTCCTGAGAATAGATGTTTGTTATAATGAAAAGGCAAACAGGACTAAGAGTCTGGCTATTCTGTCAATTGAGAGCCAAAGGTCACCCTTCTGGTAATATCAGTTTGCAAATATTTATTGAAAATACTCTTAAAGTTAAATATGATATTCTATGCTTATTTTAGCAAATATGTTTTTGTGTGGATCATCACTGCGCTGCATTCCAATACTTTATTTTGATTTAACTTCATAATTTTTCAAAGACATAATCATAAACTCATAAATATTGTTCATATTGACCTTATTACTTTATTTGTTGATGAAATCATATTATTTATATATTGACTCACATACATGGGGCAGAGCTGCTACCAGCTCTCCCTGTGCCCAGCTGATCATGAGGTGCCCAGGAGGCAAGAAGCCAGTGGATCCAATCCCCCACACCATGAGGGCCTCTATTTTCCACATCCGACTCCCCTCTCGTCAGAGCTCCACCCAGCAGAAGAGCTGATCACAGCCCGACTCATCAATAAATGCTGGAGATCAGAGGTAACTACAAGAGTATCCCACCTGCACGGCAGAGCCTGGCAAGCTACCCAGGTCATATTTGATATTCCAAATACCAGTAACAATTATAGACCTCATTCCCATGACCTGATGGAATGGTTTGAGACTCTTTATGTTCCTGGAGCAAACAGATGCCCTTGGGCTCTACTAGCATGAGACAGGTCATATGGAGATGTTACTGGTGCCCGCTCGAGCATATCGATGATGAACAGGAAGATAAGTGATACAAATGATATATTGACCAAATAATATCACCTTATTATTTGGGTTGACAAACATCTCCTATGCATGTCCTAGTATCTCTGTGATTTTCCCCTTCTTTATAAGTGTAAATATCCTAAATGTCCTATACTCATAATCTTTGAAGAAAGTATTACTAACATAAAATATATTTGAAAGTATCATAAAGATAATGAGTATCATTATAAAGTAAAGTATCACTGAGTACTCTGCTGAGAAAATACTCATAAAGTATCACTAGGAATCCTGCTATCTTAAGTAAAGAGCCAGGAAATTCCTCTCAATCTCTCTTATGGTTCAACTGAATAAGTTCAAAAGAAAGCATAATTTAAAGACATAATTTTAGTATTTAGTACAAAGCAAACATTGTCTATTCAAATTTCCAAGTCAGAAATAATACCTGTTTCAGTCATATCCTAAGCCACTGGAACAGTACAAACTCATTTCACTGGTCATTCTTCTGAACCGTAGCCATCATAGGAGCTTTATTTGTGATAATATTGGCATGGATAAATTTTTAAAAAGAGCAAACCCCTAAATATTCCAACTTCTGAAAGTCCAGATACCCAACCCTCTGTAGGCAATTATAAAGTGACTTTGCTGAGGAAGTCTGGCGTTCAAATACTCTTCACCTTTGAGACAGTCGCATCAACTTTCTAGTTCAATTATATTACTTCACAACACTTTCAGTAGTTCATCTGTATTTATATATAGTTTCGAATTGGGTTTGTGGAAGGAAGCTTTAATGTTTCTGACACACTATCATAGTCAATATTTCATTTCTACAATGATCATAATCTGAATTTTTTGTATATAACAAAATTTTGTATATAATTTGAATATAACCAAATCAAAATACAAAACAAAAAGTGACAGATCCTTGAAAAATGAGTAATTAGCAATAAATTAGGGGGAAAGACCTTTAAAGATATTTGTATGAAACAAAGTGTTAGTCAATATGAAGAAGAATAGACCAAATAAGATCGACGGGACTATGTGATAAAGTTAAGCTAAGAAATATATGATGGACACAACTGCTGAAAAGAAGGGAGGGACAGAGATAGCTTAGTGGGCAGCGCCCATGTTTAGACCAAGGCAGGTAGGGCCAGAGATAGCTCAGTGGGCAGCGTCCATGTTTAGCCCAAGGGACAACTAGCTTTGCTTCAGGTCACCAAATTTCCCTGGAGCACCTTTGCTAGGGTCCTCCGAGGCCAGAAACAGGAGTAGCAAAAGCCCCCATGAACCTCTTTGTATGGTCCAAGTCATCAAAAAAAGGAGAAAAAGAAAAAAAAAAGAAAATGAGAGGAGAGTTGGTTAACAACAAAATTAAGATAGAAAAATGACATCAGCGGTTTTAAGGGCTATACACCACAAGTCGTGGTCTGATTTCAAATCTGAACGCAAAATTTTAAGTATCAAAAGAAATCCATGACAAAATTTTAAAAATAGCTTAATCTGATTTTACAGTGATTATCAAACTCCCTGTACAAACTCCCTGTTTATGGCATGTCAATCTGGATATATGATCATAATTCAGAATGTTTTCCTTTTCTTCTATAATATCGCCAACCTGTAAGAGACTATTTAGAACACAATTGCAAATAAAACTCTTACAAAATGGAAACTTGTTTTTCAGAGACTAAATGATCAGCATAAAACATGTGTTACTTTAGTGTCTGCATATATTCAAAATGAAGTGAAACCTAATATTGCTATCAGTTGTTGGTTGTTCCTGCCATGTGGCGCATCATGCTACCGAAAAAGTATTTCATATCCTTCCAGTGATTGACATTGAACAATTGTTGATGAAATTATTCTCTTAATTCATCATTTATGCTATTCAAACTGAACAACTGATGAATTTTTATGATTCCGCTTACATTCAATATTCTTTAGTTCTCACAAATAAAGCTAAGAACATCTCCATCTGAAGCACCAAAATTGTACTTTCATTCTGAAGAAATGTCCTCCAAATTATTAACATTGTAAATAATCTATTGAGTGAATACGACTTATTTCTATTACATAGTTCTCAATATATCTTTAGGAAATTGAAAGAAAATCAGTGTTATTGAAACACTGTTACTTAACAGAACTTGTTGAATATATTAAAGAAATAACTAAAATAATTATTCCTTTCCAAATTCTGACTTTTATTAAAATGGACAATATTATGTATGAGTAGACAAAATAAATTTTAACTTGAAAATAATTTTGACTTTGATCTTTGCCCTGACTTTCATATGAAATATATTTCATATCCTGAAGTTTCAATAATTTATGTCAATGTTATCAATACTCTCCAGCAGAGAACAAAAGAATTTATCGTAGCACTGAAGAGAGAGAGAGTAAAAACAACAATGCTTTTTTGGGGGGTAAAGGAGTGGATTTTCTTGATCAGCATTTTTGAAACCATTGATGGCTAAATGCATAGTTATAAGGAAAAGAACAATTTAAACCATCACTCTCTTAAAATGAATTTGAAGAAAACAATCTCGGACTCATTGTTCATTTTACGAAGAGCAAAAAAAGAAGGGTTGTGAGGACACTCTTACGGCCATCCCTTGCTTTGTTTCCTGATTTCTGTTCTAATTCATCTTGGTGTTTCATGGTGTACATGTAGAAGAGCAATAATATCTGCTCTTCGGTACAATGAGCAATGAGTGAGGGACTTTAATAATACCTGAAATAAGAAACCAAATACAGGGGCCAGAGTGGTAGTGCAGTGGGGAGGGCGTTTGCCTTACATGTCCTGCATCTCTACCGTCCCCTGAGCACTATCAGGAGTAATTCCTGAGTGCAGAGCCAGGAATAACCCTTGAGCATCATTGGGCATGAGCCAAAAAGGGGGAAAAATCTAATATAATTCATTTACATTTGAATTTACTAATGGCTATTCAAAGCATGTCTGAGCTAAAGATGCCAGCATATTGGTGTTTCATGGTGTCTATGTACATTTAATAATATCTGCTCTGCATAAAAGGAGCACTGAGTCAGGGCTGGAGAGATGGGGCAGCTTGTAAGGCACTTCCCTGGCATGTGGCTGTCCTGGAACTGAACCCTGAAATCCCACAGGATTTCAGAGCTCTGCCAGCAGTGATCCCTGAGCACAGAGCCAGGAGTGATCCCTGAGCACAGAGCCAGGAGTGACCCCTGAGCACAGAGCCAGGAGTGAGCCCTGAGCACAGAGCCAGGAGTGAGCCCTGAGCACAGAGCCAGGAGTGAGCCCTGAGCACAGAGCCAGGACTGATTGCTGAGCACAGAGCCAGGAGTGATCCCTGAGCACAGAGCCAGGACTGATCCCTGAGCACAGAGCCTGGACTGATCCCTGAGCACAGATCCAGGAGTGAACCTGAGCACAGAGCCAGGAGTGAACCTGAGCACAGAGCCAGGAGTGAGCCCTGAGCACAGAGCCAGGACTGATCCCTGAGCACAGAGCCAGGAATGAGCCCTGAGCACAGAGCCAGGAGTGAACCCAGAGTATAGAGCTGGTAGTGATCCCTGAGCACAGAGCCAGGAGCGAGCCCTGAGCACAGCTGGGTATGGTCGCTAAACAAAACAAAAATTAGCAATGGTTATATAAAGCCTATTTTTAACTAGATCAGAATCAATTACGAGGCATAACTGACTCTCCTATCTTTGGGTGGTCTCATTCCGCACTTGAGAGTATGACAAATAAATCAAATTGGTCTGGAGAAAAGAATAAAAAGAAATACCACAGTCATTCCCGGGAATTTCTTTCTATTTCCTGGGAAGCATTTGACTACGGTTAGCTGGTTCCCCTAAAGTGCCCATGAATCTTTAAGTTCTCTCAAGCCAAGTAAAAGCTCTAATGCATCTCTCTCCTCTCCTCTCCTCTCCTCTCCTCTCCTCTCCTCTCCTCTCCTCTCCCCTCCCTCCCCTCCCTCCCCCTCCCCTCCCCTCCCCCCCCTCCCTCCCCTCCCTCCCCTCCCCTCCCCTCCCCTCCCTCCCCTCCCCTCCCCTCCCTCCTCTCCTCTCCTCTCCTCTCCTCTCATCTCCTTTCTCCCTTCCCCTATCCCTCTCTATGTCTTCTCTCCTCTCCTCTCCTCCTCTCCCTTCCCTATCCCTCTCCATGTCTTCTCTCCTCTCCTCTCCCCTCTCCCTTCCCTATCCCTCTCTGTCTCTTCTCTCTTCTCCTCTCCTCTCCTCTCCCTCTTCCCTATCCCTCTCTATCTCTTCTCTCCTCTCCTCTCCTCTCCTCTCTCCCTCCCCATCCCTCTCGATGTCTTCTCTCCTCTCCTCTCCTCTCTCCCTTCCCTATCCCTCTCTATCTCTTCTCTCCTCTTCTTTATTTTTGATTTCTTGATTTTTTTGAGTGGCACCTGGCAGTGCTCAAGGCTCTGTGCAGGGAATTGCTTCTGGTGGGGCTCCAGAGACCATATGCAGGGCGGGGTTAATCTCAGGTCACCTCATGCAAGCCACACACCTGTCCACTGCACGACCACTGCCAGACTCCCGAAATGTCTTTATTTTAATAAAAAATTAATTCTCTTGCTCAAGGCTAGTAAGCAATGGTGTTGGACTTTAAGCCCAGCTCTGGTTTAAAAGTCTCCTGGTAGCCACACCAGTTTTGAATGGCTACACTGCATTTTCCCCTCAATGGAAAGCAACATAAATTCCTCAAAATAAAATATGTGATTCCAAAAACCACTAGTTTTTTTAAATTTGATAGTTACGCAGCTGCTAATGTGTTTGAAAATATTTTTGGCTTTTGATTATTTGGGGTAGTGAAGGGCACACCGGCAATGCCCACAGCTTATACTAGCCTAGGGACACTTCTGACAGCGCTCTGGATGCAAGAGTGCTGGGGTTTGAACCTGCGTCAGGCACATGCAAAGTAAGTGCCTGCCCCACCTTTTTATCTCACTGGTACCAGATTGTAATTTTGAGGGATAAACTTTGAAGGTTTATTAAATAAGCCTTTACCATAAATATATGATTTAGATGTCATTTATCATGGCTGACATTCACGATGAACTTCAAAATTTTGAAATTAAAAAAATAAGGAATAAAATGCATATTTTATATTTTGGGTTTTTGTTTCTGTGTTTTTTGGGCCAGACCATGGTATGCTAAGCTGATTGCGCCTGACTCCATGCTCAGTAATCACTCCTGGGATTGCTCAGGGGTTAATATGGGGTGCTGGGATGGAACTTGGGTTAGGTACCAGAAAGACAAATGTCCTGTCCTTTGTATACTCTCTCACCAACCTCCCTCCCCCGCCAATGTCAAAGTTTTGAATATTTTAATTAAAAAGTACAAAAGTATCAGTTACATTATTACAATCAAATCTGTAGTTAAAACGAAAATGGGATTGTGGAGAATATAAGAGTGTCAACAAGCTTAAAAGTTTAAATTATAGGATGTGGTGAGATGGTACATGCCTAAGCCTGCCGGACTTCCACATGGCTGACTGGGAGTTGATCCTTAGTACTGCCAGGAGGGAACCATAAGCACAGAATCAACCTCAGCTGAGTTCGGCATCAAAACAGCAATAACAACTTATTTACAGGGCAGAGATAGACAGGGGTTAAGGTGCTTGGGACTTGCCTTGTGTGCAGCTGACTATGGTGACCAATGTTTCAGTCTCTGATACGGGTACATCCTTCCAAGTACCACTAGATAGCACCTTGAGCACATAGTCAGGGCTATCTTTTGAGCCCCAACAGGTGTGGTCCAATATCTCCCCCACAATAAAATAAAATATAATACAAATTATTTAAAAGAAAAAATCATACTTAAAAGTTTTAAGATGTTCTTCAGATTGAAGCAGTCTTTCCTTTCCTCATATTAAGTAATTTACTATTTATAGTTAACCAATTATTATTTAACTTAATTTGCTGAGGAATATAGTTTAGGTTTTATTTTGCTTAATTCAACCTGATTGCAATATATGGGGTAGCAAATCTGTAGTCTTGGAATAACGACTTATAATCTGCATTTATATTTTACTATGCCTTACTATTAAATTGCTGTTTCAGAGCAGCAGACATCCAGTGTCAGTCATTCGATGAAATGAATCCTTATTTCCAAAATACAGAATTATATAAGACAGATTTTCTACAAACCTATAATTATGCCTACCCAGGCTAACATTAATGAGTTTCTAAAATGGCTTTGGAAAAGAGATTACATTGTGAAAAGCATGGCTTGAAACGATAGAAATTATCTAGTTCATCAGAATTCCATCTCAACTATTCCAGAATTTTATATCCCATTAAAAAACTGTCCATGAAGAAGATTTCAAGTTAAAATCTGTATGAAATAATAACCCCCCAATTCTATTACTGATTTTTCATGTGTGAAATGGTAGCGAAGATGTGGCATATAAATTTGAAATGATGTTTGAACCAGTTATTTTCTTTGAATGCTATGGTTTCATTTGAAGAGGCTCTATTGAGTAAGTCTATAGATAATTCAGCCATTCTGCAAACTGCGGAACTCCGTCATCCGTCATGATTAGAGCAGCCATGTAGTCAATGCTGGCTATAGAAAATCAATTACTCCCTCGTTGCTTACACCAATATTCAATCTCAGTCTTAATACTGATCGTTTAAACCACGTGGGGGAAAATTCATTTCATGATAAGAGACAGGGAAAGAGGAGTAAGTACAGAAGTTAAAGGGATACCACCCAGTTTGACGAGATGGACGAGTTTTGAAAGATACAGACTACCACTTTCCCTGTAGTATATTTTGTGCCCCCCCCCTTATTTTTTTACCCCATTCTGTATTGTGGCTATTTCCTGGATAACATTTCTCAATTGCTTACTTGAGTTGGAGAAACTTTTCTTCAAAATTATTTAAAATATTTTGGTCTGTACAAAAGAAATCTTTTTCTCTCCTAGTCATTCTATACTCCTTTAAATGATGGTGATTTATCAGATTTACAGAATGCTTTTCAGTATATAATATTAGCACTATAATCCTACTGATGCTAGATAGAATTGCAACAATCACCAAAATTAGAAGACCAATGATGGGTATTCAAGAATTGCTTTTTTTGCTTGTATGAAAAGATCAAACAAGATTTATATCAGGGAAACAAACCATAAAGCCATTTAAAAAGATAAGATATGGATCAGAGAGATAGTACAGTACTTAAGATTTTTTGTCTTGCATGTGGTCAATCCAGCTTCAATCCCCAGAACATTTTTCCCTGGAGTACTGCCCGGAGTGATACTTAAGCAGAGATCCAGGAAAAGGTTCTAAGCACAGCTGGATATGGCACCCCCCCCAATGCACACACACAAAATAATCACATAGCATGCATCACACTCTCATTAATAAGCTACACTTACAAGTAACCAGAGGATAAAACAAAAAAAGGAGACAAACCTTAGATTGTAGTGTATTGTTATACCTGCATGCATATGTGTGTGAATAAGATCTTTTAGAGTTGTGGCATTTCCATGTATTTGGAATGCTCAACCGAAATATGTTAGCTAAAGTATAAAAAGGGCAACAGATAACTTTTTTAATATAGGCGTTTCTATAGTTTATGTTTTTCTTTGCACATCATGATGTATATATTTTCACTACATACAGTGAACACATAAAAGTGAACTTATCATTGGATAAATAGCTCAAAGAAACAAAAGGGGGCCGGAGCGGTGGCCCAGCGGGTAGGGCATTTGCCTTGCACGTGGCTGGCCCATGCCGGCCCAAGTTCGATCCCTGGCATCCCATATGGTCCCCTGAGCACTGCCAGGAGTAACTCCTGAGTGCAGAGCCAGGAGTAACCCCCCTGAGCATTGCCGGTGTGACCCAAAAAGCAAAAAAAAAAAAAGAAACAAAAAGGTTATAGCATTTTATAAAACCTTGCCATGATTTTTGGTGAGTACAGACAGGAAATACTTGAGAGGAAAGGATGCCACAATCAATCTTTTTAAGCACAGAACATTGCACTTCCTTTATATCTGATTCTAAGGCACAGAGGTTTATATCAAGCACTGTGCTTGGATTTCTACACAGTTTTAGAGGAGATTGAAGCCATTGCCTTGGCTGAGTCTCCATGAAGACAGTTAAGTGATGTACATTTAATGAAACTGACTCAAACTTACCTTTCATGAGTATGAATGTTCTATCAAGTTTTTCATAATGCTGTGAAATACAGTAGAGTTTCCTGCATGCCAAATCAGGTTAGTGTCTTACATGGAGGATTAAGTAAAAGTACTTATCATTGCCCTTAATAATAGCATAAGAAAACTAGATACATAAACAATCAACAATGCCTTTCATCTAAATAATATATGAATTATTTAAAAAATACTTTAAATCAAGGATAATCAATAACTTATATATATATGTAAATATAAAGTTACTGCTATAACATTTTTTGAAAAATTATTCTTACGTTGGCATGGTATCAATGCCTGGTATGAAACTGAATTGTTTTCTGGGCCAGAGGGCAGTTTGTGTGTCTTGGTTCAGCAGACCGAGATTAAATATTCCATCTGCTTCCTCAAGCCCTGTGAGGAGTAATTCCTGAGCACAGAGACAGAAGCAAACCCTGAGCACTGCCAGGTGAAGCTCCAGAAAGAAAAGAAAAAGAAGCAAACAAAAGTCCCAAATTGCTTTCTTCCATGTTAATAAAATTTGTATTCTTATTATTTTCTAGATAGACAGACAGCTTTCAACCACCTCGTAAGTACTACTTCCAAACCAAATACATTCTGCTCCTCCGAGAAGATACACAAGGCAGAACAGGGGACTGTGGCTATCTGTCCTGCTCAGGCACCCCAAAGTAGCAGGCAGTAGTGTGGGTCATTTGTTCCCCACAGTAACACAAATCCCTTCTCTATTTCCTTAAAGTGGCAAGAACATCAATCTTCACTACCATGGTGCAAAGGTGAATAAAACTATATAATAAATATCTATGCATTTTAATTATTTACATTTAATATTGATGTAAAGATATGAGGTCAATATTACATTTAATATTGATGTAAATATATGAGGTCTATAATTGTTATTGGTATCTGGCATATCAAATACGACACGGGTAGCTTGCCAGGCTCTAACGTGTGGGTAGCATACTCTTTTGTAATCATCTCAAAATCCAGCATTTATTGATGAACTGTGAGGCCACTTGCAGCCTCACGAGCTGGGCTGTGATAGGCTGGTCTGCTGGGTGGAGTTCTGACGAGGAGGAAGTCTGGATGTGGAAAATGGAGTCCCTCATGGAGTGGGGGGTTGTCTGGCTTGTTGTGAGGCTCTGCTGGGGTGGCAGGCCAGGGCTAGAACCCGCCATCCCTCCTGGGCTCCTCATGAGCGGCTGGGCACAGTGAGAGCCAGTAGCAGCTCTGCCCTATGTTTGTCTCTCGACAAACATAGACCTCATTCCCATGGCCCGATGGAATGGTTTGAGGCTCTTTATGTTCCTGGAGCAAGCAAGTGCCCTTGGGCTCTACTTGCATGAGACTGGTCATACGGAGATGTTACTGGTGCCTGCTCGAGCAAATCGATGATGAATGGGAAGACAGTGAAAGATATGAGGGACCAGTAAGCAGGCTGACTTTACAGAAACAATATTTCCTGGGTGAATGTAATATCTAAGCAAAGGGCAGAGCGTCCTCTAGCTTAAGTAAATACAATGTACTAGAAAAAAAGGATGGAATGTAATGATATTAATCTAGCGATGCTGGATCTCTGAGTCTCCACAGTCATATGTATTTGGGTGCTACAAATGTTACTCTTAATATAATCAGACCATGAAAGATCCAAGAAAGGGGTCATTAGCACTACAGAATAGTCAAATGCAATCTTATTGACCCAAAATCTACCATACACAGGATTCCTAACTAGGGATATGGGATATGCAAAAAATAAAAAATTAGGCCAGGGATTAATCAAGACCATAAATGGCTTCTTACTTTAAACTAAACTATACATTAAAATTATCACTAATAGGGGGCCAGAGCAGTTGGTAGGGTAGAGAGTTTGCCTTGCACAGAGACAACCAGGGTCCAATCTTCGAACCACATATGGTCCCTTAGCCAGCCAGAAATTACCCCTGAGTACAGAGGCAAGATAACACCTTGGGTACAGCCAGGTGTGGTACCCCGCACACCCCAAAAGTAACACCAATGAAGTATTTTACTAATATAACTTTTCAAGCATTTGCATGATTATTCATAGGAGATGCAGCTATTTATCAAAAAGCAGAGATTCAAAATTATAGAACAAAAGGACTTTTGCCAAATCAATGAGATACTGTTTACTGGAAAAGTCTCAAAAGATACTAATTAGAAAACTACTAAAGATTTTTAAAGACCTCCTCAAAAACAAATAGTAAGATAGCTTAAGTATGTTTATGCTAAGAACTCAATTCGATCCTGAGAGGTTTAACTACAAAAGGAACTCTCTAGTAGAAGTCTTATTATGTGAGGGAAGCTCAGAAGCAATGCAAACCAAAATTATCCTAATTAGATTACACCCATTCATACATTTCCCCCTCTAAGAACTACAGTGATTTGTATTCACCGCTTCATTCAGAAAAAAAACTCAACTGAACTTGTATATCATTGATTCAATGAATTCACTTGGCTGAAAACAAGTAATATACATTTTTTAAAAAGCAAAATAATTTTATTTACTTTAAAATATTGCTTCTACACTGGGAATTAAGGTGCTAAGGAGCCTGCCTTCAACACACACTGAGTGAGGTAGGTCAGCTCAGGTCTGCTTGCCAGCTTAGAGGTGTCAGAGGTCCCTCGCAGGTGTGTGCTGTAGATCCGACACTCAAACTCTCATCCTCCTCCACATGGTGCAAACGTCATTGTTCCACAGTCTCTGGGACAGTGAAATTCCTGGGCACTCTAGGCATCAATTAGCAAAATAGTCTTTCATACAACAAGACTTTAGACAAAGGCCTGTTGTATAGATGATGGAAATACAACCAACTCAGCCCTCTTGAATACCTAATCTAAAAAAATTGCAACCCCCACTCTTCCACCATCCCCAAACACACTTTCGGACTCTCCCCCAAAGAAACATGGGGATAACCCATTCTAAGGAGCAGCTGTGTTGGCATGAACACAACTTGGGTAGGACGTTCACTAGCATAGGCTGAAGATCAATTTTTAAGAGGAGTTGAACTGGTTCAACTGGTTAAATGCCTATGGTGGGGGGGGAGAGAGAGAGAAGAGAGAAGAGAGAGAGAGAGAGGAGAGAAAACAGCTCATATGTGTTCTTGAAGTTTTCCTCAAAATCAAACTATTCACAAGTAAGAATGCTGAGTAGGTTCAACGAGGACAGATCATGAACACACATCACTTGTACAGAAAATGATGCAGAAACATGCCCCGGCTGTATTTTTCGGCATGGTAATGAAGAGGAAATTGAGTGGAGTGAGGAAAGGCTAAACTATGTAACCTCCATGGACTGGGCTGGTTCAGAACCAAGTTTTTCAGTACAACAGTATTCTCTAGGTGCTGTCTGGGTCCATAAGAGCCAAGACTATCTATCAGGATGGCTTGACTCAGAGAGGACTTGCCCTACCCTTTGACCGGTCAGTGCCAGGCCAGAGTGCTTTTCTCTTTGGTGACACCAGAGAAAGCTAAGTTTTGGGGGCTGGCGAAAGGGAAGGGTTCAAATACTGACAGGACTTGAGCTAAAGCACAGGGTCACCTTGTTAAAGAGTTGTTTCCAATCATTTTTTTGTCAGCTATGTGATAAAAGAATAGTTTTGTCCACTCTGCTGTACAGATATTTTACAGCTGGTATTTCTGAAGCAGTTATAAGTTTTCCTTCTTCCTTGGAGAAAGATAACAGAATATTTGAAGCAACGAAGGTTCCACTGTAAACCTGGTGACAAGCCTAGCCAACACTGTTCCATCTTCTAGTTTCTGAGGCAATGTGACTACTCCATTGTACATGCAGTGTCTCCCTGAGTATTTCCTAGACTCAATGTCTACACAACATATTTCTTGTGTTTTATATAAGGGTATGAAACACTTCATAATCTATGTCTAATACTGGCAAGTCTTGCAGATTACAAAATGCATGCCCATCAAAGTGTTCATTAGTATTAAAAATTAAGTAGTTGGAGTTTTAAATGCTACATAAGATATAATAATCCTTGGCAACTTCTTAAATAGGTGATTAAAATGTGTTAATCGGATTTAAAAAAAATATTACTGGTGTTTTATATAAAGGGAAGTCAGTTAATTTTCACTATTTTAAGTAATTACTAAAGTGTTCAGAAGTAAATTAGACTTTGGTAATAAAGGAAATTCATTGTTTCAGTGGTTTTATCTTGCGTAAAAATATTTCTTTTGATAGTCTCGTTTTTGTCAGTATACAAGTAAATGGATTTATTCATGGTTTATTCTATGATTAATTCCCAAACTATTTATTTTTGTTAATTAAAGAGGGCATATGTAACCAGACCACAAAGCAAGACTAAGACATTTGTAGAAATGTTTCTATGTTAAATAAAGACAACTTCAACAGTTAATTACAGATTAACTCTGGGCTCCTTGTTAGTCAAGGTAACAAATTAAGCAAAGACTTTTTCACAATTTTTTATCTGTGTAAAAGTTGAGACTGCAGTGTTACATCGGGGCAAATATATTTTCGATATAATACTAATCACACAAGATGAATTATTAGGCAATATTTTAAAATTGCAAAATGTTATATAACTACAAAACATGCTACTTGATGACAATAATGGTGAAGGTGATTTCAATTCTAGTACAATGTTGCAGTTACAAAACAAGATAAGATGGCTTTGGAACATTGCATGCCTAAAATTTATTAATGAATAACTTTATAACTGTGGACTTGGTGATTAAAATAAGTATAAATGGCAGAGCTAATGTAATCAGCTCAGAAAGTCATGTGGAGTGGTGCGGGATCCAACTCACAGCCTCTGGCTGCAGAATGGTACTCCATTTATTTTATTACTATTATTTTTTTTTGGCTTTTTGTGTAACACCTGACAAGGCTCAGAGGTTATTCCATTTTTTTTTTTTTTTGCTATTTGGGTCACACCCGGCGATACTCATGGGTTACTCCTGGCTCTGCACTCAGGAATTACTCCTGGCGGTGCCTGGGGGGACCATATAGGATGCTGGGAATCGAACCTGGGGCGGCACAGGCTGGCCGCATGCAAGGCAAATGCCCTACCACTCGGCTATCACTCCGACCCTCAGAGGTTATTCCTGACTCTGCACTCAGGAATTATTCCTGGCAGTGTTTGGGGACCATTCTTAGATAATATTGTTTTTAGGATCTGGTCCTCGCCAGGATCTTTCACATTTATACACTGTATACAGTTCTAGACAGGTTCTAACTGATACCCGTCATCCCAGTAAGCCTGGCAAGAAGCCAGAGAAGACCACCCATCTAGTGGTCAGTCATTCTCAACATCCAGACTCCATAGTTCCTCAGAGCTCCATCCACGAGAAAACATGATCTCTTCCTTTTTAAGTTTCATAAGTAAATGCTCTAGATGAGAGCCTTCTACGGAGAGTATACCACCTACATGGCAGAGCCTGGCAAGCTACCCATGTTTTATTTGTTATGCCAAAAACTAGTAACAATTATGCACCTCAATTCAATGACCTGAAGAATGGTCTGAGGCTCTTCCTGTTCTGGAGCAAGCAGATGCCCTTGGATTATACTTGCTTGTGACAGGACATGTGGAGATGTTACTGGTGCCAGCTCGAGCATATCAATGAACAATGGGAAGACAGTGATACAATGATATATACATAAATATAAGAGGTCACCTAAAAATGATGTTTATTCAAGAACAATATTTGTATTCAGTTTCCAAAAGAAACAGAAAAAATTAGTTTATAGTTCAAAGGATGATTAATGTTATTAATGCAACTTCAAAACATTTAAGAATAGATGCAATATAAGTCACGTTTTCTGCATCATTCCTTAACAGAAATATGGGCAAAGTATAAGGTTAGTTTTGACTTTGTCATTTTGACTGGGCAAAACTTCATTCAAGGAAAGTTGTCAGTAACATAGCTTTATTGGTTTGTGTTTATATTAATAAGCCCACAATATTTAGTAAAGATGTAATATTGCTTTCCTTAGGATCTAAAGACAGCAACATGTTTATAATCTCAGAAACATCATACTCATGATTACAATAAACGCCAGCAGCCATTGTCTCTTGTTACATAGCTGTCACTGAAGCATGATAAAAATCATTTAAAAAGATCCCAGTTTGAATTACTAAATAGAGTCAGGAAAATAATGTTTCCTTACAAAACAAAATTTGATTTTATTCAAGATGGCACAGTAGGTCAAAATGGGCTGAAAAATAAGGAACCATCTAGTGCATGTCTCTAAGGTAGCTGGTTTAAGGACTAAAATAATAGCAATAAGTAATTAGCATACTAAAATCTTTGTGGATAAATACAGAAATCTGAAGGACATAGATGAGTGGAAGACCCTGTTCACATGCCAGATTAAAGGGTAGCTATATATATATATATGCATTATATATATTATATATATATATACATATATATGTATATATATATAAAGATTTGGGCCAAAATTTGCATAATGGAAACTAAATCCATGCATTTCCCAAATGGTAGTAGCAGGGACACTAAAAGAATAAATATCACTGTATCACTGTCTTCCCTGTCATCATCGATTTGCTTGAGCGGGCCCTAGTAACATCTCCATATGTCCTGTCTCATGCTAGTAGAGCCCAAGGGCATCTGCTTGCTCCAGGAACATAAAGAGCCTCAATCCATTCCGGAATGAGGTCTGTAATTGTTACTGGTATTTGGCATATCAAATACAACACGGGTAGCTTGCCAAGCTCTGCCTTGCAGGTAGCATACTACAGGTAGCATAAAAGAATAAATATTAAGACAAATAATTGAATAATTTGGCTATGAAATATCTGTTCTCTGAAAATAGAACCACTGAAGTCAGCTGAGTGTTGTGGAAAAGAAAAGTACATATTTATCTCCAAACACACATCAGGACATTTTGAGTACATTTTATTTAAATAGGTTGGTAGCATGGGGTGGGATATCGATTTTCATATTTTCTCTATGTCAAATGACAAGTTTTATAGGAGCTCCGAGGAAAAGGCCAGAGTGGAAAGCCCAAAGTACAGTGTAGAACTATGTTGTTACCATAGGACTGGAAACAATATCCAAAGAAACATTTCCAAGTATATATATGATTAAGCCCCCTCCTACATAGTTTATTCCCTAAAAAAGATTTCCCAACTTAAGCCAGAATGTAGCCGGAAACCCACAAAACCTTTAATTCTTGAAGTGCTGGATAAGTTCATGCACTTCTCTGGTACTTTGTCACTTGATCACTTGAATCCTGTTATTCATCGATTTGCTCGAGTGGGGCGCCAGTAACATTTCCATTGGACCCTATCACGTGCCAATGTAGCCCAATGGCATCTGGTTGATTCAGGAATATGAAGAGCCTTAAACCATTCCTTCAGGGTCTTGAGAAGGAAGTCTGACCATCTTGTAGGTGGGCGGCCACGTGGTCTTTTGACATCCCATGGGATCCAGTCAGTAACAGCTCTAGTCCAGTGGTCATCTACAAATCGCATTACATGTCCAGCCCATCTGATTTTCGATGCCTTGGCAAACGAGACAGCATCCCTGATTCTGGAATAGCAACGGAGGTCAGAACTACGGATTCCTTCTCTCACTTGAATGAGGCATGATACTCAAAGCATAGCTCTTTCGATTCCTCTCTGGGAGACCCGAATAGCATTCTCATCCTGCTTTCGTAGGGCCCAGGTCTTGAGGTGTATGTTAATGCAGGGAGAAGAGTGGAGCCAAAGAGATGTACCCGAGCAGGAGGTTCTTTCTCCTCTTAGCTATTTCTTCGATGCCTTTGAAGGCAATCCATGCTGCTCTCTTCCTCCTGTGCAGCTCAGGTTTTAGGTCGTTCATCATGTTGATTTCTTGACCTAGGTACATAACTGCTGCATTCAGAGATGTTTGTTCCATTGAGAGTGAATGGGGCCTCTGGAACTAGTTCATTTTTCATAAATGTGGTTTTCTTTAGATTCAGCTGTAGACCTATATTTCCACATTCTCGGTCAAAGTCAGCCAGCATTTGTGCTGCTTGGCTAATGTTTGGTGTTATTAGAACGATGTCATCAGCGAAGCGGAGGTGGTGTAGTTGCCAACCATCTATCTTCACACCTATTCCTTCCCATTCTAATTGTCACATAAAGTTCTCGAGGGTGGCGCTGAAGAGTTTTGGTGAAATGGTTTTCCTGGTACTCTGTAGAAAAATGAATTGATTCACACTAATGGCAGTCTGGGTGGGGGGTGGAGGAGGTGAACCGGGCTTGAGATGTTTGCTCACCCATCAGCGTCAATCAGAGCAGAAGGCACAATTAGCATCTGTTAGGACTCTTGTTTTCTGCTCCTTTTGTACTGCATAATTTGATACACCATTTCATGTTTTTAGGTGCTTCATGTAGCACACATTTATTTTAAAGTTACTTCCTTGAGAGACAGACATGGGGCAGAGCTGCTACTGGCTCTCACTGTGTCCAGCCGCTCATGAGGTACCAAGGAGAGATGGCAGGTTCTAGCCCTGGCCCACCACCCCAGCAGAGCCTCACAACAAGCCAGATGACCCCCCCACTCCATGAGGGACCTCCATTTTCCACATCCGACTTCCTCCTCGTCAGAACTCCACCCAGCAGACCAGCCTATTACAGCCTGGCTCATCGAGATCCACCCTGCTGCAGTCTTTTTTTAATCCGGCCCAGGTATGCTGATCCAGAGACAGACATGGGGCAGAGCTGCTACTGACTCTCACTGTGCCCAGCTGCTCATGAGGTGCCCAGGAGAGATGGCAGGTTCTAGCCCTGGCCCACCACCCCAGCAGAGCCTCACACAAGCCAGACGAGCTCACACTCCATGAGGGGCCTCCATTTTCCACATCCGGACTTCCTCCTCTTCAGAACTCCACCCAGCAGTGCTGCAGTCTTTTTTAAACCGGCTCAGGTATGCTGATCCAGAGACAGACATGGGGCTGAGCTGCTACTGACTCTCACTGTGCCCAGCCGCTCATGAGGAGCCCGGGAGGGATGGCAGGTTCTAGCCCTGGCCCGCCACCCCAGCAGAGCCTCACAAGCCAGACGACCCCCCACTCCATGAGGACCTCCATTTCCCACATCCGGACTTCCCCCTTGTAGGAAATCCACCCAGCAGACCAGCCTATCACAGCCCGACTCGCGCGGTCACTTGGGGTCGTGCGGTTCATCAGTAAACGCTGGATTTTGAGATGACTACAAGAGTATGCTACCCGCATGGCAGAGCCTGGCAAGCTACCCGTGTCGTATTTGATATGCCAGATACCAGTAACAATTATAGACCTCATTCCCATGACCTGATGGAATGGTTTGAGGCTCTTTATGTTCCTGGAGCAAGCAGGTTCCCTTGGGCTCTACTTGCATGAGACAGGTCCTATGGAGATGTTACTGGGGCCCGCTCGAGCAAATCGATGATGAACGGGAAGACAGTGACAGTGACAGTGACAGTGACTTCCTTGAAAAATCGAGAACATCATGCAACAATTAGAATGTGAAGGAATGGGAGTGAAGCTAGATGGTTGGCAACTACACCACCTCCGCTCGCTGATGACATCGTTCTAATAACAACAAACATTATCCAAGCGGCACAAATGCTGGCTGACTTTGACCGAGAATGTGGAAATATAGGTCTACAGCTGAATCTAAAAGAAAACCACATTTATGAAAAATGAACTAGTTCCAGAGGCCCATTCACTCTTAGTGGAACAAACATCTCTGAATGCAGCAGTTATGTGTACCTAGGTCGAGAAGTCAACATGATGAACGACCTAAAACCTGAGCTGTGCATGAGGAAGAGAATGGCATGGACTGCCTTCAAAGGCATCGAAGAAATAGCTAAAAGGATAAAAGAACCCCGGCTCTGGGCACATCTCTATGACTCCACCGTTCTCCCTGCATTAACATAAGCCTCAGAGTTCTGGGCTCTACGAAAGCAGGATGAGAATGCTATTTGGGTCTCCCAGAGAGGAATCGAAAGAGCTATGCTTGGAATATCACGCCTCACTCAAGTGAGAGAAGGAATCCGGAGTTCTGACCTCCGTGACTATTCCAGAATCAGGGATGCTGTCTCGTTTGCTAAGGCATCGAAAATCAGATGGGCTGGACATGTAATGCGATTTGGAGATGACCGCTGAACTAGAACTGTTACGAACCTGACCCCATGGGATGTCAAAAGATCATGTCGCCGCCCACCTACAAGATGGCCAGACTTCCTTGTCAAGACCATGAAGGAACAGTTTGAGGCTCTTCATATTCCTGAATCAACCAGATGTCATTGGGCTACATTGGCACTTGATAGGGTTCAATGGAAATGTTACTGGCACCTGCTCGAGCTAATCGATGAATAATGGGATTCAAGTGCAACAGAAAAAAACCTGTTTCATTCTTAAACATTCCAATTTTACAACATACATCTATAGGATCTGCTTAGTCTAGCTATAATAGGTTAGATACAGCAAAATGGAAGGACCTCCATGTACTATACAAGGCTAGTAGACTGGAGTATTTTTGCACCTGCAAAAAAATGATATCTGACCATATAGTAAAAGAGAAATAAACTATAAAGCTTAGGTGGAATATTAAATGCATATCATTTTCCTCAGATTTCATCCTCAAGACACAGGTTCTAAAGCTTGTATTGAAAGTACAATTAATTGATTAAGAATGTTTTTCCTAACCTATTAGAAATTAGTATGAAGAATGAAGCTAAGTAGCTGATTGCCCGAAAAGCACACAGGTAGGTATTTCCATCTTAAAACCTCATAATGGGTTAGAGAGGCCACCCAGAGGAATTTACACTGTAATTTTCATGAGGGTTTAACATACAGTCCACCTGGTCTCTTGATCACTACTAGGAGTGGTCACTAACAGCCATGCCAGGAGTATACCCCCCCACTGAAAAACTCTTTGTGTGATCCAAAACCAAACCCAAAATAAAACAAAACAAGGAAGAGAGGGAGGGAGGCAGGTGGAAAAGGAAGGAGGAAGGGAGGGAGGAAGGAAGAGAGACAAAGAAAAGAGGAAGAGAGAGAGGAGAGAAAGGAGAGGACAGAGAAAAAAAGAGAGGAGGGAGAGCGAGAAAGAAAAGAGGGAGAGAGAGGAAAGGATGGAGAGGATGAAGGAAAAAAGAGGAGAGAGAATAAGAGAGAAGGAGGGAGAGAGGGAGGGGAGAGAGAGAAGGCAGAGAGAGAGAGAGAAAGAGAAAACACAGGTTCCTAAGAAAAATGTTCAAGGAAGTGGGATAAGAAATAACAAAAAAGATGGTAAGAAATGGTACAACTGGATTTCAGCCCAGTAAAAATTCAGTCTCAATATTATTATGTGTATGTGTAAAATTATTGGGAGAGAGATGCAGAGACAGAGAGATAGACAGAGAGAGAAAGAGAGGAAATGGGGGGGTACCTGCTATTAAGGTAGCCTGGGGGTGGGGCAGGAGGGGGTGGGGGTACTTTGGTGGTGGAAATGGGGCACTGGTGGAGGGATGGGTGCTGGAATACTGTATTACGAAGAACCAATTATGAACACCTTTGTAATTGTATGTCTCACGGTGGTATAATAAAAAATTTAAAAAAATATTACTAGGTGTAATATTGACTCAGATACACGGGGCAGAGCTGCTACCTTATCTCCTTGAGCACAGCTGATCTTGAGGTGCCCAGGAGGATAGGTGGGTTCTAGTTCTGGCCCGCCATCCCAGCAGAGCCTTGCAAGAAGCCAGAGGAATCCCCACACCATGAGGGCTGCAATTTTTAACATCCAGACTCACAACTCGTCAGAACTGCACCCAGCAGAAGAGCTGATCACAGCCCTGCTTGCCAGAGTCCCAGCCTACAGCAGTCTATTTCAAGCCCAGGGATGACTGACCCAGAAACTCAGATCCACGGGACAGAGCTGCGACCAGTTCTCCCTTGTGCCCAGTTGGTCATGAGGTGCCCAAGAGGGATGGCGGGTTCTAGACCCTGGCCCACCACCCGGCGGAGCCTCCAAAAAAGCCAGAGGAACCCCCACAGAGGGCTGCCATTTTCAACATCCAAACTCAAAGTGGCGCAAGCGGCTACGCAGTTCATCAATAAATGCACAAGATGAGAGGCTACTACAATTTCATCCCACCTGTATGGCAGAGCCTGGCAAGCTACCTGTGTCATATTGTTATGCCAATAAGCAGTAATGATTATAGACCTCATTCCCATGACCTGAAGGAATGGTTTGAGGCTCTTCAGGTTCCTGGGTGAGCAGATGCCCTTGGGTTACACTAGCATATGACAGGATGTATGGAGATGTAACTGGTGCCTGCTTGAGCTAATTGATGAACAAAGGGAAGACAAGTGATACAAGTGATTACTATGTGTGAACCTGTGAAGTAAGATACACTTCAGGGTTTGTCTCTACTCCATTATTTAAATAGCCAACCTATTTAAATAAAATGTACGGCTTTGTGTTTATGATTCCCGGCTCTGGGCCTTAAAGGAGGTGGGCGAGACATACAGCGGAAGCACACCCTGGAGTCCACAATCATGCAGCATATGAAAAAAGGGCCACAAGAGCTCACAGAAGCTGCAGGATGAGGCCCCAACTCTTCAGGAAAGGACCTAATGGGCTTCTGTACAGGACAGCAGTTACTACCAGGCCCTGTGGTTAGACCTTTAATGTCCTTGCAAATCACTTGGCCAAAGAGTTGACCTTAGTCATCTACAAAATTAGAGGACATTTTCAATAAACCACAAGCTCATAATGATAGATACGAGCTAATTTAACTCAATGAATGTTTAAACATAGTCTTGGGGTCACATTTTATAACTCTTATAGTGGAACAACCAGGGATTTAAAGAATTGATTATAGGCTGTACTCTCTATGTCTGCTGTCGCTGATATAGACATATAGACATAAAAATTTGTATTTAATCACAGCACGTGTCCCCAGTTGCTGTTATAAATGATTTCTTTATACCCCAAATGAAGAAACCCAATACATAATTGTTCCCCCAATGAAATGTCAAAATGATATTATATATGAAAGGCTCAGAATCTGGAAAACTAGAAATACTAAATGATTGCTACAAAAATAAAAGTATGAACATAATAAATTGACTTAGCTAACACTGATTTTGAATATTAATAAAAATACCTTGATGAGTTAAACTCATTTTTATTATGGAAAAGCTTATGAAGATGCTAGTGCATTTTCATAATAGTGTAATGTTTCCATAAATTTCTGTGATGATCCAAAACAAAAAGTTCAACATTGTAGAATAAAATTTTCCTGACAGCAGATTCAAAATCAGTAAATGTGTTTTGAATTGCCTACATACTTCAAATGTTTCAGTACTCAGAGTATGTGTTTAAGGTAAAGTGTGAGTCCAGCAAAAGCACTAAAGTCCAGAAAAGCACGCACTTCTTACCTATATCAGTCAGATTTCTGAAAAAAAACTTTATATGCACACAATACGCTAAACGGAAGCTTCAAGAACTAATCCCAAGTGATTCTATATCTGTCACAGAACAATCACAGATCTCTCAGGATTAAAGGTCTGCTGGTAAGAGACGTACAGATGAGAGTCAAATAGCATAAATATGGTTTAGTTCTGCTCTATTAATGTAACTGAAAACCTGCACATAGACCACAGAAAGCCATTACTCATATATAATTTAGAGGCAGCAGAGTTCTAGATTATAGTCTAGTAGAAAAAGCTTTCTTTGAAAACAAAGCTAGACATTATTTTTTTCAGACTAATACCATAAATCTCATGTTTCAAAAAATGAAAGTGTTTCAGTTTGGAAAAAAAAAACACATAAAAATAAAGATTCTGGTCTAATACTCTATGCTTGAGGAAATGTGAAAATGTAGAATGAAAATATGCATCCTATAATCCATCGTAACTTAATACAAAAATGATAAAAAAAAGGGAAAAAATTAAACTCTGGGATCAAAACCATAGTAGAGCATTAAGGTGTGTGTCCTGGTTGTGGCCATCAGGGGTTACTTACCTGGTGTCACACAGGTCGCCCAGCACTGCCAGAAGTGACCCCTGAGCACTGCCGGCTGTGGCTTAAACTCCTTTCCTCCCCAAAATCTGAAAAATAAGTAAACACATACATCACACTAAAAGAAAGCATTAAAAAGTCAAATATCACTAGTGTGTCCCAATTAAGAAGGGCCCCAATTAAATAGCTATAGATCTTTATATATGCAGGTATTTTCACTTCTACGTATTTTATATAAATATCTATAATACACAAAAATAACTTCAGACACTATAGTCCTCTGTAGGATACTCATAAGAAAAGCCCAGAGGAAGTTAGGAAAATGGTTTACTGCTTTTGAAGTAACTATTCAATAATCATATAAAGATATTTTACTGCACGTAAACCCACTACAGAAAGGTTCTCTTTCTTTTGCATATATGACATCTGACCCCAGTCTTTGACCCACAGTTGATACTAGATAAATACTTCTAGTTAGATTCAAAAATAAGTCCAGAACCAGTAATTTCTGCACACTTTGAAGTGTACAGAATGCTAGAAGTTGTGAGCATGTCAATATGAATAGTCCGCTGAGCCTAAGAAGAAAAGAGGAAATACCGTTTACTATGTCAATTATTTTTTACAGATACAATTCACATTGCCATATGTGGATTGTATGATTATAATCCTCCATTTCTTTCCACATTTCCTTTGGGATGAATGAAAGAGCAAAACACATTAACAATGAAAGTTTATTATCATAGGATCAGCTTCACTAAACCAGGTACTTTCATACTCAAAGCAGATAGCGCTGATTCTTTGGGCTCAGGATCGGTGCAGACAAGGCTACATGAATTTTTGCCTTGGCAAACTCCTGGTACTTTTATGCAATCTGATATATCCCAATAATAAACTGCAAAGTCCCTTGTCCCTATTTCTATTGGAATTTTGAATATATTGGAGACAGATTAGACTCATTCACAACTACTTAGGTTTGGTTTTTGAATTGTTATTAAAATTTTCTCTACTTGAATTGTATGCTCTTTCTAAGACTCTTTTCTTCTTGAATTTTATTCTATAAGATTTTATCCCACTGATTTTGATTCTGAATATTAAAATTTGAAAGTTCTGTATAACTTTTTCTAACACAACTTCCTACATAAAAGTAGCTGAATTCAATAAATAAGTTGCTTAACAAACCGCCACTTCTATTCACTACGGTTACTGCAAAGCTAACAGGTTTGCAGGTTTAATATGATGGCTCATATTTACTACTTTGTTATTTTGTTACTGAAAAGCCAATAGTTAGTAAGAGTTGGGGATTGCAGTGTTATGCAGTAATGCAAAACTGAGCACTCAAAGGAATACATTGAAATATATTATTGTTTAGGTAATTGTCAAATTCAAAAGCATCATTTGAATTAACTATGCTCCAACACTGTTTCCATACAAATTAAGGAAACCTAATGTTTGTTCTCATAGATACCCCCTGCTCAATTTGGATTATCATTGTGGGAGATGCGACTCCTGGAAGAGGTCAAAATGGTATTTTATTTTAAAGTAAGATTAGAAACGATGACATTTTATAGCCCTCCTCATGCACCGGCTAATAGATAATTATAAAGGGCATCAAGGTTTTAACATTTAGCTTATGTTTAGCAGACTAAGAAGGGCAAGATGCATTTTATTTAACAACAGTGGGAGATAGAAACAACACATTTTAACTAAAATCTAGAATAACTTACAGTCTTACTTTTTTCTATAAAATTACTCTTCACTAGTAGCCATAAAGGATTGTTATTTTGAAAAATAGCAGCTGAAAAACGCCCCTCTCTCATGCCTTGCCTCTATATGTAAACTTAAATATATAGAAAGAGAGAAAGTAACACATAATACATAAGAAAGGTAAGAGAGAGCGGGAACAGTGTGCTAATAATAGTTGGAAATGATAATCTGAGCATAGAACTGACACTGAATATAGGCAAAGGGATATGCACCATAACCTCTAAATGTAAGTATTGCAAGCCACAGTGTGTAAGAGAAGGAGCACAGAGAACAAGAGAGAGAGAAAGAGAGAGAGAAAGAGAAAGAGAGAGAGAGAGAGTAGAGTGCCTGCCATAGAGCAGGCTGGGGGAGCGGGAGAGAATCAGGGGACATTGGTGGAGGGAAATATGCACTGGTGGAGGGATGGGTGCTGGATCACTGTAGGACTGAAACCCAAACATGAACATCTTTGCAATTGTATATCTCACAGTGCTATAATAAAAAATTAAAAATAAATAAACAAAAATAAAAGCTTAGGTTACCAAGAAAAATAATTAGACTTGTTAAAACCACATTTGCTTACTGAAGTAGACATGCCCCAATTACATGTTATAAATTATGAAGTCATTTTTAGATAAGTAAAAAATACGATTAATGACATAAGTAAAAATATAAATATCTTGAATTATACCATCCTATTTATGAAAAATTTCATAGAATAACATAAACAGAAACCCTGTCTCTATACTTCTGCATAAGGTAAATAGAATTGCACCTTATACTGCTAACAACCATCCCTAGTACCTGCTATTTGTCAGAGAGCAAGTTATGAGTAAACATATGAAAACCTTTTCAATATCATAGAATCGGGCTCAACTTTCCGAGATTCCCAAAGTCTGTAACCTAAAGAAGTATATAGAAAACATTTAGGAATACAGATAGAGGTACATTTTGGTAAAACTAAGTTAATTTTATAAATTAACATGATTTAATGCAAATAAACGTGTAGCTAAACTTTGGTAGGCTGGTGCACTCTGACAGAAACATACAAACAAGATTAAGTTATTGGCAACAGAAGTGATTTGTTTCTCATCTAATGAAGCTATCATGATTAACTTTCTGGGAAAATATTTTAATGGTAAAATCAGGAATTTAATTAAATTGGGTTCAAACCTAATTTCACTTGCAAGAATTATATACACAAAGGGACTAAGCTAATTCACTTCTTGAGGTAAGGATCACAGAACCTCCAACACAATAGGCACAGCCTATAAAGAAATCTGGAAACAAAACAAAGTGAAATAAAAGATGGCTCAAAAGGCATAGACAAATGCTTTTGATAGAAAGACTTGGTTCTGATATCTGGTACTGCACAGCTTCTCCCATGCAACACACCCAGTTGTGCTGCTCATGACCCCCCTGACCACCACCAGGGCTAAGCACTGGGGTCAGTGCTACAGAAGTCCCTGAGTACTGTTAAGGAAGCTGCTTCGTCTACTAAAGCATACATTAGAGTGAACCAAGAAACGCCCACAGTGACATTGGACATGAGCTCGATGCCCAGTAGCTCACAGCCCAAAATGCAGTCAGCAAGCTCTACTGGGGATGGGTCCTATAAAAAGAAAATGAAAATAGAAATAAACGTGGACAGAAAGAGGCAGGCTACAAAATTTAATACACACAGGTCTGTTGCTTTCTATTAGCAAATAGTGAAAATAAAGAAAAAATTAAGTACATGATCACATTTAGAAATCTAGAGATTTCGTAATTAAATTCATCCCATGGGCACAGAACATATCTTCTTCATGAACACACATAATGTTAAGGCGATATCTATCAAATTCCCCTTTCATCTTTGCACAACAAGGAGACTGAAGTATGGTACTCAATTGTTATTTTAAATTTTCTTTCTTAGTTGTTTCTTAAATTTCAGTTTAGGCACCAAAGTTTATAATACTGATAACAGGCTTTTATGCACACATATCTGAGACAGTCATTTCACCTTCTCTTAGAGAAGTGTCTAATTCTCTCCCCCATAGTCTTTGGATACTTTGTGTTTGCTGAAGGAGTGACTAATGTGTCAGCTATTGAATATCAGATATGAGACTTCTGGGAGGAATTCAGGAAGGACCAGCCTGAGAGGACCTTTGTTCCTGGTTGGACCACTTCCCATGAATGCAGAGCTGATGTGATATACACTGTGTGCATGCACCCAGTTCCGTAAGTATCATTGAAGTGTTGCTTCCCAACCAAATGAGAGACCAGGAAATAAAGCGCCCGAGAATCTCACCATCATGTCAGGGCCATAGTTCCCAAGTTAATAAATTAAAGTACCTATGAAGAATGGGAAAGAATATTCTGTAGACTGTCTTAGTATCTTGGTCACTGTTCCTTTTGAGGTGCAGAAGCTTTTTAGTTTCATGTAGTCCCATGCAAGGCAGAGCCTGGCAAGCCTCCCGTGTCGTATTTGATATGCCAAAAACCAGTAACAATTTTAGACCTCATTCCCATGACCTGAAGGAATGGTTTAAGGCTCTTTGTGTTCCTGGGTGAGCAGATGTCCTTGGGCTACATAGTATGGAGATGTTATTGGTGCCTGCTCCAGCAAATCGATGAACAACGGGAAGACAAGTGATACAAGTGATCTATGAAGAATAGTAGAAAGAGTGCTGCATTACAAGTCCCAGGAGAACAGCAGCTGAGTTTTTCATTTGTTTATTTATTTTGGCTTTTTGTGTCACACTCAGCAATGCTCAAGTGTTACTCCTGGCTCTGTTCTCAGGAATTACACCTGGTGGTGTTCGGTGGACCATATGGGATGCTGGGGATCAAACACAGGACAGCCAGGTGCAAGGGAGATGCCCTACTTGCTGTACTGTTACTCTGCCCCACTTTTGTTTGTTTTGTAGCAGTGCTCAGAACTTACTCCTGGCTCTGCAGTAGGGACTGGGAACAATATGGATTGCGAGAAATAGAACCCAGGGTCAAACACATGCAAGGCTAGCACTTACCCATTGTATTATCTCTCTGGTCCTTCATTTGTTTTTATAATTATTTTATCATTAGTAGACTGCAGACATAATGTAATTAATGCGTATATTCAGAATTTTTTTTTTCAATCCAGCCCAGGTATGCTGATCCGGAGACTTACAGACATGAGGCAGAGCTGCTACTTGCTCTTCCTGTGCCCAGCTGCTCATGAGGCGCCCGGGAGGGATGGCGGGTTCTAGCCCTGGCCGCCACCCCAGCATGGCCTCACAACAAGCAGATGACACCCCCCACTCCATGAGGGCTGCCATCTTCCACATCAGACTTCCTTCTCGTCAGAACTCCACCCAGCAGCAGACGAGCCTATCACAGCCTGGCTCGCCTGGCCGCAAGTGGCAGCGCAGTTCATCAATAAATGCTGTATTTACAGGTGACTACAAGAGTATGCCACCCACACGGCAAGCCTGGTAAGCTGCTGGTGTCGTATTTGATATGCCAAATACCAGTAACAATTATATTAGGTCATTACCATGACCTAATATAATTGTCTGAGGCTCTTTATGTCCCTGAAGCAAATAGATGTCCTTGGGCTCTACTTGCATGAGACAGGACATATGGAGATATTACTGGTGCCCGCTCCAGCAAATAGATGATGAACGGGAGGATAGTGATAGAACCCAGGGTCAAACACATGCAAGGCTAGCGACTTACACATTGTATTATCTTTCTGGTCCTCCATTTGTTTTTATAATTATTTTATCGTTAGTAGCCTGCAGACATAATGTAATTAATGCGTATATTCTGAATAACCAAAAAGCACTGAAGATATAATTTTCAAAAACCTGTCAGAGACTTACTAAAAAAACAGATAAGACAGTATAGTTCACAAACAAATGATCTAAAAATGTCATTAAAATGGTTAATAAAGAAAAAAATAAATAAGCATAAAGAAACAAACAATGTTTGTTTTCCAAACAGATTAGCATTTTTAAAACATTGGTATTTCCCCATAGTTGGTGAGGAAATTTCTTTGGGTCACCCTTTGGGAAAATCTGATATTGTAACTTATTAGATTTTCCAGAGGGCATTTTTAACAATATATCCAATAAAAACAAAAAATGCAAAACTTCCATTTCACCAAGCATCATGGGTAGACCTGGCGGGGGTGGGGAGGTAAGCAAAGCAAAGAGGTAAACTAACATGGTGTTAGGAATCAGGCTTGAAGTTTCAATTTGGAGATTGCAATTAATTATTGAACGAGGCCATAAAAAAGGCCACTAAGGTTATAGAATGTTATATTCCTCGATCAGATTGCTTAAAGGTTATAATCCACTTTGTCTTGATTTATTATACTTGTATGTCATCCCTCATTATTATTTAAGCATAAGTGTTCACAAAGAGCACCATAATTGTTTTAAACTGCACATAAAATTACAGTCTAGCAGTCATTTAAATATATGATTTCTAATACGGCAGAGATAAACAAAGTCTGCATACTAGGTCAGGTGTTATACAATGTGCATACACACAGCCCGCAGTAGTCTCTGAACAGATTCCTGCTCAATTTCGGTTCCTTTGCCTTGAGCTACAGATGACCCACATCAACTGTTATCTAAACAGATTGAAGTGATGTGTCTCAAGGTGGTAGAAGATGGGTAAGGTCACCACTTTACAAAAGCCCTTAAGTAATCAGCCAGCAGAACCGCCACAATGCATTATTGAAATTTCCATACACTTTTGGTGTCAGAGCTCTGGGTATGAAGGCACACAAAAATTAAGTCCCTCTGGTCACAAACATCTTTGCACACAGAGAAATCCACCTTTTTGCCCCTGCTCACTGGCCCTAAAGTAAAACAGACAGAATTGGAAACAAATGTGTGCCTTTTAGCTGTTAACACTGTATAATCACTTGGATTAGACAGGCCCCAGTTTGCTATCCGGTGCAGAAGCAAAGAATGAATGAAGCTAAGGTTTAGTTCTGTAAGCGTCTATGGCTTTATTTTTTACAGTTTGGTGGAATTTTTTGAGTATTGTTAGGTACCTAGATCTTGAGCCATTAAAAATTTAAACTTTTCCCTTAAAAATCAGATCCAATAACACTTCATCATTTAAGTATGAATAACTGGGTCCCAATGACATATATTGATTTTTACTAAGATTGTGACAAATTTCCTTTCAGGAGATATTTTCCATTCCTTATGTTAGAAGAATCTGACATTTCTAAGGTGTCCTACTTTCTGTTTAAGGGGCCATATATAAGTATGATGTGAACAATATGAGTAAGAGGTGAATAATAAGTCCTATTAATAATTAAAGATAGATTAAAGACTTTCACTAATATTAAAATGCCCTTTTTGTTTCCATTAGACAAAATAGATGTGTTGAAACAAAAGAATAAAGTGTGTAACAAAATAATAATATAATCTGTGGCTCTTGAACTATCTATATTTCCACTTGTCTTCATTCCCACTGGTTTATTAAGCATATTTCTAACTAATTATTCAGAAGCTACTTATTGTTACTCACACAATTTCTTGTTGATAAACTTTATCCCTATATTTTGATACAAAAAGGATAGAGTAATTTATATATTTATATTTGCATTTTACATTTACATAATTATAATTTTACATAAAACTGATAGAATAATGAAAGTGTTTTAATATAAAATAACACTTTGTATTAATTAGGATTTGGTAAGGTGAAATTTCAATTCACCCTTCCATTCTTATATTTTTGATGATGCTTTTTTAGGTTTTGCTTTCACCAATAAAAATTTGGTGTAAGCACTAACATATGAAGGGGCCAGAGCCATAGCACAGTGGGTAAGGCATTTCCCTTGCACACGGCCACCCCCAGTTCTATCCCGGGCATCCCTTATGGTCCCCAAAGCACCACCAGGAGTATTTATTTATTTATGCATCTATCTATTTATTTATTTATGTATCTAGTTATTTATTTATTTTTGCTTTTTTTGGGTCACACCCGGCAATGCTCAGGGGCTACTCCTGGCTCTGCACTCAGGAATTACTCCTGGTGGTGCTCGGGGGACCATATGGGATGCCGGGATGGAACCCGGCTGGCAAGGGTGGCCACGTGCAAGCAAACGCCCAGGAGTGATTTCTGAGTGAAGAGCCAGGAGTAACCCCTGAACATCTCTAAGTGTGACCCCCAAAAAAAGCAAAAAAAAAAAACACTAATATATGAAATGCAAAACTCATCTAGCAATAAAAGCATCAATGAAGTTGATACCTTTACCAAGAGAAATTATATGACAAATGGCTATTAAGGCTTCAGAACTGGTGGAAACTAAATAAAAAGTAAATGAAAATTACATTGCAATAGCGATCTAATATGCTACATAAGAATTCAAATTTTAGTCTTAAAATTGCTTTAAATGACTTCTGGCAAAAAAATAAATTTGAATGAATTGTGCATGATCATTCTTTCCAAATTCAGCAAGCTAAACCAGAATTACTAAACCTCCATGTCCAGTCAACTCTCTCTAAGTTTCTTTTGATTATTTTGTGTATATGTATGCCATCATGAAATAAAACATCAGTATCTTCAAAGTCATGGCAGCATTTGAGAATTTATCTTTCCTCTCAAATGCCAACATTTAATATTATTAAACTATTTTTTAATTTGTGAAGCAAAGTCGTTTTTATTGAATGAAATCTGCTTAGAAAAAATGCAAAAAAGAGGGAAACTGTTAAAGAGAGAAGCAGTGCGTTCAGAGTGGATACAAGGAAGCAAAAAAAACAAGACAATAGGAGAGACACATGTTTAAGGGACGAAAAGGGCTGAAGAGAAAACCCAGGTTTTAAATTTTAACCATTTTAGTTATAAAGGAGTATTTCACCAGACTATAGTGGCTCTACTAACATGAGACAGGACGTATGGAGATGTTACTGGTGCCCGCTCGAGCAAATCGATGATGAACGGGAAGACAATGATACAGTGATAGTGTTAGTCTTTGACGACAAATCATACTGCATGTCTTTTCTTGTAATGTTTTTTGAAGAATTTGTTGAAATAAACACATCATTCTTAATTAGTCAGTTTTCTTATTTTTGAGGTTGATGTGCCTTAGTTAAAAAAGGAGAAAATTCCGATTCCTGTGTTGAAGATTTGATAATGCCTCATTGTACTACACTATGGAAAATGCCTCTAGGTAGAAACCTAAGATTATTAGAGTAATTTCTTAATCCCATTTTACTCTTTATCAGTTTGGGGCTGCCTATTTCCTATCATCTGGAATCACATTTCATTTATTTTGTCATATATATTTATATTAAAACGCAGTTCTGTGATTGTTTGAGGAAGACAGATAAGTTTAGTATCATTTCCCTAAAATAATCATAACTAAAAGTTCCTTATCAGTCATTTATGAATGTTTCATTTTTGAAAATTCTGAGTCCCTGAACTAATCCTATAACTAATAGTATGCCTAACTTCAATCTACTTCATTTTCTGTCTCACCCAAAGTGGCGGTGAAGCTATAGGTTAATCTTCAGGTTAACCCATCGCGGGTTTCATTTCTCTTATAATGAGATGCACAACATCTGACCTTAGAAACATGCACTTCTTTTAAATTTTATCCAACTATGATAAGTTAAAAGTGTTTTTAGCTATATTAATTCTTATTATTAAAATCATCATTATCTGTTTCCTGTGACTTCCTGATAATACCATTGCTCATGGTTTTACTACCAGTTTTTATTTGTGGAGTCATGAAAAATCAGTACAGGCACCCAAGCAGAAAAAGAATGTTGTCTTCCAAAGCAAACCCCCTGTGTACAGAGGAGTCATCCAAATTCATACAGCAAGACTCAGTACAATTCACAGCTACTGACATTTTATAGACCAGGAAGATACCAGCTTAACTAGCAGAGAAAAAGTAATACATTTTCTTCCTTTTGTAGACAGTTGCATCTAATACATCTTGAAGACAGGGGTTGAGATTATCACCATGTTCTTCTATGGATAAATATAAGAATTCAGTTTCTGGGCTATGGCATAGTTTGCAGATGATAAATTCACATAATGGTGAAGAAAAAACCCTGTTACTTGTAGAGGAAAAAAACACATTGGCAATGTGTATTTCAGTTCACTGCGGGTACTGTGCTGATTTACAGAGATAGTTTCTCAGTACCTTATATGCTGCAAACTCATATTTCCTGTCCTGTGGTATAGCTGATCTTCCAAACATTCAGGAGTTTTTGAGTTTGGGAGAGTGAACAAGTACAAGCATGTGTATTTGCTTGGAGTGTAATTGGTATTTAATTGCAGAGATAGGACCAATGTATCAAAGTTTAATGTTATCTACCTAATCCCTTGGGGCCCTGTCTCTTCCTTTCTGCCTTCATAAATACAGCTCAATATTTTATTTCTGCACAATGAAGTTTATCTCAATAAAATTAGTTCCTGCAATTAGCTTTCTCAGCAGTGATGAGCCAGCAGTAATGTGGTGGTTTTATACTAATAGCTGAAAGTGTGGTATCAGCTAATGCCTCTTTGGAAAGGTGCTAGTGTGTGGAAAACTTTATGATGTCACGATGTCAGTGAACAATTCCCTACAGATTTCTGAGCCCAGATATATTTGCCATTAGAATAAGTACGTATCTTTCCTTAGCTTATATAATAATTAGTCTTTATAAGCATCTACTATGGCAAACAAATGCTATTTAACACATACCCTGGTCTTTCTGCCATAAGTACCTTTTACGCGGTCATAAAGTGAAATTGTTAGGAGACCATAAAGGCCAACATGTACACTTCTGGTGGGAGTGTGGATAGCCCTGTTGATATCAGCAACTAGTAGGCCAGTTTTTAAGGAAGCAGATTGACAGTACACAGCATTTGCTCAAATCACAATTAATTTTGAAGCCACACTGGAAATTGTTGGGAGCAACTTGACAACTTCCCAGTAACTGGGAAAAAATATATATATATGTTGTATGAGATCACTATCACTATCATCACTATCACTATCTTCCCGTTAATCATCTATTTGCTAGAGCGGGCACCAGTAATATCTCCATATGTCCTGACTCATGCTAGTAGAACCCAAAGGCATCTGCTTGCTCCAAGAACATAAAGAGCCTCAAGCCATTATATTAGGTCATGGGAATGACCTAATATAAATGTTACTGGTATTTGGCATATCAAATACCACACGAGCAGCTTGCCAGGCTTGCCATGCGGGTGGCATACTCTTGTAGTCACTTCTAAATAAAGCAATTATTGATGAGCCACACAGCCGCTAGCCTCCCATTTTCCGGGAGAAAAGAAGTCCGGATGTGGAAAACAGGGAGAGCAGTAGCAGTTCTGCCCCCATGACTGAGAGTCTCTGGTTCAGAATACCTGGGCCAGATTGAAAAATGCTGCAGGGTGGGTGTCGATGATCCAGTCTGGTCTGCTGGGTGGAGGTGTGACGAGAAAGAAGTCCGGATGTGGAAAGCGGCAACCCCCATGGAGTTGGGGGTGGGTCGTCTGGCTTGTTGTGAGGCTCTGCTGGGGTGGCAGGCAGTTTACAATATTCTTTGGTAAGTTTGCTTCTGGCTAATGTGAATAACACTGCTATGAACACAGAAGTTCAGATGGTGTTTCTGCTGCGTGTTTTTGGCCTCCGAGGGTATATTTCCAGGAGTGGTATGGCTAGGTAAAATGGGAGCTCAATATCTAGTTTTTAGAGGAGTGTCCATATTGTTTTCCAAAAAGGCTGTACCAGTCAACATTCCCACCAACAATGAACAAGAGTCCCTTTCTCACCACATCTATGCCAGCACTTGTTGTTCGCTTGTTTTGGATGTGTGCCAGTCTCTGTGGTGTGAGATGATATCTCATTTTTTTTTATTTACATCTCCCTGATGATTAGTGATGGTGAGCATTTTTTTTCATATGTCTTTTGGCCATTCGAATTTCTTCTTTTTGGAAGATCCTGTTCATTTCTTCTCCCCATTTTTTGATGGGTTTGGTTGTTTTCTTCTTGTAAACTTCTATCAGTGCCTGATAGATCCTGGATATTAACCCTTATCAGATGTGTATTAGGTGAATATTCTTTCCCATTTTGTGGACTGTCTTTGTATCTTGGTCACCATTTCTTTGGAGGTGCAGAAGTTTTTTTAATTCCATGGCTTTATGTAGGGGCAAGCTCCATCTCCACTCTACCATCACATTGGCGCCCATAACCTAATCTTTAAGGATATTTACAATAAAGAGAAAGAGAGTTCTATCTGCATTATACACAGTTCCTTCTGTGTTGGAGTCTACATTTTATAATTTTCTTGATATTTCTAACTGAATAAAACAATAAAATTTAGACATTAAATCTCATGTTATTCATCTATGGAGAGATCAAGTCTAAGAACTGTAACTTCCTGTGTTGTAACAAAAAAAATAAGCAAAATACAAAATGTGTCCAGGATGCACCTACTTTGGTAGATCTATAGAGGCAGATTTCAGAAACATACTAACTATAGTTTAAAGAGAAATGTGAAAATGCCAAATACATTACATCAAAAAAGGGAAGTGAAAATATACAAATCTTCCAGTAGGTGAATTTGATGCTTTTCAGAATTTCATTTAAAGTGAGTCTTACAGTAAAGACAGTAATGTAACCAGTAAAGCAAATCAGAGAAAGCATGATCAGATGGTAGATAGGCTGGAGAAATGAAAAGAAACAGGAAAGTGGAAGAGCTTTTCTCTGAAAGTCTTGTAGCTATGCATATATACACACATATATATGTACCTGAACATGCATATAAATATAGAATACACATGTGTATCTGTACATATATATGAGCTGATACTGCATGCTTTAACTCTATTCTAATTGATTCTTCTTCCTTTCCATTATTAATCTTTCTAATTAGTCTTAACTAATCACAACTTATAAGATACATTAAGGTTTTATTAGAGTATAATTCTATCATCAATGTTGAGTTATCTTTGGAATTTTCTTCATAAAACATTTTTAATTTATGAAAACAAGCATAAGACATCTATTGCTCTCCACAATGACAATCCCGTAAGTATAATCAGTAAATATCAAGTTATTAACTATAGTTATTCTCTCATAAATGTAAGCCTTCTAATGGAGACAGAACTAACCCAGATCTGCAAAACAGAAACAAGTTATATGCAGATAAAACTGGAAAAGATATTAAAATATTTTCATTAATTAAAATTATTTTAAACTATCATGTTTGGTAATGCAAATAATATTTTTATCAGTCTCCAGAACCAATACCACCTTTATTTGTAAGATTTTAATGTACAAATTTAAGAGGTCAGCCTTCAAAGGTTAAATACTTTAGAAAGTACTGTTGGTTTTTACATATATTATGGCAGAAAAATAAACTGAAAAAAGGGAAATAGTAGGTAAAATGTATAAACAATTTTACGGATCTTTTTACATTTGCAAATATATAATTATTTCACCTCAAAAAGTCTTAAATATACATTTCGTACCCTCCAAGGATCAATGTCATATTTAACTGAAGAACAAAGATTATGCTTAAAGAAAGCCATAAAAACCTATAATGTTCTCCTCTCCTCACCTTTCATCTATAAGAAATTGTATGCGTTCTGAAGCAGAATTCGGTTGTGATAGGCAACAGAACGCTGATTTTTTTTCATTCCCTGTGGTCAAGTATATTATTTAAACTGCTTACTGCACTACCCAGGGAGAGTTATTTCTTACTAGCTTTATTCTTTTGGCAGCATCTTAAGAACAATGCTTACTTTTCTCCTTCATGAGAAGACTCTGACTATTCTCCGAGGAGCTTACCCTCTCTGGAAGGACAAAGCGATTGTCAAAGTGTAGGCTTGCAGCCAGACTCGATAACTGAAAGGAGAATCATGAAATGTCTGAAAAATGGGTAAGATACTGTTATGATCTTAGAGCTCCTTTTCCTTCAAAAGCCCCATGTTCTAGCCTCACTCAATGAACAAGTTGTCAAAGTGCATCCAGAAGAGTGTGGGCTCATGTCTCATTAAAACTGCAATGATGCAATTAGGCCCGGATTGCATTTTGGTCTTTAGCACTTGGTTCCCACGACTAGACAGTCACTAGCCAGATATTGGAACTGGTAGACATTTCAAAATTCTTCCAAAATTAGTTTTTGTAGAACAGCTTCTTCAAACTGCCTTAGATACCTCTTTCTGTTGAACAATTCAGGGAGTTACATAAGGTATGTATTAGTCAATATTTAATTATCCACATGGGTCAAATTGCTACAGAGAATTCTTCACTAAATTAGAAAAAGTCCTTATCAAATACTATCTTCACAAGTGGCATAGGATTTATCTTAGAACTTTAACTCATATTTTTTTTGGATCATTGCTTGAGATGAATATCCCATAAGGTAAGAGGAAAGTGTGAGAGAAAAAATATACACATCCACCCTCTTCTTCCTTCCCTATACTTTCTTTTGCCATCACTGACATTAGTTCAGTTCACTACTCAACTAAGACATAAAATAGAACAGAAATAACACTCTCTTGAGTACATTAATATCTGGGCCACAGTGATAATACAGCAGTTAGGGAATTGGCCTTGCATGCAGTCGACCTGGGTTCGCTCCCTCCTGGCATCCAAATAGGCCCCCGAGCACTGCAAGGGATAATTCCTGAGTGCAGAGGCAGGGGTAGTAAGTAAGCATTGCCAAATGTGATTCAAAAAGCCAAAAACAAATTTAAAAAAACTAAAACCCTCTCCCTACTCCTAACATTGCACTTTCTAAATTAATTTGTCTTGTGTCTGGAAAAGATCAGGAGTGAAAAGGAAAATTACAATAAGATGGATATAACCATCTAAAATTTCAAATCGTATCCAAAGTTTAATATACATAAATTAATTTTTATGACATTGAGCAATATTAAAATCATGATTTTAATGGTGCTATTAAAATCTAAATGTCTGGTAAAAGCAAGCACGTATACTATTATTTCTCAAAAGTGTTTATTTCCATACTTCTATCCTATGTCAGACAGACTTTTGTGGATTACTGTATCTATGTGTTTTATACATATCACAAAACCAGTTAATCCCTTACCTCTTGTTTGCTTAGGAGAGACTAAGAACTCTGGGGGAAGAACAAGAAGAAGGAATATTTAAATAAGAGAATGCAGTGAGTCTAATATATTTCTTAATAAGAACATCAAAATTCCATTCTAACCCTAAGTAATTACTTTTGTGTAAGTAAATGCACACCTATTTAATGGGCATTTAAATTTATTATAGGTTGCAAAATAGAAGCCATTAGGGGTTTAAAATACTCAGCATGATCCCTGTTAGATTTATTACAAACAAATGTACTTTTCTCAGTATCTCTTAATTTTTCTTCCTGGATCTATTCCTTTGTAGTACTGTGAATTTAGTCCTATCATGTTGACTTGAGAAAAACTATGTAGGATGTAAACAATTAAAAATACACTAGTTTATATTTCTGACTCAATATATGTATTATAATGTTAGGCAAGAAAGGGTAAGGAACTATCTCAAATGATGGGTTCGGTTGAAACTTAGAGGCCCCTTTTTCTGGCAGCAGTGACCCCAAGTGCAGAACCCTAAGTCATCCCCAAACCAAAAGAAGATTTGTTCTCCAAACCAAAAGACGATTTGGTCCCCAAACCAAAAGAAGCAGAAAAAAAAACTATTATAGAAGAATATCTTGAATAAGAGAATACAGCTCAGAGATACTAGAGTGGCTTCAAAAGAGAGTACTAGAAAAATCCAATGGGAAATGCAAAGAAATGGCTCCGTGATGCAACCCTCGCCCATCTGGATGACTCTGTCATGGAACTCCACAGTTATACATTCAATATAACATTTTTCACTGATGCTATTTTAATAAGTGTTGTTTTTTTTTTTTTTTTGGCTTTTTTGGGTCATACCTGGAGATGCTCAGGGGTTACTCCTGGCTCTTCACTCAGGAATTACTCCTGGCGGTGTTTGGGAGAACATATGGGATGCCAGGGATCGAAACTGGGTCGGCATGGGCCGGCCACATGCAAGGCAAATGCCCTACCTGTTGGACTATCGCTCCGGCCCAATAAGTGTTGGGTTTATCTCTCACTTATGCAAACTTTGTTATTTGCTTAAATGTAATAGCATACAAAAAGTGCAGTGATTAAAATTTAATGGTGAATTGGTATAAAGCACCAAGGATGCAGACTTCTACTCTGTAAGATAGGGAAGTTGTTCTAGAAAAAAAAAGTAGCATTTGGTTTAAAAACTCAATGCTTTTTAATGATGGCTTTAGGATCACATGACTTAGGAGAGGGACTGAGGTGGCGAAAGGGGCTCCAGCTCCACGGAAGCCTGGTGAGTTTGGTCCGTGACCTATATACCTGGGCTTGGAATCGGCTTCTCTCTAGGGAGGGGCTCTGATGAGCTGTGGAGTCTGGACCTGAAAATGGCTGAGATTGTGGTACATGAGATTTTTTTCTGACTTCTGGGCTCTATTAAGGGGGCAGGCTGGACCAAAACCTGCACCCCTCCAGGACACCTCATCAGCCTAGCATGGGGAGAGCCAGCAGCAACTCTGGGTCTATTTGTCTGTGTCACTTCAACAAACAACACAGAACAGATTATTTATGGTATACTGAGGACAGGCTCAAGCAGAGAAGCAGAAAAATTTGAAATACGTGTTGTCCAGTATGCAGTGGTGGAGGGTTTGAGGTTGACTAGTAGAAACTCCAAATGTTCTAGAAACTCAGAAAGTGAAGGCAAAAACAGAAATTGGTCAGATTCGCACATCACAACAAAGAAAAAAGTAAAAAATTGATCATTTTTTACTTTATCATATATGGGACTACCATTCCCATATATGGGCTGTAATGGTCAGTAAAATTAGTGCCAACTAAGGGAGCAGGCGTGGGGTGGGGTGGGAGGAAAATGAGGGTCTGTGGTGGTGGGAGCACACTGGTGGTGGGATTGGTGTTGAATGACGGATGTTTCGAACAACTATGTATAACCTTGTGCTTTGTAAATCATGGTGTTTAAATAAAGTTTAAAAAATAAATAGAAGCCGAAAAAATATGACTTTGAAGATACCATGATAGTGAAGGAACTAGACTAGAAAAGTTCAGAATGTATTCAGAGAATTGTTGGCAAGAGAAAATGACACTTTAAACATGGTATTTTGAAACGAAGGGTATGATATGGTAAAACAGGAACACTGAAAAAGCGAGTCCCTCAAGAGATGGAACTTATTTTATAAAATGCACCAACTTTGGCTAAGTGAGGCTGAATTTGCGTTCCAAATGATACACTAAAAATATAAAATGTCCTGACAAATATAATATGCCTTATAGATGAAAGCAATGGGAACACAGGGTAGGTAAGCAAAAAGCATGGTTGTTACTAACAAACTATTCAGAGGACTATTTTCAAGGAGATTTCAAGGACTTTACAGAAGGAAAATTTGACACCTTCTCTAAAGACAGCTTAGATAATTTCTAGACATTAAAAAGTGTAAGTGATTGACATCATCTTCTAGAAAGTCACCCCCGTGGGAGGACATCATGTCTTCTTGAGAGACCTACCATACAACACAAAGGTTCAAACAGTGACTTAACACAAGGCTTCACTGTTGCTTCTTATTTAAAGAAAGAGCCACTTGACAATTATAAAAAACATTATAAACTATTTCCCACATATCTTAAGTTGGCTATAGAAAGAAACATATTTAGCTATTAGTGGTGGTGAAAAATTCAAGATACTAGAGAAAAAGAAAAGGTCAAAACTGTCACAAAGGGTAGGTGATACCAGAGGCAATCAGGTTAGGAAGATGTTTCTCTGGCTTCTTAAAGCACAATTTCTATTCTTCAGCTGATTTGGGCACTGATTCTTAGAAAACAGAAAGTTTATTTTAAAGACTTCCGGAGTTAAGTAATCATAGATTTGCAAATAGTTGCAATGCAGAGAAGCTATTGTACCTTCTTTATCGAGTTTTTTCTAGACTAACACATACATGTATATAAATATATACACACACACACACATAAGTGTCTGTTCATCTCTTCTCCCCATTGTTAGATGAGGTTATTGAAATATTTTTTGTGGTTGAGCTTAGAGGGTCTCTATAATTTTGGATAATATCCCTTTATCTTACTTTTTTGTGTGAAATATTTTCTCCCCTTCAGTAGGGTGTTTTGGTAATTTATCATCCTTCCTAAAGTTCTATACAGATTTAATGCAGTCCCTACTGAGATGGATCATCTGGGCGTCCTGGAGATAGCGCAGTGGGCTAAGTGTTTTGCATGCAAGAGGCATGGCATATGGTCCACATAAGCATCGCAAGGAGCAGCCCCCACAATGACCACTGAGCCCTGAATAGCTCCTGATCATAATTTGGTGTGCTCCCCAAAAGATATACCATCTGCAAAAAATGGATTCTAGATTACATCACATATGTTACAGATTTTTTGAAAAAGCCTGGGTGAACCTAGAGCCATCGCAGAGCCTGGCAAGCTACCTGTGGTGTATTTGATATGCAAAACACAGTAACAAAAATAGACCTGATTCCCAACGAATGGAGACGTTACTGGAGCTGCTTGAGCAAATTGATGAACAACAGGAAGACAAGTGACAAGTGATACAAGTGATACATACATATGTATACACACATATTCAGTGTATCACTGTCTTCCCGTTGATCATTGATTTGCTAGAGCGGCACCAGTAACATCTCCATATGTCCTATCACATGCTAGTGTAGCCTAAGGGCATCTATATAATTAGGAAATTCCAAATCTCAAAATATAGACCATAGCCTATGAAAGTTTTTGGAAAATGTAGCTCCTTAGAATTACAAGATTTTTAAATGTATAACAGTTCAATTGTTACTGAGATCAAATTAGAAATCACAGATAAATTTCCTAGTATTTTGACTAGTCTATGGCAAGAATTTTATAAATGGCAGATTTTATGCACTTTTAGCTCTTGTCAGTAAAATCTTCAGAATCTCAGGAAAGCATTCCAAACTCCTACTGATGCAACTGACAGAAAACAAGAAGCCTAGAGAAAATATGCTCCTCCAAAGTACCACTTGTATCACTTGTCTTCCTGTTGTTCATCGATTTAAAATTCTCAATATTTATTGAGTATTAAAAATGTCCCAATATTTATTGATAGCCCACTTTTGAAGTAGGGACATCATGCAGAGGTCTGGAGAAACATTAGGTGGCACACACGACCTCAGTGAAACGTGAGGGAACTGAGTGTGAAGCGGAGCTTTGCACAATAAAAACTCCATGGAGTGGCCTGAGCAATAGCCCCGAGGGGAGGGTGTTTGATTTGCATGCAGCCAAGCCAGGTTCGATCCGGCATCCCATATAGTCCCCTTGAGCATGGCCAGGAGTAATTCCTGAGCAAAGAGCCAGAAGTAACCTCTGAGCATTGCTGGGTATGGCCCAAAAGAGAAAAAAACTCCATGAACTCTTAAAACTGTATGAGAAATGGCAGTAAAAAGAGACTCTTTGCTCTCAAAGACAATCATTGACTAACGCTGATATAAACTTATCCAGGAAGCCCTCAAGTCAAGGACTCAGCACTGTTAAAGGGAGGATGTGGAGGTGAGTAGCTATCGTTCTCCAGTGTGAAGGGAATGTTACCTGGAGAGGGGTGAGGGTGAGCGAAGGGCTGGAACACATGTTCGCATGATGACCACTGGACCGACTCCCCAGTACTACATGGTTCCCTGAATACTACTCGGAGCAATGCCTAAGCACTAAGGCAGGAGCACTAAGCACCATAAAGCAGTGTGGCTCCAAAATTTAAAATAAAATAAAAATACTACCTTTAAAAGCATGGTAAAAACTTTGCATACCTCCCCTCCCAAAGAAGCTTACTAGTTGGCAGTTTAATTTCCTACATTGCTTGTAGCTAAGAGTGAGCAGTTTGTTTCTTGAGCAAAATAACTTTTCCTTCCTCACTCCCTCCATCCCTAGCTCTCTCTCTTTCTCTCTTGCCACATCCAGTGGAGCTTAGAATATACCATTAACTTCCCAGCTCCATGCTCTGGGATAACTCCTGGCAGTTCTCAGGGTCATGTGAGAGGTTGGTTTATCAAACGGGAGTCAGCTGTGTTCAAGGCAAGCACCTCAACACCCAGACTAGTTCCCCAGTCCAATCTGTGGAAGTTACTAAACAGAAAATAGGTCTCAAGCTTAAATTCTTATTTTGGTTCATGTGTAAGGTATTTCTGAGCCTCGTAAGTTTGGGTAATCGCTGTACATACAGACTATAAACACTGCCTCCTTCTGAGAAATGAAAAGGCAGAACTGCAGGAGGTGGCGATGCAACAGGCGTTGCCTATACTGCCCGCTGGCACCCCCCACTAAGACACTGCAGCGTATAGCTGTCTCCAAGACAGTCTATGCCACTGCAGTGGCTATTTCTGCCACTGCATACTCCTAGTATATGAAAGCTCGGTACCCAGCCAGTTGTTTAATACCACTTCGAATGTGATAGCTAGAGATATACGATGGGGACGCTTGGCTGCCTTACAGTCCATCATACTCAAAATACTAGGGGACTGATTCAGCACCTCTCATTTTATAAGTAGTTGTTATGGCTGCCCCCTTTGAATAATACTTTCCTTACATATACTCCTCGCTGAGTAAAATAATATACTCTTTGATTTACTTGGAATAACCTTTTTTTGAGCTTTAATAGGTGTACTGCCAGTTGTAATATTTGGTGAGGTTTGACACTCAACTGACATAATCAGTGTCAATGATTTAGTTTCTCCTGTGTCAGAACATGACATTATAAATAACACTTCACAACATACTTCATTTCCTACTAGTCCTTATAGCAGAAAATGACATATTTTATTTCTGAATCTATAATAATGTATTTATTGTAAAGAATGCTGAATGTTGTATCATCATTGCAAAGAAAATTACAGATATACTAGAATTTTCACTTAGTTTCTCGGTGGGTTGCATTTATATAAAGGTTACTTTGCCCTTCAGGAATTCAGAAATAACTAGCCTCTCAAAGCCAGGATTGCTTCCCCTAACATCACAATAAACCAAACCGTCCATGGAGCTTGGGATTATTCCATACATTAACTTGATTTATTCCCCATTTAACTTTTATTATTACTTCAGCCTGTGTCACCATCTATTAACAATTATTCAGTATGAAGTTATTTCCTTTTTCTTTACTTTTGCTGCTTATAGAGCTGTGATTAGTCAACCACAACAGTGTATTTAAATAAAGTGAAACCAAGATGTAAAAAACACGCAAACTGGATAGAAGTTTCACAGTGCCGGAACTGTGCGTCGATAATGCCCGAGCGCAGGACAAGTGTACAGAGAAGTAGCCTGGATTATGCGTAAAGTGACTTTTGAGAAGTGAGAACTGCCTCCTCCCAATGCAAAAGTAGTCAAAGTACCTATATGCCTTCTCCTCTAGTCCAGAGAATAAGGCAGAGACAGAAAATAATAACTACTGGCCCGTGAACACAAGAATAAAAGGAAAATAAGGATCGGGAAACAAAACCACCATCAGAATGCATCAAAAACAGAAAAGGAAATATCGATTTGAAGGCCAAAGATAGTAAGGCAAAGGCTGCATTTATCTGATCAGGACCCAGAGGACAGAAAAGGGTTCCCTGGTTTCCTATTATCTCTCAATTTGGTGAGTATGAAAACTGGGTAAGGACGTTGATCATTCCTGGTAGGAGTGGTTTAAAGTAAATTTACAGGGAAAAAGAAAGAATGGCACAGAAACAAAGAAACTCCAAGTAATTGCATCAAAATAACAAGGGGTGAAATGATAAATGTCTAAGAACAAAATTTATAAAGATAGAATAAAAAAAGAAAAAATGGGAAGTCTTTAGAGTTCTAGAAAAATAGACTTGCAGATTTTCAAACAGAGCATGCAAAAATCCCCTCCATTCAACATGCTGTGATATTTCACAGATATTTCCCTTTCCAGACCTGAGGGGGTACGTTAGACTGCTGTTTGCTACCTCTCGCGCAAAGAGTTCCATAGTGTTTTCAAATCGGTGCCAAGATGGGAAGTGCCAATATTCAAATCAGTGCCAAGACGGGAAGCCAGTATTTCTTTTCTGTTCCTTTTTACATTGTTGATACATTCTGATGGTAGCTTTCTTTGTTTCCCAATCCTTGTTTTCCTCCATTCTGGTGTTCCCAGGCCAGCAGTTATAATTTTCTGTCTCGGTCTTACTCTTCTGGACCAAAGAGAAGCACCCAGATGTTTTGGTAATCATAGGAAGCTCATTGGCACTGGAAAGCGCCATCTTTCACGGTTATTTGCAATACAGATCGCCTGTCTTGGATATGGGTGCCCCCACCCCTCTTTCCACCCTCTAGTAGATATGAAAGTTCACCTAGACAGAGCGAAATCCCATGTGGGATTAGGAGGATTATAGTGGCCTTTAACAAAATTTCAATCTAGCTGAAACTATCCAAATAGCCATTGTCTAGTCTGAGGATGGATGTTTTCTCAAAACTATGCAAGCTCTTCAGAGCTCAGCTGTGAATCAGAGATTCAAACTCCTATTGGAATGTTTCTTTTATTGACATCCCCACCTCTAACTGTCTTCTCTCTGAATTTATCTACCTCCACATTTATCTATTCAGTGAGTTCTTTGGAGGTGGGCACAAACTCAACAAACATTAATTATAAAATCTTATATTTTATCAGTAGGGGTTTCATTTTCTTAGTCACTACTATGCTAATTTCTGTATACTTTGGGAAAAGGTATTATTTTCCTTTTTTCCAAACAAGGAAATAATACCTTTCCTTGTTTGTCTATTTTCAGCCCCCAGTAATCATTCATTTAGGGATATATTTTCATTTATTTGGTTAATAACCACTCTAATTTATTCTTTAATGCTTTTCCATACTATCTGGAGTCACCTGTGGACATAACTTGCACACATAGGGCTTAATCCTCCTAACACGTCTAGGGCACAGACGAATAGGAAGTTCAGGCTTAGGTGAAAGGTTCAGGAGATGGGCTCTAACTCATACCCCATAGATTATAAGCCATGAGGTGGTAAAAGAATTCACCAAGAGCAAGACTGACGAGGTAGAGCAAAGCCACTTATTATATTATAAAAGAAAGTTCACGGATCAGTGTGATGCATGGGAGGCCTCCAAAAAGAGAACCCACCTCACATTCTCAGGCGACATGTTTTATGCAGGAGACTTTGTTTCCATAGATTAATCCAGGAAACATGAATTCAATGTTGGAGGAAAAGAAAATTATATATAAAATATTCTAAGCCAATCACATACAATGGATGGGAAATACATAATGGTAAGGTGTATCAACTCTGAACTGTTCTGAGACAATCATATAAATATAAAATAAAGTTTGCCTATCCAGGAAGGAGAATTTGTAGCAAAGCATAGAACAGGAGTGTCGAGCCCATTTCAGAAACTGTGGGACAGAATGAAGAAATGCTGGACCTTCTGAGCCCCCTGGATGCATCTTGTTATCTTTAAAACGGGGGCTTCCAGATGTGCGTTGTTTTAGAGGGCTGTCTCTAGACCACTTGAATAGGGACTGCCTGCTTCCAAGACATCAGTAATCAGCAAACAATAGGGTAGCTCTAGCTATTAGTGTCACAATCAACCATCCCAATGCAACCCTGTGGGTTGGGTTTAGGCTCTATACTGCATTGCCATGAACACTCTGCTTAACGTCAATAAAAGCGAAGAAGCTGAAACTTTTCTTTTTTATAGATATCTACACATTCACCAAAGGTCTGCAAATTTTATGTAATTCTCAGATCCCACCTGACACTTCCTAGAGCAAAAATTATATTTGTAAAAAGGGATGAGACCAGTGACAAAGTCCACAGTCGTATAAAGAACACATCCTAATAAACCTTATTTTCTAAATAAAACCTACTTTTACACTAATACATTGGGGAAGTCTGTTGTGGTATCTCCTGGCAGTACTCCTGCACTGGTGCCAGGGCCGAAAGCAAGGGCAGCGCGAGGCAAGGCAAGCTGGTATCCGCAGCATTAGTTTATTTCTCCAGCTCCTACTTTATTTGATTTAATTTTGTTGTACATTTTATAATGGGCTACAGCTGTTATTGACTGGATTCCACAGGACATCAAAAGAACACATGGCCACCTACCTACAAGATAGTCAGACTTCTTCAAAAACCTGAACAAATGGTTTGAGGCTCTTGGTGTTCCTGGAGCGAGCAGATGCCATTGGGCTACACTTTCACGTGACAGGGACAAATGGAGACGTTACTGGCACCCACTAGAGCAAGTCAATGAACAACAGGAAGATAAGTGATACGTGGTTTTTATAGTGGCTGCTTTTCAATGATCAGTGAAGAAATATATGTATTATATCAACTTTCGATCTAATTTTCTCATAACCAAAAAAGTCATCCTTTGGCCATCAGCCTTCCCAGGCAGTAAGAATTCACCGAGAACACACACTCCAGGATTTTCTAGCCGTGTTCTCTACCCACAATTTATTGCTTAGCTACTTTATTTGTATGAAATCTTATTTTTCAAGACTCTCTAATCAATGTATACCTACCTAGCACTTAACTTTGCTCTAAACTGTCAACAGCCTCTCTGTTTTTTACTTTGTTACTTAAATCGATTCCAAAGTATAACCCATCTTACATAATGTCTACATATGACCTCTTTTTTAGTAGTTTATAAGTTTGATGATATGTTATACAACACATATTTCTCTTTCAATCCTCCTTCTGAAATAAGATAATATAATTTTGAACACAGGGGAGTACAATAATTTATGATGATATATTAAGACTGTCTTTCAGCTTTAATTTTTAGGATTCTATTTTCATTTATAAAGGCACTAGAATATTGTTATTTACTAAAAGATCAAAGTCTTGGGGCGGGAGTGACAGCACAGCGGGTAGGGTGTTTGCCTTGCACGTGGCCGGCCGTGCCGGCCCGGGTTCAATCCCCAGCATCCCATATGGTCCCCAAGCACTGCCAAGAGTAATTCCTGAGTGCAGAGCCAGGAGAAACCCCAGAGCATTGCTGGATGTGACCAAAAAAAGGAAAAAAAAAAAAGTTCCAAATCTTCCCCAAATAAAACTTGATATTGAAATATATATATATATATATATATTCTCTCCCTGACAGTATCTACAAATTTAGTTTTTTCTGGGGCTCAAAAAATTAGATTGCTACTAGAATAGAATTTCATACCAGATTCTTATATATACAGTTGTGCTAGCTACTTGAAAATGAAAGATTATTCTCAAATGATAAGAAAATTCCTGAAAAACATGAACCCTTGCCTCCTACAGAACTACTAGATTTATGAGACAAAAAGTATATGATTCCCTAGGTAAAGAATTTGGCATTTTCTTTTTATCTAGTGCAAAAGGTTCTCAAGATTCTAGGAACAAAAAATAGAAAGCAACAATTCTTTAAGCACATTGAAGATAAATGTTTATTAGGAAAGAAGGATAGAATTGATAATTTACTTACAAAATCTGGTGAGAAAGTGATTGTAGTGTGTTGGGACTGGAACAAAATGTTCAGCGTAAGGTTGAGGCGAGAACAGCAGGAAGAGTATTTGCCTTGCACACAGCTGACTAGAGTCCAATTCTGATACTGCATATGGTCTCCCCTTACCTGTCCTGACTCCTGAGCACAGTCAGAAGTCAGCCCTGAACACAGCCTGGTGTAGCCCAAATCAAACAAACAAACAAACAAACAAACAAAGGTAACAGTAGCAAAAAAGCTTCACTGTGAGGAAACTAAATCTCATTAATTGAGAATGTGGAGCACTAGATTAGGACACATATACAAGTTAGAGGGAAATATGTTTATTAGTTGATAATAGGGCTATAGTGAAGCTCAAAATAAAACTTAGAAGGAATAGGGAATTTATGAGATAGGACAGTGTTACGACATTTGCCTTGCCTGTGGCTGGGTTGATCCCCAGCACTCCATAAGGTCCTCCATGTACCACCAGGAGTGATCCCCAAATGCAGAGTCAGGAAGAAGCCCTGAGCACAGCTGGACATACGCAGAAAAACACTAGTAGAATTTTTGTATTGTCTATAAATTTAAATAATATTAATTATTTAGATCATTATAATATTTAATAATATTTAGATATTCTTTAATTCCAAATATTTTAAACTATTCTATTAGATATTTTAGCCAAGCTATTGTTACAGTCTAATTTCAATGGGCTATTAAAATATAACTTTGTTTCTCACTGACATTAAAAATTCTAAATGGAAACCCCAGATGGCACAACATAAAACATCACTCAGGTTCTAAAATGACTGGCAAATCTAGGAAAAATTGGCACTGTCTGAGAGATAGTAAAGGGGATAAGGCTCTTTCCTAACCCAACTCCTGTTTCATTCCTGCACCACAATTGGTACTAGTTGCTCTGCCATGGTGACCTCTGAGTACAGCAACGGGAGAAGCTCTGAGCACTTCGGGGTGTGGCCTCAATCTCTTTAAAAAATTAAATTGGGTTCCTCATTTTCTTCAGTAAGAAAAAAAAATCGAGCAGATCTTTTAGTTAAGTGGGTAGACTTGGGTATGCTTCCTTCAACCACTTCCTTTAAATACCATTATTCGTAATCTACAACTCAACAATAAATTGTTGGAGAAATGTATACTTCTGAGAGAAGGTATCTGTAAGAAAATGGCAACTGAGAACAATACACAACTAGATCACAAGGTACAAAAACACAATCAATCCATGAACAATCCAACAGAGCCACAGTGCTTCTGTACTCTGTTTATGAGGTGCCTCATCTCACGTGTGTTTGCTTTATTAGGAGATATATTGATACCAGTAAAAGCTGAGTTACGGAAAGAGTATAGTGGGTATGGCACTTTAATTGCACACAGCCATGGGAGGTTCAATCCTTGGCACTCCTTAAGGTCTCCTGAGAACCACTAGGATTGATTCCTCAGTGCAGAACAATGAGCAACCCCTAAGCATTACTGCCATGGACCCCAAAACCAAAAACCAAAAAAAGAGAAAAATAAAGTAAAAGAAACACTGTAATACAAACACAACACAAACAAAAGGGTAGAGTGGAACTATATTTTCTCCATGACTTCACCCTTCACAATGCCACTGAACTTCAACCAGGGTACAACATGTAACACGGTCTAGGCTACTCTGTTCTAAGTAGTTAAGTTTTCCTATGACTCATGACTCTTTTTGTACAGTTCTAAAGAACCCGGGAGGGATGGCAGGTTATAGCCCTGGCCCGCCACCTCAGCAGAGCCTCACAACAAGCCAGACGACCCCCACTTCATGAGGACCTCCATTTTCCACATCTGGAATTCCCCCTTGTCAGAGCTCTACCCAGCAGACCAGCCTATCACAGCCCGGCTCATCGAGATCCACCCTGCTGCAGTTTTTTTTTTAATCCGGCCCAGGTATGCTGATCCAGAGAAAGACATGGGGCAGAGATGCTACTGGCTCTCACTATGCCCAGCCGTTCATGAGGTGCCCATGAGGGATGGCAGGTTTTAGCCCTGGCCCCCACCCCAGCAGAGCCTCACAACAAGCCAGACGACCAACCACTCCATGAGGACCTCCATTTTCCACATCCGGACTTCCCCCTTGTCAGAACTTCACCCAGCAGACCAGCCTATCACAGCCCGGCTCGCGCGAGCTGCTGGGCATCGCGGTTCATCAATAAATGCTGGATTTAGAGATGACTACAAGAGTATGCTACCCGAACGGCAGAGTCTGGCAAGGTACCAGTGTCGTATTTGATATGCCAGATACCAGTAACAATTATAAACCTCATTCCCATGACCTGATGGAATGGTTTGAGGCTCTTTATGTTCCTGGAGCAAGCAGGTGCCCTTGGGCTCTACTTGTATGAGACAGGTCATATGGAGATGTTACTGGTGCCCGCTCGAGCAAATCGACAATGAACGGGAAGACACAGTGATGACTCATGAATATCATGACCTGTCCACTTCTCAAAGCTCTTGAGCATCACTCTTTCACTAGAAAAGGAAGATACTAACTCGTTAACAATAAACTCAGTCCAATAAAAACTAAATAATATTGAATTTTTATTGAAAAATCAATAAAAACTGAACATTATTTTTGAAACATTGTAAAATAATGATAAAACAAAATAGTGGAAATTATGCACTGCATAAAAGGATTTTATGGCAAAGTGCAATGTTATGGATAACACTAAGTAGTATAAATATAATGAAGAGTTTATTTATTTTTGCTTGTCTTTTGGGTTTTCAGACTACATTCAGACAGAGCTGCATAGGGCTTACTCCTGGCTCAAAGCTCAGAAGTAAATCCTGTCAGAACTTGGGGGGACCATATGTGGTGCCAGGTGCCAACAATCAAACCCAGGTAGAGCGAATGCAAGGTAACTGTTACTCCAGCAGCGCTCTCCCTCAGGCTCCTGATATCACGAGTGTTTTGCTAGTTGTATAAAATATTTTCCCCATGGTTTAATATCTTATATACTTGATCTTTAGAAAATATTTCTTCCAGGGAACATTCAAAAATTTCATTTACAAAGAACACTTTGAGTTGGCAAATTATGTTAAATGTATTTGCCTAGGACAATAGAAAAAGTTCGACTAAACAGATTATCTGTATCAAATTGCATAGGTCATCCAAATCATCTCCCCAAAGCCATTTTACATTCTGAGAAAGCAAGCAAAATCAGTTCATGTTTAATTAATGCATGGCATATCTAGCATAGTTATTTGAGAATTCAAGTTTAAAGCTGCTATTCTAGAGTTACAGAGCATTGCCTCTGGTGAAATAACTGAGCATACGATATTTATTTTTTTTTTACCAGACATTTAGGGGTGATATGATGGAAAGTGAACTATATTGATTGGGTATCAGGAGACTCAAATTTTGTCTCAACTTTATTCCTAAGTAGTAAATAAGCTGTTTTGTAAAACTTCAGATGCTCCAGCTTGGGAAGAATGAAAACACTTTTTATGTTCTTTTCTAATTCTAGATTCTCTTGCCTTGGAGGTTTTACATTTATAAAGAAACTCACAAAAAACTCATAGCTATTCCAGCAACATCTCTCCATGACAGTCATGTACAATAACAAAAGATATAACCTCTGGAGAGAGAAATACTTGGATTTAACTCATACTTATACCCTTATTTAGCCAATAAAACTGGGGTAATAATGACAGACACAGAACTATGGGGAAGTTCAATGAGTTAATACCTGCAAGTACACCTAACTGGGCACTTAATTATCATGTCATTATAAAACTAGACATCTAAAACATGTGATGATATTTTTTGTGGAAAATCCTTACATAGGAATCATTTTTGCAAAAATTTATAAATGGTATACAACTCGGTGTATAACTCCAAGGAGGGTGGTTAGAAAAAGCAATGCAGCCCTCCTCAAGGTCACTAGATCACTAGGTTTCCCATAGATCATCGATTACTCAAGTGGCCACTAGTAACATCTCAATAGGTCCTGGCACATGCGAGATAGCCCAAGGGCATCTGCCTGCTCCAGGAACACAAAGAGCCTCAAACCATTCCATCAAGTCCTGGGAATGAGGTCGATAATTGTTACTGGTATTTGGCATGTCAAATCCAACATGGGTAGATTGCCAGGCTCTGCCATGTCTCCTCAAGGTAAGTAATAATTAAGGGGACAAACAGAAAGACCTCTGGGGGACAATTGTTGCTGTTTTAAAAGGCGACTGAAATAACTGCAGAGTTGCTCTAGTCCTGTTTTTTGCTTATCTTTTGTTTAGTTTTGTACCAATTATAGAAAGTGGGTATTGAAGTGTTCTATCATTTTATAGTTCTCTGTTTATCCCTTCATGATTGATTTGTATATTTAGGCCTCTGAAGGTGTGAGTCATATTTTCTTAAATATAATGCCTTCTTCATGAACTGACCTTGCTTTGGTTTATAACATTTCTTAAAGCACTTCTTTGTCTCAGTTAAGATTTACTTAAATCTAGCCAAACAGGGTGTTCAAAACTAATACATCAAGAGCCTTCATGAGCTGTATTATGGATTCACCACCAGGATCTCACCATTCTACAAAGAAGTGATCATTGATGTCAAAAGAGCGGTTTGACAGGGAGATACCATTTCACAAAAACTCTTCAGCGCCACCCTCGAGAACATCATGTCACAATTAGAATGGGAAGGAATGGGAGTGAAGATAGATGGTCGGCAACTACACCCTATCCGCTTCACTGATGACATTGTTCTAATAACACCAAACATTAGCCAAGCGGCACAAATGCTGGCTGACTTTGACCGAGAATGTGGAAAGATAGGTCTACAGCTGAATCTAAAGAAAACCACATTTATGAAAAATGAACTAGTTCCAGAGGCCCCATTCACTCTCAATGGAACAAACATCTGTGAATGCAGCAGTTATGTGTACCTAGGTCGAGAAGTCAACATGATGAACGACCTAAAACCTGAGCTGCGCAGGAAGAGAGCTGCATGGAATGCCTTCAAAGGCATCGAAGAAATAGCTAAAAAGGACAAAGAACCTCCGGCTCCAGGCACATCTCTTCGTCTCCACCGTTCTCCCTGCATTAACATATGCCTCAGAGACCTGGACCCTACGAAAGCAGGATGAGAATGCTATTTGGGTCTCCCAGAGAGGAATTGAAAGAGCTATGCTTGGAATATCATGCCTCACTCAAGTGAGAGAAGGAATCCGGAGTTCTGACCTCCGTCGCTATTCCAAAATCCGGGAAGCTGTCTCGTTTGCCAAGGCATCGAAAATCAGATGGGCTGGACATGTAATGCAATTTGGAGACAACCACTGGACTAGAGCCAATACGGACTGGATCCCACGGGATGTCAAACGATCACATGGGCGCCCACCTACAAGATGGTCAGACTTCCTTGTCAAGATCCTGAAGGAACAGTTTGAGGCTCTTCATATTACTGAATCAACCAGATGCCATTGGGTTACATTGGCATGTGATAGGGTCCAATGGAAATGTTACTGACGTCCACTCAAGCAAATTGATGAATAATGGGATTCAAGTGATCAAGTGATCAAGATTTACTTCTTAAAGTATGATGTATCTCACGGTGGTATAATAAAATATTAATTTGAAAAAAACCCACATTACAAATAAAAGAACAAAAAATTGTTGTATCTAAAGACTTCCATTTCCAAATTTGCAACAGTATTATTTCCTCATTAATTTGTTAATTGTTTACTAAGTCTTTTGTCCTGAATGATTGCCTAAATATCAGTTTCTCAGAAATGGTCACAGACAATAATATTTTTCTTATAAAGCAAATATAGTAAAGTATATGCCTGTATCATGACAACAAAAATATGGAATCTACCCTCACCAAGTCCTCCCATCATCTGGTAATTTAAAAATCTTTATCTTTATTTAGTGTCGTATTTGCTCCAATAAAAGCGTACCCTCCAAAAAATAAAAGTATGATGTTGGTATATCACACCTGCTCACCTGGTATACTAAACACAGAATATCTTTCACTTTCAAGATATACATGTGGCTGATCTCAACAGAATATATCATAAATTATAGAATCATGTATCCAGGGCCAGAGACAAAGTACAGCAGTTAAGGTGATTGCCTTGCACACTGCTCACCTGGATTTGCTTCCTGGCACCACATAAACTTCCGGAAGCCCAACCAGGAGGGTATGACCAGGAGTTAACATCGAGTACATCTGGTTGTGGCCCAAAAAGAAACTAACAACTTCATATATTTTTTCTCCCTTGTCAAAGATTAAATGATCATAAATTTGAGCCATGTGTATCTTGATATTTAACTCTATTCCACAGGTCCACAGGTCTGATTTTATTCCAATACCATGCTGTTTCAATTACTACTGTTTTGGAATACAGTCAACATCCAAACTCCACTGCTCGTCAGAGGTCCACCCAGCAGAAGAGCTGATCACAGCCCTGCTCATCAGAGTCCCACTAACTGCCATCTATTACAAGCCCTGATTCAGACTCAGAGACACGGGGTAGAGCGCTACTGGATCTCCCTGTGCCCAGCTGATCATGAGGTGCCCAGGAGGGTTCTAGACCTGGCCTGCCATCCCAGCAGAGTCTCGCAGGAAGCCAGAGGAACCCCCACACCCTGACATGCGCCATTTTCAACATCCAGACTCTACCGCTCATCAGAGCTCCACCCAGCAGAAAGGCTCATCTTTCCCCATTTCACACAGCTGCTTTGCAGCAGAGCAGTTCATCAATCTATGCACGAGATGAGAGTCTACTACAAGAGTTTCCCAACAGTACGGCAGAGCCTGGCTAGCTACCTGTGTCATATTTGATATCCCAAGAACAAGTAACAATTCTAGACCTCATTCCCATGACCTGAAGGAATGGTTTGAGGCACTTCATGTTCCTAAAGCAAGCAGTTGCCCTTGGGCTACACTAGCATGTGACAGGACATATGGAGATGTTACTGGTGCCCAATTAAGCAAATCGATGAACAATGGGAAGTCAAGTGAAGTGATACAAGTGGAGTACAGTTTGGAGTTGGGGAAGGTGATGCCTCCCATCTTTTTTCCAAGGATTGCTTTAGCTATATGTGGGGGCTTATTGTTCCATACAACTTTCAGAGATGTTTGATAAATTTCTTTGAAAAATGTCATGGGTAACTTTATAGGGACCGAGCTGAATCTGCATAATAATTTTGGGAGTACTGCCAATTTGACAATGTTCATTCTCCCAATCCATGTGCAGGGAATGTCTCTATTTCTCTTTTATTTGTCCTCTCCTTTCTTGAAGCAGCATTTTGTAGTTTTCTTTGTATGGGTCATTTACATCCTAGTTAAGCTGATTCCTAGGTACATGATTTTCTAAGGCACAACTGTGAATGGGATTTTTTTAATATCACTTTACACTCTTTCATTATTTGCATATAGAAAAACCACATGGTGCTGAAAAACTTGGCAACTACCTATGAAACAATGATCTCAGATGTCCTTCCAACACTATGCATGATATAAGATCCCAATGGATTAAAGATCTCAAAATCAGACCCAATTTCATAAGGTACATAGAAGAAAACGTAAGCAAAATCCTACATGACATTGAAGCTGAAGACATCTTAAAAGATCAATCGCCACTGACCAAGCAAGTGGATGCCAAGATAAACAATGAAACTTAGAAGCTTCCACATGTCAAAAGAAATTATGACCAAGATACAAAGACTGCACATAGGTTGGGAAAGAATATTTACCCATTACATATCTCATAAGGGGTTAATATCCGAGATATATACGGCACTGGTAGAACTTTTAAAAAAAATCCAAACCCTTCAAAAAAAATGGGGGAGAAGAAATGAACAGAAATTTCCTCAATATGAATTTGAATGGCCAAAAGGCATTTGAAGAAATACTCTTTATCACTAATCATCAGGGAGGTGCAAATGAAAGCAACAATGAGAGTCATCTCACACCACAGAGCACACATCCAAAAGAATAAGAACAACCAGTGCTGGTGTAAAGGCAGGGAGAAAGGAACTCTCGTCAATTGCTGGTAGAAATGCTGATAGGTAGGTCCAGTAGTTTAGGAAAACAGTATGGACATTCCTCCAAAAAACTAGAAATTGAGCTCTTATTTGACCCTGAAATACCTGCCCTGGGACTATATCCTGGAGGTCAAAAAACACACAGAGGAACACCATTTGCACGCCTATGTTCAGTGCTGCACTATTTGCAATAGCCAGAATCTGGAAACAATCCGAGTACCCAAGAAAAGATAACTGGATAAAAATCTATGGTTTCTTGTTGTAATTGTATATCTCACGGTGGTATAATAAAATGTTTAAAAAAAATCTATGGTTTCTAAGAAACATGTAAACAATGGAATACTATGCAGCTTTTAGGAAGAACAATGTCATGAAATTCATCATGAATATCATGCTGAGTGAAAGTATTCAGAAGGAAAAAAACAGATATAGAATGACTTATTCACTTGTGGAATATATAAAAATGTATGAAATCAATATCTGAGGAGCCAGGAGGACTTGTCAGTGGTTTGAATCTACTACAAGCCTGTGGGGAACAGAGGGTAGGAAAGATAGAGAAGGGACCAGTGTGCCAATAATAGTTGGAAATGATAATGCTACATTAGAACCGAGTATTTAAGTAGGTAGAGGGATATACATGATAACTCTTCATTGTATGTATTGCAAACCACAACCCACAAAAAGGATATAGGGAGGGAGAGAGAGAGGGAAGAGAGACAGAGAGAGAGAGAGATCTGCCTAAATAGAGTCAAGTTGGGAGGAGGGATACTGGGGTATTCATGTCGGTAAATGTACTCCGGTAGAGGGATCAGTGTTGGAAACCAATCATGAACAGCTTTGTGATAGTCTCTCAAAAGATGATTTAATAAAAAAAAATATTGAAATATTTACATATTATGGCCTGAAGTAAAAGAAGTAGAAAAATAAGAAACAGACAAAAACATTGCTAGACTCTGGATCCTGATTTGTTTAGTTTTTATTCAATTAAATGACTCTGCACATATTTCCGGTTTTTACACACAACATTATAGAGATGAACTCACAGCAAAAGGTAAGTAATATAATATCTGTATATCCAACAACGTTTTAGGAATATTAATTTTCTGACTTTTATAATAATATAATTGTTATAAAGAGGCCATTCTTATTAAGTGGAGAATTCTATGATTTAAAAATGTTTCATATTTAATTTGTCCTTATATGTTTCAAAAAGAGATGAAACTGAAAATGTAGGAAAATGTCAGCTGGATAGACGGGATCATGGAAGTACGTTAAGCTTTTGTTGTTACTGGGGTCACATCCCACTGTGTTCAGGGCTTTCCCCACCTCTGTGATGAGAATCACTCCTGGCGGTGAGCTGGGCCCAGGAGCAAGGCCGGGAACAAACCAGGTCTGCTTCATAACGGCAGGGGCCTGACCCACTTCCCACTGTGCTGTCTCTCTGGCACCTACTTGAAGACTTTTTTTTGCAGTCTCTTCCCACTAAGGCATATTCCTAAACTTATGAGACATCTTTGTAAGACTGACACAAAATTATGACTAAAATTTAAGATCATATTAGAGCACAAAAATAAACAGGACACGGAAGCAAACTTTGCACTTTATGAATTTTAGAAGATAAGATGAGAGAAAAAATGAGTAGAGTATTATATATTAATATATTAATAGAGTTTCCTAAAACAGGTTAAAGATACCAAAATAAACATTAAATAAGCTATGAATAAATAGCTAAAAGAGTTAATACCTTGATCAGCCATAGTAAAAGTGAAAAGCACTAAGGACAAATGAAAAAATTCAATGTAATGGGAAAGTCAATAATTGTCACAGAAGCAATTAGCTTTACAACAGACTCTTAAACAGCATAAATGTACATCAGAATCTAGTAAATGCGTTAAAACTAAATGACTAACAGCATAGAATCATATACTCAGCAAAATATATTTCAATATTAAGGAAGAAATAAAGATATTTATATGAAAAGAAACTTTATTTTAGTAGTAAAAGCACTTTCTACTGATAGAATACAAAAGAATAACCCAATGCAGTTTTCCAGGTAAAAGAAAAAAATTCTGAGAAAATTATATGATATAATGATTATTATAAAAAAGAGGGATGTACATATATATATGTACATATATATGTACATATATATTTATATATATAAAATCTCCCTCTAGTTCTTGGTGCTTGTTTCTGGCTCTGTGTTGTACTCATGGGTTATTCTTGTTGGTGTTTAGGGACCATATGCAATCCTGTGGACTGACCCAAATCCACCATGTGCAAAGCAAGTTCCCTACCTACTATACTATCTCTTTTGACCTAAAGAAAAACTTTGATTTTCCTATATAAAATATTTTATTTGTAATTAAATATATCAAAGATATCTTTGATATATTTAATTACAAATAAAATATTTATTTGTATTTAAATATATCAAAGATATATTTGATATATTTAATTACAATATAATTTGATATATTTGTATTTAAATATATCAAAGATATCTTTGATATATTTAATTATAAATAAAATATTTTATATAGGAAAATCAAAGTTTTTCTTTAGGTCTCTTTGATAGCCATGTCTACCTGCCCACATACCAAATTCCGCAGGATGGATATGTCATTCCCAACGTTCTCCCTTCTGAAATCCAACATGCCATTTCATGAGTAAAGAAGGGAACAGCACCAGGCCCAGACAAAGTCAGACCTGAACACCTGAAAAATCTGCCTTCAGTACTCAAGACACTGGCTCAGCTCTTCACACGCTACCTGTCCAAATGCAAGGTGCCCTTCCATTGGAAAACCAGCAGAACAGTTCTACTGTTCAAGAAGGGAGACATCCACGACATTGGCAACTATCGTTCCATCTGCCTGTTGTCTGTCATCTACAAGCTGTTCACTTCGAGTCATCCTGAACAGGATTGGCAGAACATTAGATGAAGGACAACCATGTGAGCAAGCTGGCTTCAGAAAAGGATTCAGCACAATTGACCATATCCACACAGTAACCAAGCTCATTGATGTTTATAGGGAGTACTAGATGCTGCTCTGTCTCACGTTCATTGATCAAAGGCTTTAAAGAAAGCCTTTGATTCTATGGAGACTGAAGCGGTCATCAAAACCCTAGCCAAACAGGGTGTTCCAGCCCAATACAGCAAGATCCTTTGTGAGCTGCATTACGGATTCACCACCAGGATCTCACCATTCTACAAAGAAGTGATTATCAATGTCAAAAGAGGGTGATACCATTTCACCAAAACTCTTCAGCGCCACCCTTGAGAACATCATGCGACAATTAGAATGAGAAGGAATGGGAGTGAAGATAGATGGTCGGCAACTCCACCTCCGCTTTTGCTGATGACATCGTTCTAATAACACCAAACATTAGCCAAGCAGCACAAATGCTGGCCGACTTCGACTGAGAAAATGGAAAGATAGGTCTATAGCTGAATCTAAAAAAAAACTATGTTTATGAAAAATGAACTAGTTCCAGAGGCCCCATTCACTCTCAATGGAACAAACCTCTCTGAATGCAGCAGTTATGTGTACCTAGGTGGAGAAGTCAACATGATGAACGATCTAAAACCTGAGCTGCGCAGGAGGAAGAGAGTGGCATGGAAGGCCTTCAAAAGCATCAAAGAAATAGCTAAAAAAAGAACCTCCAGCTCCGGGCAAATCTCTTCAACTCCACAGTTCTCCCTGCATTAACATACGCCTCAGAGACCTGGGCCCTACAAAAACAGGATGAGAAAGCTATTCGGGTCTCCCAAAGAGGAATCGAAAGAGCTATGCTTGGAATATCACGCCTCACTCAAGTGAAAGAAGGAATCCGGGGCTCCGACCTCCATCACTGTTCCAGAGTCAGGGGCGCTGTCTCATTTGCCAAGGCATCGAAAAATCAGATGGGCTGGACATGTAATGCGATTTGGAGATGATAGCTGCACTAGAGCCATTACAGACTGAATCCCACTGTCACTGTATCACTGTCTTCCCGTTCATCATCGATTTGCTCAAGTGGGCCCCAGTGACATCTCCATATGTCCTGTCTCATGCTAGTAGAGCCCAAGGCATCTGCTTGCTCTAGGAACATAAAGAGCCTCAATCCATTCCAGAATGAGGTCTATAATTGTTACTGGTATTTGGCATATATATCAAATACAACACGGGTAGCTTGCCAGGTTCTGCCGTGCAGGTAGCACACTCTTGTAGGCATCTCTAAGTCCAGCATTTATTGATGAACCACGCGATCGCAAGTGGCGCGCGAACCAGGCGCTGATAGGCTGATCTGCTGGGTGGAGGTCTGACGAGAGAGAAGTCCGGATGTGGAAAATGGAGGCCCTCATGGAGTGGGGGGGTCGTCTGGCTTGTTGCAAGGCTCTGTTGGGATGGTGGGCCAGGGCTAGGAACCCACCATCCCTTCCGGCGCCTCGTGAGCGGCTGGCACAGGGAGAGCCAGTAGCAGCTCTGCCCCATGTCTGTGAGTCTCTGGACCGGCATACCTGGGCGGATTTAAGAAAGACTGCTGCAGGGTGGAACTTGATGAGCCAGGCACTGATAGGCTGGTCTGCTGGGTGGAGGTCTGACGAGAGAAGTCCGGATGTGGAAAATGGAGGCCCTCATGGAGTGGGGGTCGTCTGGCTTGTTGCAAGGCTCTGCTGGGATGGTGGGCCAGGGCTAGAACCCACAGACATGGGGTAGAGCTGCTACTGGCTCTCCCTGTGACCAGCCGCTCACGAGGCGCCCGGGAGGGATGGTGGGTTCTAGACTGAATCCCAGGGGATGTCAAAAGATCACGTGGCCGCCCACCTACAAAATGGTAAGACTTCTTCGTCAGGACCCTTAACGAATGGTTTGAGGCTCTTTGTATTCCTGATGATGCCATTGGGCTACCCTGGCATGTGATAGGGTCAAATGGAAATATTACTGGCGCCCTCTTGAGCAAATTGACGAATAACGGGATGTCAAGTGATCAAGTGATTAAATATATCAATATTGTTAAACACATTAAAGTATATGACAATTTCTATAAATGAATGATGGCTTCTTCTGGCTAAATTAGTATGAATATTCTATTATTTAGGAAGTAAAGTTTATACTTTATGTTCATAAAACAGTTTATGAAAGGGAATCAAAAAGTTTATGAAAGTGAATCAAAAAGAGTTTATGAAAGTAAAAGTGTATATGGAACTGAATTGTTTCATGAAGGATAGCATTCTCTTTTTTTCTTTATAAAATTTATTTTAGTAAGGCACCAAAATTTACAAAGTCATTCAGAGTTGTGTTTTTGACCCACAACGCCCCCACCAGTGGGCCTGGGTCCCTCTCATGACCCCGCCCCAACTGGCCCCAACAGACCTTTAAACCTCATTATTAAAATCTGGGTCTTGTGATTTCAGTGTTATCTCTGTGTTTTGGCTAATCATCTCTATTATTACTCAACATCACCAATGTAAGTACAATAGCATTTAATTTTACATTCCCTTCTTATTTTGTTTTATTTTTTGTTTTGGGCAATGGGGGGTTGCTCAGGGCTCACTCCAGTGCTCAGGTGTCACTCCCGAGGTTGCTCAGGTATACACAGCATGCTGGATCAAAGTAGGGTCTACCACACATAAAGCAAGTACTTATACCCCTGTACTATCTCTAACTCCACAAGATAACATTTCCGAAGTAATAATTCAAGACTAGAAAAGAGGATATAAATATTAAATTAACAGAGGGAAGATAAGATTGGGAATTACTAATCAAAGTAAAATAGTTAAGAATCAGGGCCAGGAAATTGCTCAAGTAGAATAGCACACCCTAGGATTTGTTCATCCTTGCATTGAATCCATAGCAGTGCACATCGCACCCTAACCCCAATAAGGTGTGACCATCCTCACCTCACCAATGCCACCAATTACCAATAATGGGCCCAAGCACCATTGGGAGTGACCATTATGTAAAAGTTAAGACAATAGGATTCAGTCAGTAAGAGATAGAGGACAGAGGGTAAGTGCTAATCTTGCATACACGCAGACCCTGTGCAATCCCAGGCACTATTCTACAGTGCCCTTAGCACTTCCACAAGTGACACCAGAGCACAGAATAAAGCTCTAGTGTGGCACAAAAGCAAAAAGCACAATGAAAAAAAAATTTTTAAATGACATGAAAATAAGCATACAAATAATAAACACAAAATGCAATAAAGATACATAATGAAACATTGCAACATTTGTCATAAATGTCACTACATTAAATGTTCAGCTAACATCAAAGTTTTGAAACACTCCAATAAATGAGCAATAAATTAGTTGGATTTCAATTGTGTAACACCTGAAAATATTTAGATGTGTATCAGTAGCATCAAGGTGCTCCTGAAAGGTGCATGTACGATACACAGAATGTAAAGAAGATGTTTCTTAGGTGAAAAAGTGAAGGATTGGGAAGCATATGCAAGCTACATCAAGATCTGTTATATTGGGACCTTCACCTAGTGACTGGGAAAGAGGCCTATCAGGTGTGAATTTGGATGGGTATGAGTTATGTTATAGCTTTGATGCTACACTGTACGGCCAGCTTGAGACAGCGTGGTTTGTCTGGATAATCAGAGGATTAGACAATAGCACAGAGAAATAATGACCATTGACTTCCGCCAGGTAGGTAAATATGGTAAAAATAACAAATTCCTCACTTTACCATGTACTTACTCCTTTGGTAATTTTTCTTTGCAAAAATTCTCACCACGAGATCATGTATATTTTTCTACCTATTGTTTGTGGATTGGCCTGTGATTTTTTGGTCAACAAAATAAAGCAAAACCTCAAGCTCTACTACAGAGCAGTTGTAATTAAGACAGTGTGGTATTGGTATAGAGACAGACCTGTAGACCTATGGAATAGAACTGAGTATCCTGAAACGCACTCACAAATATACAACCACTTAATCTTCGTTAAAGGAGCAAAAAAACATTAAGTGGAGCAAAGAAAGCCTCTTCAACAAATGGTGCTGGGAAAACTGGGCAGCTACGTGTAAAAAAATGAACTTAGACCTCCTCCTAACACCATGCACAAAAGTCAGATCAAAATGGATTCTAGATCTCGATATCAAACATGAATCTATAAGGTACATCGAAGAAAACATAGGAGAAATGTTCTACGACATCAAAGCGAAAAGTATCTTTAAAGACGACACACCACTGACCAAGCAAATGGAAGCAATGATAAACAAATGGGATTACATAAAATTGAAAAGCTTCTGCACCTCAAAAGAAACGGTGACCAAGATACAAAGACAATCCACAGACTGGGAAAGGATATTCACCCAATACCCATCTGACAAGGGGTTAATATCCAGGATATATCAGGCACTGGTAGCACTCCACAAGAAGAAAACAGCCAAACCCATCAAAAAATGGGGAGAAGAAATGAACAGAAGCTTCCAAAAAAGAAGAAATTCGAATGGCCAAAAGGCATATGAAAAAGTGCTCTTCATCTTTAATCATCAGGGAGATGCAAATCAAAACAACAATGAGATACCATCTCACCCCACAGAGACTGGCACACATCCAAAACAGCAAGAACAACCAGTGCTGGCGTGGATGTGGGGAAAAAAGGGACTCTCATCCACTGCTGGTGGGAGTGCCGACTGGTCCAGCCCTTTTGGAAAACAATATGGGCATTCCTCCAAAAGCTAGATATTGAGCTCCCATTTGATCCAGCAATAGCACTCCTGGGAATATACCCTAGAGACTGAAAAACACATAGCACAAACACTATCTGTACTTCTTTATTCATCTCTGCACTATTCACTATAGCTAGAATCTGGAAACAACCTAAATGCCCGAGAACAGAGGACTGGCTAAAAAACTGTGGTTCATCTACACTATGGAATACTATGTGGCTGTCAGAAAAGATGAAATTATGAAATTTACCTGCAAATGGATGGACATGGAGTCTATCATGCTGAGTGAAATTAGTCAGAAGGAAAAGGACAGATATAGAATGACTGCATTCATTAATAGGATATAAATAGATACCAGTGTTTTAATAAATATGGGAAATGGTAATGGCAGATTAAAACTCACCACTGAATATACACAAAGAGACTTAAGTGATAAACTCTAAATACCTGCAGGCCTAGCCACAATGTGTAAAATAAGAGGGAGAGAGATGCAGAGACAGAGAGAGAGATAGAGAGAGAAAGAGAGGAAACTGGGGTACCTGCTATTAAGGCGGCCTGGGGGGGGGGAGGGGAGGGGTACATTGGTGGTGGAAATGGGGCACTGGTGGAGGGATGGGTGCTGGAATACTGTATTACCAAGAACCAATTATGAACACCTTTGTAATTGTATGTTTCACGGTGGTATAATAAAAAAATTTTAAAAAAAAAAAAATAAAATAAAATAAAATTTCCATAAAGGCAAAAAAAACAAACAAACAAAGCAAAGACAATTCTGGGTTATTTAATAAGCACAGATCTAAGAAATATGAACTACTTCTATTTTTTCTTGAAACTCTACCATATAACATACAGATTTGTCGAAGCAAAAACAAAGTCTTCAAAATGATCAAATCTAGAGACTTAAAAAAATCTGGAGACTTTATTTTTTTGAGGGGCTGGGAGCAAGGTTTAGGCACACCCAGTGTGTCCAGTGGGTAATTCCTATGGGTGCCAGGAATTGAACACAGGTTAGCCTTGAAGTAGGCAAGCAGCCTACCTGCTGTGCTATCATCTTTCCAGCCTTGGAGACATTACCTTTTTTCAAGTAAATAGCATAAAATTTCTTGAGGACAAAAAATAGGAGAACTCATGGGAAAATGTATAGGTATGAAATGAAAATACTCTGAGTCCCCAGTTTTCTTAACTTCTGATGCTGTGAAAACCCTGATGTACTGTAGAGCCACAGTATTCATGATAACCAGGGAACAGGGGAGCAGAAGGAGGTTTTAACAGAGTCATCAAGGCACTCATGAGGACGGCACATTTGCTATGAACAAGCAGCATAACTTAGTGCTCTGCTCTGAGACGACACACCACATAATAAAAACCGTACTCAGAATCCTGATCTTCCCGCTGGAGAGGAACGCAGAACTAGGGAAAGATCACACGCTCTGACAGATGATTGCTGAATTAATTAGGGGTTGCACTTTTTAGTGCTACTGTAAATTACATGTGGAACAGGCATTCCAAGTCAAAGGAGAGTCTAAGAAATGCTAGGTGTCACGCAACAGTAGGAAAAAACGTAATCAGAATCCGAAGGGAAGTCCGATGCAAATAGGTTTACCAAGAGACCTGCTGGATTTAATCTTACTTTTCTTCATTTCTGGAGGGAAAATTTAGACTGGGCAGCAGAATTATTTAGGCTTTAAGTGAGAGAAATTGCAAATCCTTATTGTACTCTCAAAGGTTTTCAGTGACAGACATAATGTTCCTTATTTCTAAGCTTGCCCATCTCTGAAGTCAACCTGCCTCACATACTGTATTGAGTGACAAGTTGTGTACGAAGAACACATGTAAGGAGCAAGAGTTAGCGACTGTATTTCATTCTTCACATATAAACTTCCTAGAGTTTTTATCACTATGTAGGACAAGGGAATAGGCAGGATAATATTAGAAAGAATAGGTCCATAGGGAAAAGCAATAGAGAATGGCCCAGGATGGGCCCAGGATCTGCATCAAGAATATGCACTGGAGCGGCGACAGCCCAGAGGGTAGGGCATTTGCCTTGCATGCGGTCAACCTGAGTTCTATCCCCAGCATCCCACATGGCCCCCCAAAATACCACCAGGAGTAATTCCCGAGAGAAGAGTCTGGAGTGACCCCTGAGCATCATCGGGTTTGACTCAAAAACAGAATATGCACCGAGTGTGTACAAGTTTAGGCTTTCAAACACCCTGTTCTTCCCCAGGGCACACCCTTGTCTTACCCTCTTGCGTGCCTTAGGCTCCTCACAGAGAGCTTATCACTCCCCACAGTAAGAAAATATGAAAAGAAAAAGACTTCCCTTTTCCAGGGCTTCCTACTTACGGACCCCAGACACCTTTTTCACTTTCCTTCCCTTTCTTTCCTCAATTTCTCAAATTTGGCCACTTCAACTCAGTTCTCTGCTTTTGACCTTGACTGTCTGAGAACGAGAATCTAAGTGCACTATCTGGAGCCAACCAGGGTATCTGAGAATGGACCCTTTGTCCCCTAATCCAATGTCGTTATTTTAACTTAAATTCCCAACTTGCAATATAAACTCTCAGAATGCAAAGGAGACAGTTTTGAGGGGACAAGGCCAGCATATTTTCAAGCTGCTAATGTCACATGGGATGCGTGTGTCTGGGGACCTGAGAGCTGGTAAATGATGTCCCAGTCTCCACCTGGCCCAGCCTCTTATCTCTATGCTACCGGAAAGATTTTCCGAGGAGACAGTGAAACAGTCTTATTTAAGAAATACAAGGAAAAAACAGGATCATATAAAATTGTGGGAAAAAGCACAGAGCCCACCCTGGGGTGTAAGTAGCCACTGACTGAAGTGACATATGGCTTTGTAAAGCTGATTTTATAGGATTGCTTAAAACAAGCCCTAGAGGGGCTTTCTCTGCAGACAGAATCCCTCGTGCCGGGAAAGATGCTTTGGATTTTTGGTAGCCTTCCTGAAATTTTTACTAGGACTCTCTACTTACAAATCTCTTCCAAAGGGGTCTCAGCTCCTCCACTGGGCTGGCTTCATTCTAAGTCTTAGCAGGTCTTTAGATCTAAGAATCCTCTACAAAGAAATCCTTCACATGTAGGGGCTGGAAAATGGGTAATTACCCTTCAGATCGTATTCGATTTTAATGACTTCTTAAAATGTGTTTCCAAGTACCCCTGACACCTCCCCGCCGCCAACCTGCAAACTTCACTCGCACCTCAGTTAAAACTGAAAACAAATCATTTAACCTTGTGCCAACATTTGTCTAGTCAATAACCTGCTTTCTAGCTTTCTAGCTGGAATACCAAGACTTAAGTAGATGACCAATCAGAAATGACCAGTTAATTGTATAGAACTCCTTCTTGTAGATCTCTGTCCCTAACATCTTGCTTGGTAATATATTGTATTCATCAGTTACGCAATTTGGGGAAGTTATTTACCCATACACTACCTTTCCTATCTTTTGCTCTTGCATGATGAGGATAATGCTAATGACTGTTTCATAATGTTGACATGGAGATTAATAAATGTTGTAGTGTTTTAAACAATGTCTGACCCGTGTAACGAATGAAACTGAATACTGATAAATAATGATGTCTGGGGCCAGAGTGATAGCACAGGGGTTATGCATTTGCTTTGCATGTGGCCAATCCAGATTCAACCCTCAGCATCCCATAGGATCCCCAAATAATGTCAGGAGTAATTCCTGACTGCAGAGCCAGGAGTAAGCCCTTAGTATGATTGGGCATGACCCCCCAAAAAGTGAAAAAAATGTATCTTCCTTTTTCCATTGAGATTTTATCTTTAAATCACTTGGTATTAAAATTTTTGATTTCCTATATTCTGAATAAAATTATTCTTCAGAAAATGCAGCTCTCACAGATTTAAAAGTACAATTATACTAATAGAGATTTATGCATAAAATGTTGGAAAGTGTGATTTACTATTCTTCACATTTTTATAAGTGAGAGGATAAGGAGATAAATATAGGGCAGATATTATATCTGTCAAATAAAATGGGGCACTTAAATTCATTTCAAATCTCCTTTCTGGTAACAACTAGATCATGCTGCAAGCATTGCTGAAATACAATTGTATTTTGATTAGTTATCCCATGCTCTGTGGCTATGGCTGCAAGAAATGCCAACTTGGTTTCCAATGAGCCTCCATTTGCTCTTCACAGCTCTAGCAAGGACCATGAAGTAGATTCATATCAAACAGTGCAATGAGCACTTTCTTTTGAACTCTTCAAAATATATATTACATATGTTTCCACCCCTTTCAATAAAATGCAACTTAAAATACATACGACTGTTGTTAACAAAAATAAATATTCACTGCTGCATGGCTAAAAAGAACACCTCATTTTCTAGAATCATAGGCGTGCCCAGAGGAGAAACCTAACATAGTCCTCAAGCTCCTTTCTTCCTCCGCACAGTGTAAACCTGATTTTTATGCTATTTTCACAATCAGGTCATCCTTAACAGAGGAAAAAATTACATTTTAAGTAATAAAAGACACAGAGTTTGTCTTTTGACAGACCAATGGCAATACCTGCATGCCAGCAGAACAAAATGTATTTGAAGATCTGTTACCTGGGGCAGGTAAGAGGAAATGAAAACAAGAGATAAAGATTCAACATAACAAAGGTTGACAGATGGACAGCGAGTCTAGTACTGTAACTATTGTAGCTCTGCTAATTGAACTACAGTGGTCTGACTCCCAATTAGAATATGAAGGAGGAAGAGAAAGAGGAGAGGAGGAGGTGGAAGAGGAGAATAGAAGGAGGAGAGTAGGAGGAAGAGGAGAAAGAGAAGGAAAAAAGAGAAGAGACAAGAAGGAATAGGAGAGGAGGAGGAAGAACAAGAAGAACAAGAAGAAGAACAAGAAGAAAAAGAAGAACAAGAACAAGAAGAAATGATTATTTTGTTTATTTGAAAATTCATCTCTCTCCATGTTCACAGGAAGGAATTTTTATAGGGAAAGATCAGTATAAAAGGGTGAGTCGGAATTACTAGTTGCTAAAATATACAATGAAGTACCCCAGTGCACTGCTGTCCTGAGCACAAGCCGTTTGCAAACTTAAACGAAGCAACAAGTTAGACTTTGGGACAAGTGTAAACTGCCAATACACTGTCTTCAAGTCTAGGCCTTGGAAAAATATTATTGGCCTTTTTAAGTTTGCTCTTCAGACAGGTTTTTCCTCTACCTTGATGACTTCCTTGTCTACACAATTCAAAGTAATTAGTCTTTCAACTTTTTAAATTTCAATTTAGCAGGACATTTTCACTTGGCACTGTATATTTTCTTTCATCTCTTTTTATTGATAATGCATATTGACTCCCACCATCATCCAGTGGAAGCAAAAGCTCTGGGAAGACAAAAAATCTGACCTTATCATGGACTGTGCTGTCCATGCAACAAACTAATGTTGTTGGTAGACAGTGGATGTTTACGAATGGATACAAGTATGAATGTGCATTCACCTGCCTCGTCAATACGGCAGGAAAATAGCTGCTTCTCTTTTTAATTAATATTAGCAAAAGGAAACATTATGAATTAGGATTAAATAGTATTATTCTACCTAACCTTTCAAATCCTGTGATAAATAAGTACTGAAAGGACAAAAGAGTACCCTGACCAACGATTCTCTAGTTCCAAATAGAAGATATGAGAGGCATGATTAAGTGATATGAAAAGGTTATCTTTCCCTACTATATATTTATTAAATTATTTAAAAAATCATTAAAATAGGGACTCACAGACATGGGGGCAGAGCTGCTACTGGCTCTTCCTGTGCCTAGCCGCTCACGAGGCGCCCGGGAGGGATGACGGGTTCTAGTCCTGGCCCACTATCCCAGCAAAGCTTCGCAACAAGCCAGGTGACCCCCCACTCCATGAGGGCCTCCATTTTCCACATCCGGACTTTCCCTCATCAGAACTCCACCCTGCAGACCAGCCTATCACAGCCCGGCTCGCAAGGCCCTAAGCGGCCACGCGGTTCATCAATAAATGCTGGATTTAGAGATGACTATAAGAGTATGCTACCCGCACAGCAGAGCCTGGCAAGCTACCCGTGTCGTATTTGATATGCTGAATACCAGTAACAATTATAGACCTCATTCCCATGACCTGATGGAATGGTTTGAGGCTCTTTATGTTCCTGGAGCAAGCAGGTGCTCTTGGGCTCTACTTGCATGAGACAGGACATATGGAGATGTTACTGGTGCCCGCTCGAGCAAATCGATGATGAACAGGAAGACAGTGATACAGTGATATTTATTAAATTATGTTTGCCAAACACAAGCAATATTTGATGTTGAGTTTATTAATATCTTAAACATACTTGCAAATAAATTATTCACTGTAACCTAAAATGAACAATGTATTAAAAAGAAATCTGGCTATTTGGACAGTTCAGTCTGTAATACAATACACATGAAGTCCTTAATGAAAAAAGTTGATAAAGAATAAAGAAAACCACACGATGAATAATATAACTACAGCTAATGGAGTATGGGTTCTTAGCATCAAAAATGGAAAGCTGTGCAAGTCAATTTTATTGATTCAAGCTGAGGTTTAGTAAAAACACATTTGTAGAATAAATATAAACATTTTAATAGCAGTATATTCCATTGATAAAATTTAAGCTTTATAGATGAATGAAAACTTTCATATCAGGAAATTCTCTTCAATATGAATTATTATACTACTTCACAGATTGAAGCTGGCATAAATTGTGATATAACAAACAGTGATTTTTTAAATATTTCTATGCATAGTAGCATGAACACCTTCAGTCTTGGCATGGAAAAACACAGCATGATCAACAGAGAGTTTTGGGAAGCTTTTTGGAAGTAGAAAGAATAGTGATATCAATTTTGCATTTCTTCTTTAACAGATGAAGGAAATATTGAGCTTATCTGAGGTGCATTTCCTAATCGATGATAGGGAAGAGAAAGTATTTCCAACTTTTTTCTAAATATTTCATATGAAATCATACTAAATGAAGAGAATGTCGGCGCAACATATTATCACTTTGTATTGAATGTGATGGCCTGATGACCTATGGAAGGTCTATATGAACAGCATCAAAATTGATATAATATGGAAATAAATGCAAATGGGAAAATCTTAGTCAACAAATTGCCACCTCTTAGGCTTTAGGGCTTCAGTTTGTCAATACGAGTGAGTAGTACAGCCATACAACCAAAATACAGACTGAAAAACTAAAACTTGAGGTCTAAGATGCAACCATGGAATTTTATAATATGCCCATGAAGTTGACAAGTGGAGGGTGGGGAAGGGTTGGGGTAAGGAGGAAAATTGGTGGAGGAAGTTGACCTGGTTGTGAGGCACAGGAGGAGGGTAGTGGCACTGGTGGTGGAATTGGTGTTGAAATATTATATGCCTAAAATCAACTATCAATAACTTTGTAAATCACAGATACTTAACTAAATTAAAAATATTGATAAAAATGTCTCCTCCTCAACACTGGCTAAGACCAGATTTCCACATGAAAAGCAGTTAGCTGACCAAAGAGGTTCAACTTCAGCTTCCAAGAAATCCATTTTGCTTTGCTAAACGCACTAAGTTTTATCTGTTCTTATTTTTGTTTACTTTAAACTGAGGATGAATGTATTTTATGTAGATCTCAGATAGAATCATAGTATATTCTATGCTCCAGGATCACCCACACAGTTGCCATTTTTAGTCTAATCTCATTATTTGGGTTCAGATTCAGGGACACATCTTAGAACACCACCTAAATTCACAAAGATAAAAATAGGGTGATATATCAGGACTACATAAACTACTGAGTGCACTAAGACATTCAAAGATGCGTTTATTTTTCAGTGACTTGAGATCACACTTTTCCTATTTTAAGTGTCGTTAAATGCTCACATAATTTGAAGAGCCCCATGAATGTAAAGTTTAATGCTGTAAAATGAACTCTCCCAACATCCTGCTCTCAGGACAGCCCACAATTCCCTGCTACCCCATGAAAGTTAGTATGCTGGAGACCTGATTTTATCAAAGATGATACTGTTTGTGCAAAATCGGGATCAATTCAGGATATTTATTTTCCTAAAGGTTTTTTAAAGTAAGTTCTTCATTATATTGAGCTTTTGTTTTGTCTTTTCATTATTAAATGTTCATTTGCCCTATGATTTTTATTATACTTTTCTACCAAGTTTTTCATTGATTAGTATTTTTTTATTTTTCAGTTGTTAGATTAGATTGTATATTTGAATTTATTTTCTTATATTTATTAAAATTTAAGAAGCTATAAGTGTTGAAATTTATAGTCTTGGTATACAAAATTTTTATATCCCATCAACTTCAGTTTCTACGAAACTCAGTGTATTTTATATCAATTTCACTTATCTCTTTGAATTCACTACAATTACTATTGAAATTACTTTTTCATCACTCAAGTTTATATTTCTTTTCACAGAAAGTACCAATTTCCTTTGGAATTAAAACAAAAATCCTGGATGTATGTAATAGTAGTGTGTGTGTGTGTGTGTGTGTGTGTGCATCAATGAACCTCTAGAGGCTGTTTACATAAAATCATTCTTTGATTGCCATATTGGTGATTCTCATGACATGGGAAATAGTATTAGCAGCTGTAAAACTCCCTTCCCAAGAAATAATTTTTCAAAAGAATTTGCATATTGCTTCATTTCTTGGTATTCATAAGAGCCTAAGCGATCTGGCTCTGTGTGACTGCCTTCAATTTTATTAAATTAGGCATTTTTAATAGCTTCTAGAAAAACTTCGTTTCATTTGAAACCTTTGGAATCCTAATTTCCTCTTCTGAAATTTTAGGACGCAAAAAGGAAATAGTGATTGCAAATTGTTCTGTTGGAATCTCTGAAAGCTTAGGATTAGACATAATAAGTAATGAAAGCAAAACTACTATGACACTTGGTAAAGACATGCAAGAAAAGAGGAGAATGTAGGAAAATGAGCAAGACTTCCCAAGGAAAAGAAAGTCACACACATCACACACATGAAAGCTACTGCATGATTATGAGTTAGGTTCTGGTCTAACTCATAAAAATAACTACGTGAAAATATGTAGTTTTTAAAAATAAAGGGCTAGTAAATATTATGCTTTCAATGATTGATATGTTTAAAGGTCTAACAGTACCAACTTTTATTTTAAATATATATTATGCCTTTACTATTGCAATTCATGTCTTAAGTATTAATAAAGAAAAATTTTAAGCCATGATAATTTATTTAAAACATATGAACAAGTTAAAACAGTCTGAAAGGTGTCAAATAAAAATGTACAATTGTCTTTAACATATCATGATCAGATATATGATAGCTTGTGGAGAAAAAATATTTTAGCTCAGAGACAGTTTCTCAATACTAGGCAATCTTACTGGGCCTAACAAACTAGGAGATGTAATTAATTAAATGTAAGCTTAAACAACATAAACACAGTATCATTGTAATATAAAGAAAATAGTTCAGACACAACATGCCTCATTTAATATATACAAAACAATAAAATACAATTGGTATTTACCTTAAATGATTAAAATTCCACTGCACAGTTTAGAAGCCCAAAGCAGCTCATCGTGAGACCTTCCAGTAGAATTTCTCAACTCCTACAAGAAGAACGGCATATACTACCTTTAGAGCAGATAATTCTTTTGCTAAATGTGAAGTAATAGCTATGGAATGATTATTATCACTTCATGTTGTCATTTATAAACTCTCTCTATATATATGACTGCTATCAATGTTTTCATTAAACGCACAGTATAGCAAAGCATATCATGTTTGTCTGAGACTTGAAAAGCACTAAGGTAGGTCGCAGATTATAAGGCATTATAAAGAAACACAAAAGCAAAACACTTATGTACACAATTTTTATTTGGACAGATTATCTTAGAGTATGAAAATTGAAGCATTTGTAATTAAAAGGCTCCTTGCTGCATATTAATAATGTAGATATTTCTAAGGATAACACAGTCCAATAAGGGGGTATTGGATCTTTATTTATTTTTGGTTGTTGACTTATTTTACTGTAGCAAGATAGTTTTTATTGAACAAAATTTACTTTGTGTTAAATTTACAAAAGCCATGCGGTAATAAAAAGAGGAAATAGTGTTCAAGGTATAACATAGGCTTTTCCAGAGAGGAATAAAGCAAGCAAAGAGATGTAGAGAAAAGCAAACGGTCGATGAGAAGATGGGTTTGAAGAACATGCTGATTGCTTCTGCTTTGTTTTGTTTGGAGACCACATCCAGTAGTGTTGCAGGACTCCTCTAAGAGCCTCTGCATCTGTCCTGTATTGCCTCCTGCAGGTCACTTCATAGATAGGGGGGTAGTCTAAATGTGGCAGTTTATCTGACCATGTATTCTGTACTGGCTGGTATAAATATTCTCTCATGCTACCACAATCATCGTGGGACTAGCTAGATCTCACCAGCATATTTGCTTGGCCACTTTGAATCTCTAAGTAATTAGACCAGAGATAAATCCTGTTTGCCTCCAAGCAAGCAAGCATGACTCCCTGATAACTCAAAGGCAACTAAAATAAAAACTACCGTGAAGTAGACGAGACTTGTGAAGGCTTGGAGAAATATTTAACTGGCATTAGTATAGTCTCTGGTACAGAGACATGCCATCTCAGAAACCCCCTTCTCTACCCTATAAAGGCATTTCTAGGCAGATCTTGGCTCAAAACATTAGCATATAATACAGCCTAGGTGAGGTGCTGGGAGAAGTTACCTAAGGGCATTTGATCCTTCTTGCTTCTAATTATAGTGGGAGGTCTGAGTTGCAGGGGTATAAAACCAGCCTGCTTTCTCTCTCTCGCCCCTTTCGTCTTTTTGCCATTTTGGCTTCCCTTGGCATTTTGCTTCTCCGTCCTCTCCATTCTCTGTTGGGCCTCAGCACATGGTAGCAGCCATCTTGGCCTACACGTGGCTGAGGCCTAGCTGGAAACCCAGAGTCCAGAGGTTTTCCCTGCTCTTGGATTGTATATTGGAACCTGTGGTTAAGTAAAGCCCTTTTAAAACTGCATCGGATTCCTGAGTCTTCATCCATTCCCCACCAGCTTCGGAGGTAGAAGGGACCTCACTTCCCGGCACTGTTGGGGATCCGGCGGTGTTCCCGACATGAGTCAGGGCTGATACCTGGCTCAGTGTTCGGGCTGGAGGAGTCAAGAATACAAGTGCTACAGACCAAACCCAGTGGTGGTGTAGAAGGCAAGCCCCCTACTATCTCTCCAACCTTCTTGACTCTTTCTTTGGTGTGTTTCAGAATGTGTATTTAATTTATGTTCCATTAAAGAAGATGCAAATTATACCTATACACTTGATAAGTTCATACTCAATATATTAAGTGGCTTATACTTCTAGATAATACTTGGCATATGAACAATAATTCAAAATCCTACAACTGTCCTCCCCACATACTTTCTAAAAACGGAAATGAAGCATTAGGCCTGCTGCACAATTTCCCTTTTCTGAATTCCCATAAATGAACACATATGTTAATCACATAGGTAAAATGATTCTCCTACATTTCCTCGCAAATACTCATGCACGTAATGTTAAATTCAGGCACAAATATCCATGAAGTATAACCATGGATATCAATACCCTAAACACACTTCTTTCTGAAAATTTCTAGTCCATTAAGTGCCAAATAAGGTGACAGGAACAGTGATGCTGAGAACACTGCCCTGAAAAGTTACATATTCTTAAGGAATATGAAAATATTATAACACATGCGAAAATAACATCCTTTTGCCATGAAATGAGTTGAGAATTTAGATTTTGGCTTAGAAAATTAAACTGCCCTTAGCTAGGCAAAGTTTAGCTTACTCCTGGCCCTATCCTCTGCGATCACTCCTGACAGAGCTTGAGAGACTGTATGTGATAGAAAGACCTACCTGCAGGGGTCTGCCATACGCAAGGTAAGCAACTACGGCTTGGGCTGTCTCTTAGACCCTTTCTCCATGTTTCTGAGAGTTTTTCTGTTGGGGCCATACCTGGCAGTTCTCAGTTGAGGGCTTTCTCCTGGCTCTGAAAAGGGATCGCTGCATGTGGGCTCAAGGGACCAACAGGTTGTGCCGGGAATAGAACCCAAGTAAGGGAAGCGGTCTACTCCCTGTGCTATCACTCTGCGCCCTCCTCAAGCTTCTAATGACAGAGCAAAATAACTAGAATGGCCAGTCTACTCTGTGCTTAGACACAAATCTTTTATAAATATGACTTTCTTTATAATAACATAAAGTAAGTAGCTAGGCAGTTATGTTCCTTTATAAATATCAATTGAAGCTTATGAAAAACAAAATTGTTTTTTCGCTGGGAAAATATATTACATTATTTAGAAAGTATTAACTGTGGATACCTTCAGAAATGTTTTGAACGGCGTTATGAAGTGGCGAATGCAAAGGGGCTTAACATTTGCAAGTCCTGTTAGTGCCTCTGACCTAAACTTTACATTTAAGTCTTTCATCACTTAGGACTGTTTAGCAAAATAAGTTTCTGGGGGAAAAAGACTCCTTTTATTTTGTTACTGTTTGACATTTGCTTGAAAAGACAGTTATTAAAATGCAAGACAGTCTGACTTAGTAGTTAGTATTAAATTTAGATTTAGCTAGATGTTTTATTAAGATTTAAAAAAAATACTTAATTTTTAATATTTCAGATGTTTTTCATAAAAACGAAGTCTGCTTAAATAACACATTCAAAACAAATTGACAAAAATTTGAACGAGCTTGCTGGAAATGTAAGTAAATATCCCTTTTGTATTAGGATAGAAAAACATGAGAATTTATCATTCAATCTTATTTCTAATATAATTAAGTAGTTATGTTAGTCTTAATTTTCATATCTAAAAATGGCCATTCATTAAATGAGAATTAGCTAGAAATATCATGATTTCAGCATAGTAAATTGACTATATTATTTACTATAGTAATAGAATAAATATATAAGGGAAATGTATTCATTGAATAATTCTACTCTGAAATTAACTAAAGCCGTTTTATTAGAAGTAAATATTTTTCAGTGCTGGCTGAATCACTCTATAGAGATTTTAGTTGAAATACATCATCTGTATATGCCCAAAATGAATCTTGCACTTGGAGTTCACTAAATCCTGCTGTATTATGAAAGGTGCATCTCTTATCTTGCACTAGAGAAACATAGTATTAAAAAAGAATTCTCTACTTTGAGTTGTCTAGTTTTAAACTGCTTTGTTTGATAGCTCGAACAGAATGATAACAAGGTCACTCTGGATTGCTTTAGTGGCTTAATTTCGCTTTACTCTTGTATTCTTAGAGATGTACATGGTAAAGAGATTGAAATTTTTATTTGATTTTCTCATTAAAATCCCGAGAGTTTAAGAAATACCTGAGTACTTTTTTAATAGGTCAAATTAAAAGATCTGTTATACTTTCAAAAGCTAGAATTTTATGATGGATATAAATATTTACAAACAACCCATATTATTTCATTTCATCTTAAAATAAACATGTACAAAATATTTTGTAGTTACATATCATATACTTGTAGAAAAACTTCTGTGCCTTATACACAAAATATCAATAATGGGTATATAATAAGTAATAACAAATATATACCAAATGCTTCCTATATTAAAGGCATTGTTCTAATTTACATCTATACGCTAAGTTAATTTTAAAATATTTGGAAAATTTGATACCAATTGAATGGGAAAATTTAGACATAATTACATCAACTAATCAAGCACATAACTTATAATTTAAAATGCCAAGATGTTATGACTGCAGAATGTGGAGCAATTGCGGCTTGATTAAAATATACTAATAGTGGCATTTTAATAAGAAAATGCACAAAAATGTCTTAATCATCATAAACATGTTTAATACAAAATAACAGAGTAGTAGGAATAGATAAGAGGGTCTCAGTGTTTTTATGAGTAAAACACATCTGAGTCTCTGAGGACAGCTACCATGCCTGTTTAGATTCCCAAATATCTGCAGTGGTGTATACCAATCATGTTGTAAACTAGTGTTCAGTAAGTATTTGTTGCACAAGTGAACCGCCAATAAACGTGAGAACTGACATACCGCCAAGGTGGTATCACCTTGGCGGTGATACTAAGTGGGGCGAGGGGATGTAACAACTTCTAACCCCCTGCACAAGTAAACTACTCTGGACTCAGCACACATCCTCACTGAGTGCATTTTTCCATTTTTACCTACAACTCCACGATTCAACTTTTTAACACAGTCTCTTGGGCCATAATGACCTATGTTGTGTTTGTAACTACCTAAATTAATATTCATTAAAGGCTTCCTCTAGGTTACATTATTAAATTACTAAAAAAAAAACTAACAAAATTACTACTTTGAAAGAAAATGTGGTAATTCACAATAGTGACTGTAATGGTGAAAATATTAGGAAGAATTTCAGCAGAGAAGAAATCCTAATCCAATAACCAATACGCGAATGGTTTGGGAATCTTCCTCTCCATAGTCCTCAGACATACCCCGACTTCATTCATAAACTCTTGACTTTGCTCTCCCCACCTCATCCCCAAATTTTAGTTATTATTTGTCTCTCATACTGATTCCTCTTATGGTTTTTAAAACTCTTTCTGCCTGTGTTCTAACCCTTCTAGTTTATTCTCTTTACTTAAGACACACAGCAACTGGATGGTGACTTCTTTGCCTATTTGGTGGTTGTACATCATCTTGATCTTCCGCCCCCTCCCACTCAGTCCCTTGACCCTACATTCCTTCCTCCTTTCCTTCTTCCTCCTCCCTCTTCCCTCCAATCTTCCTCCCTCCCTCCCTCCCTCCCTCCCTCCCTCCCTCCCTCCCTCCTTCCCTCCCTCCCTCCCTCCCTCCCCTCCCTCCCTCCCTCTCTCCCTCCTTCCTTCCTTCCTTCCTTCCTTCCTTCCTTCCTTCCTTCCTTCCTTCCTTCCTTCCTTCCTTCCTTCCTTCCTTCCTTCCTTCCTTCCTTCCTTCCTTCCTTCCTTCCTTCCTTCTTTCCGTCTTTCCTTGCTTCCTCTTTACTGTCCTCCCCTCACCACCACTCTACCTACAGTTGATCTCTCCAATCCTATCTATTGACAAGTTCCGTCCCTTTCAAATTAGGCTGCAGTTTACCAACACTTGAATTCTATTCCAAGGCCTCAGGAGATTAAGTCCTTTTCTTTCTCCTGTGTATGCCCTGCCATTGACTTCTCATATTGGGTCTAATATTAAACATCACTTCCAAATAAATAATTTAATGAAATGGGAGTCTCCTTAAATAATAGATTAGAGTTTCATCTGATTTTCCCTCATTTCTCAGAATAACATGATGGTTTTCAGCACAAGATTTATCTACACTTACCGAGGTTGAATCCTGAGTGCACCGCTGCCAAACTATAGGATACTACAAAAACTCTAGTTGCTATGTTCAAGTTGCCAGATTTATAAAATGAAATTCATTACTATTTTCCAGAAAAAGATATGAAAACTAGATAAATTAAGAAATACATGAAAACATACAGAACATTACCTGGCTTCTTAGTACCCAATAAATGTGAACTATCATTATTAAAGAAATTGTGTGTATCTGTGAAACTTCTTGATTATAGTCTGTCTTTTCCATGAATATGCACTAAGGTAAGTAGGAACATAACCAAGGTTATAGACTTCCTTGGAGTGGAACTACCTGGTGCCCTCAGGAGGATGGGGACACCCCCCACAACAGCTCTCAGCCAACTTGCCCAGGGTTCAATGCGAAGGGGACAGAAAATGGTGCTGTAGACCCCGTGATGTCATGGATTACAAGGCCTCCCTGAGGAGCTCAATGGACATATTATAGTTCTAAACACAACAAAAGTTGTATTTCTAAAATGCTTAGTTAAGTATAGTTAAATGAAAAATAATTGAATTAAGTTGAATAAGCACATGCATTTATGAATTCATGATAAAAATTAAAGCAGAGAATAACATGGATCAGTCATCTTTAAACAGATTTTTGTCTATAAAATTATATAACTTAAAATCAGAAATAATGTGCTAATCTGTTCCACTTGTTTGAAAAGCTGAACAAATTTAAAGAAAACCTTAATATTATGTATCTATACCACTATTTCTCAATTTAAAACTACTTGAGAAATGAGAAAAACTCCTAAAAACATTTTTTGATAGCTTGTTTTATTTCTATCATAGCCAGTAATAAACTAAAATTCTGATGTTACTTGGAAAAACATTTGTTTGATATAATATTTCTTTGTTTTATAAAATCTCCTGATCACCACAAAACCCCCAAAGAGTTCTGACAACTAAACTTTACTCCAAGAAAATTTTAAAACGCAGATTTCCAATTCATTAATCTTCTAAATTTGGTAATAAACTCCTTAATTGTTTTAAGGATGTCAGCCTCTAAATAATAATTAATGGGGATGTATGATCTCTTGATACTTTTCAGAAAATTATGGCTGGTCTACTTCTCAAAAAATAAAACTCATAGCAAGAATACAGCATTAGACATCAAGTATTTATAACCATTTACCTTCATCTGAAGTTAAACTTGTGGATAACAATATAAATGCAAAGTCTAATTTCAAGATCAGATCAGTAGAATGTTTTTACCTGAATTCTTAGAAATATCCATTTGCTCTTTAGTATCCTAGAGATACCAGGTATGCTGGTCCAGAGACTCTCAGACATGGGGCAGAGCTGTTCCTTGCTCTCCCTGTGCCCAGCCATTCATAAGGCAGTCGGGAGGCATGGCGGGTTCTAGGCCTGGCCCACCACCTCGGCAGAGCCTCACAACAAGCCAGACCACCCCCTCACTCCACGGGTGCCGCCATTTTCCACATTTGGACTTCCCTCTCGTCAGAACTCCACCCAGCAGACCAGCCCATCATAGGCCAGCTCGCGCGGCTGCTTGCGGCGGCGCAGTTCATCAATAAATGCTTTATTTGGAGGTGTTTAAAAAGAGTTTGCCTCCCGCTCGGCAAGCCTGGCAAGCTTCTCATGTTGTATTTGATATGCCAAATTCCAGTAACAATTATATTAGGTCATTCCCATGACCTAATATAATGGTTTGAGGCTCTTTATGTTCCTGTAGCAAGCTGATGCCCCTGGCTCTACTGGCATGAGACAGGACATATGGAGATATTACTGGTGCCCGCTCTAGCAAATAGATGATCAACGGGAAGATCATGATCGTGATCGTGATCCTAGAGATAAGTCACCAATCTTTAGATACATAGTAGAGCAATAAATGCATAGTTTAACAACTGGGCCTTTAGAGCAATTTGAATCATGAATCAATCCTAATTTCTTCTGACTCAATGTATCTCTCACATGCTACGGAAAACAATATTGAGAAAGTTATCAGAACAAAATTAATCTAAAGGGAAAAGCTGGGTATGTTTCTGCTCTGGAAAAAATCATAGACAATAAATTCTGCTGTTTCAGTGCACTAGGAAGTCTTTGTTATGGTTTTCTTAGAATGCTTAAAGAGAAGATAGAAGGATTGATGAAAGTAAACCTGACTTCACGTCCCACCATTCCTGGCCTTACTTCTCTGTCTTTCAGCATCTGGTCACGCAGAGCTACTCATCACCAGGGCCTCCAGGGTCCAACTGTGTACTGCTCCTTGGTCTTAGGGTTTTCTGGGATGTAGGTAGAGGCTGGGATCAAGCACAGGTTCGCACACATGATAGGCATCTCTCCTCCTACTACTGCAGCTATCTCATTTGGCCAACCCAATCCAAGCTTTTAATTTTTTTTATTATTATTTTGACTGAGGCTATGTTTCTCTATGAACTCTCTTTCCTGACAAAGGAAACCAGAGAGCCACCAAGTGACCGTCCTTTTAACTTGTTCCTCTGAGAAAGGGGCCAAACAAAGACCCCACACTGCCTGAAAGTGTTCTCAGAACAGGCGCGCCCCAGCGGGCAAGGTCTCTGCTTCTGATCACTGCTTCAGCCTTTCTACAGAGGGTAGACAATCAGGAAGAGGAAACAGGAAGTGGAAACCAGACAGAAAGCACAAGGGTGTATGGAGATGGGCTTGGAACAGCGAGACAGGACTCTGATGACAACACAACCAGGTGAGTCAAACCTGGGGCCAAAACATTCCCTGCAAAAGTGTCATGTCAGGTCAGCACCCACCAAGTGTAGTCCGCTAACTGTAACGATGAGCCAGGTACTGGCCGAGGCACTTTGAAAGAAAAATCGCTGTAGAGGTTAAGTAGGAAGAGTATTCGGATACAAGACAATCATTTCTTCTTAGTGTTTATGACATAAGCTATGAAAAACGAGTAACAATGGAAATTAACTGTGATCTATGAAAAAAACAAGTAAAGGGGTCAATTGAGCTAATTTACTTAATCTTGATTACAAAGATATCTGGTTTCAAACATATTTCTAACATATCAGATAGGAGAAATACAGACCCTGAGGGTCCTGGGAGCAGAACCTGGGTTTTTGTATTTGGTCATCGGTATCCACTGCTTTATTTCACTCTCAGCAAACACTATCGACAATATTCAAACACAGTGGTTAGGATTTTACATAGCCTAGTCCTGAAATGGATGATCCTTGAGCCTGAGTGATGCCCATCACAGGATGACACGATCCTTTATAATAATAAAAGAATCTCTCAGGGATGGCACTCAGTTACCTGGAAACACAATACTAGGTTGGGTATGACTTGTAGGGGATTAAATGGGGCTCATGGGACCAAACCCACCGCTCATATTTGAACCTGCTCCATACTCTCTGAACCATACCTTAAATGCATGCCTGTGGTCTTGTCTACTTGTGGCTTTTAAATTTTTAATTTTTGCCAAGAAATCTAATAAAAGAACAAAAACTGAGATATGGATTCAATTTTTGTAGCTTATCTTTTAGGAATTTTACAGAGCTCTTATTAATATTACATATTGCTTAGGGAGTTAGAGGACGTTTCTATTTACTTTCCTGAAATTTTCCTTATAATGATTCATTTTGCCAGTTACTTGAATAGAACAGAAGTTCTGTACTTGTGAATCCATATTTTGCTTTTTAAGTGATATGATACTAGAATATTAGGAAGTTTTGCTCATTCTATGCATATTTCCATGCATTTAAAATAAAATGTTGAACTTATAAATCTATATTAATTATCAATTTTAATATTGATGAGTTTCAGATTACTTTTGAGTAATAAAATATTTGATTCATACAGAGATATAAAATAGGAATAACTATACAGAAAAACTTCATGACAGAAAGACCTTCTATAGCTGATTATTCTTTATTATTTTGAAAAACAAGGATTAAAAAGACTTTCAAAATTTAAACAAAACCTCAGTGAGTTGTCTTTGAGTTGAGGGTAAGAAAACATACCCTCTGATTTGAATTATCCAGCTGAGTGACTAAAATTGAAGAATAACTATAAAAGCATGATTTAGAATATTTCTACCCTTTGTACTCTTGAGATAATAACAGAAGCTGGACCTAGTGTTTTTTTTTCTGTAAATAATCACCTTGTGAGGGGCCGGAGTGATAGTCCAGCGGTAGGGCATTTGCCTTGAACACGGCCGGCCTGTGCCGGCCTGGGTGATCCCCGGCATCCCATATGGTCCTCTAAACACCACCAGGAGTAATTCCTAAGTGCAGAGCCAGGAGAAATCCCTGAGCATTACCAGGTGTGACCCAAAAAAAGCAAAAATAAAAATAATAATAATAATAAAATAAAATAATCACCTTGTAGTTTCAATCCTGAAATTGGAAATGACTGACACTGTAGTTATCCAACCCAAAGAATACAGGGTGGATTGATTTCAAAGGTTCCAAACACCTTATTCCTTAATTTTGAAACAGTTCTTCTAAAATGTCTCTCTGGTTTAAGCACTTACAGATATTATTGATATACTTCCTATTTGCACCCCAAACTTTTCCCATTGACATTTCAGTTTAAATCATTGTGCTGTCCAAGAGCTGCACAGAATACCTGAAGTTCCGTAGCTTCTTTCCAGTTTCCATGTAAGCACAGTAATAATCAAATGGGCCTCCCTAAAGTTCTGGTCAGATGTACACCAGCCATATCTTGGTAAACTACCTCTTAAACCCCAGTAGGTTAAATCCGTAAGATCAATTTCTATTTAAAACATGTCCTTTTATATGTTCCTTTTTTGGAGAGCGACTGTGGGGATGGTTTGGGTCCCATCTGGCTGTGTTCAGGGCATAACCCAGGCTCGGTAACCAGGGATCACATCAAGCAGGAATAATAACCAATGGTGCCAGACTACAACCCCTTAGCAGCAGGCAGGAGCCCTGCTGACTGTTCTATTGGTTCTGTCTACCCTCCTACTGCTCTTCTGAGGAAATACCCTAAGTACCCTAAATAGTTTTTTTTTAAAAAATTATCATGAACACTGTGTTGGAGTCAAGCCTTCCAAGCAAACCCCACCATTATAAGCAAGAAAATGTGGCCAAATATTGGGCTGTACAGAGAGAAAGAATAGCTGGGAAGATATATGCCATGCATGTGCCCTACCCAGGACAATCCTAACAACACAGTGATGCTTGATGTGCCCTACCGGGATCAGTCCTAAAGCACAGTGATCCTTGAAGTGCCCTACCCGGGATCACCCTGACAGCACACGTGATCCTTGATGTGCCCTACCTGGGATCAATCCTGACAGCACAGTGATCCTTGATGTGCCCTACCCGGGATCACTCTGACAGCACAGTGATCCTTGATGTGCCCTACCGGGATCACTCTGACAGCACAGTGATCCTTGATGTGCCCTACCTGGGATCAATCCTGACAGCACAGTGATCCTTGATGTGCCCTACCCGGGATCAGTCCTAAAGCACAGTGATCCTTGATGTGCCCTACCCGGGATCACCCTGACAGCACACGTGATCCTTGATGTGCCCTACCCGGAATCACTCTGACAGCACAGTGATCCTTGATGTGCCCTACCTGGGATCACTCTGACAGCACAGTGATCCTTGGCGTGCCCTACCCGGGATCAATCCTGACAGCACAGTGATCCTTGAAGTGCCCTACCCGGGATCACCCTGACAGCACACGTGATCCTTGACGTGCCCTACCCGGGATCAATCCTGACAGCACAGTGATCCTTGATGCCCTACCTGGGATCAATCCTGACAGCAGAGTGATCCTTGATGTGCCCTACCCGGGATCACTCTGACAGCACAGTGATCCTTGATGTGCCCTACCCGGGATCACTCTGACAGCACAGTGATCCTTGAAGTGCCCTACCCGGGATCACCCTGACAGCACACGTGATCCTTGGCGTGCCCTACCTGGGATCAATCCTGACAGCACAGTGATCCTTGATGTGCCTACCCGGGATCACTCTGACAGCACAGTGATCCTTGGCGCGTTCCTACCCGGATCAGTCCTGACAGCACAGTGATCCTTGGAGTGCCTACCCGGGATCAGTCCTGACAGCACAGTGATCCTTTATGTGCCCTACCTGAGATCAATCCTGACAGCACAGTGATCCTTGAAGTGCCCTACCCGGGATCACTCTGACAGCACAGTGATCCTTGATGTGCCCTACCCGGGATCACTCTGACAGCACAGTGATCCTTGATGTGCCTACCCGGGATCACTCTGACAGCACAGTGATCCTTGATGTGCTACCCGGGATCAGTCCTAAAGCACAGTGATCCTTGATGTGCCCTACCCGGGATCACTCTGACAGCACAGTGATCCTTGATTTGCCCTACCCGGGATCACTCTGACAGCACAGTGATCCTTGATGTGCCCTACCCGGGATCAGTCCTAAAGCACAGTGATCCTTGATGTGCCCTACCGGGATCACTCTGACAGCACAGTGATCCTTGATGTACCCTACCCGGGATCACTCTGACAGCACAGTGATCCTTGATGTGCCCTACCCGGGATCACTCTGACAACACAGTGATCCTTGATGTGCCCTACCCGGGATCAATCCTGACAGCACAGTGATCCTTTATGTGCCTACCCGAGATCACTCTGACAGCACAGTGATCCTTGATGTACCCTACCCGGGATCACTCTGACAGCACAGTGATTCTTGATGTGCCCTACCCGGGATCACTCTGACAGCACAGTGATCCTTGATGTACCCTACCCGGGATCACTCTGACAGCACAGTGATCCTTTATGTGCCCTACCCGGGATCACTCTGACAGCACAGTGATCCTTGATGTGCCCTACCCGGGATCAATCCTGACAGTACAGTGATCCTTGATGTGCCCTACCCAGGATCAATCCTGACAGCACAGTGAATCTTGATGTGCCCTACCCAGGATCAATCCCTACAGCACAGTGATCGTGCATGTGCCCTACCCGGGCTCAATTCCTGACAGCACACATGACCCTTGAGCCTGCCAGGAGTAATCTCTAAGTGCAGAGTCAGGATTAAGCCCCAGAATGCTTGTGGCCCAGAATACCAGAAAAAAGTGTTGCCCAGACACTCCTCAATGTCTCAGTGCATGAGCTCATGGTTCGATCATTTTCCTCTTCGCATCACTCTATTACTGAACTCTAATCACAGACTATGGCCCACTGTGCTTTAGGTACAGTGTCTACCACATAACCATGGCTTAAGAATTGCCTGGTAAAGAATATATCAGAATTTGCTATAGAATATAATCAATCCTTATCAGGGAAGTTCCGTGATTCACTCTGTTACCATCTGGTATATGGCAATCACTCTAACTCCCTAATGCTTTCTGCAGAGACAATGTGGAGATTCTGAAGTATCTTGCAGATAGTGTATCATTAAACAGTACTTCATTTCATTAATGATGATTAAGGACTCATTTAATATTGATATATTTATTTTCCTTTGCACAGCTGCTTCCATGTAACATAAAATATCACGTGTGTCTATACTTTATAAATCTATGTCTATTAAACACTTATTTGCCTTGTTTCAATATTTTGGTCTTTATTTATTTAAGCCAATATTTGTAACCCTTAAGCGATTTTATCACACATCTTAGAATAAATAAAGAATAACATTTCTGTCTATAGCTGCTTAGAAAGTCTGTCTTTTATATCTTTTGCATAATTGATTTTAATCCTGCCTCTTCCTTTCAGGTCGCCTCTGTTAGTTTCCCCCAATTCTCTAGCCTAAGTGAAAGACTCTCAGAACATAATTCACCGCAATACGCAATAGAGCATGGCTTCTCTCAGGTGCATCTTTGAATTTCTGAATCTTGTATTTATTTATTTTTTTGGTAAATAAGAAAACAAGGGAGCAGCTGGTAGTGATGAAAAGGCATGAATCCAAGATCAGTAATTTCAGGATTTATAGCACGTGGTGGCTAGACAGGGACAGAAGCTGAGAGTGGAACTCCGAGAGTGACACAGAACTGAGTTTGAATCTCGGTTTCAATGCTAAACTTTGGGAAAGGGCTTAATTTAAATTAGTCATGAAATTGTCATCTTCGAATGAAGGCTGATGCTACAAAATATACATGTATGCTAATATGAAGCATATTTTTCAATTTTAAAAATTCTGTGATATCCTCTGACTTCGATTAAAAATAGCACACTCACTTCTTTAAATTCTCATTCTGTGTTTTGTTCTGGGGTTGCTTTGGGGCTTCCCCAGTGGTGCTGCATTGGGAGCACCCACCAGCATCATCTCCAGTGGTGGGGACAATATCTGTCGCCTATGCATAGGCCTGGGCATGGCTTTGGTTGTTTGACCCATTTCCCTGATATGGGGATCACTTCAGGAATTGAGACAAATTGAGTCAGTTAACTGCCAGGTTCTATATTTAACTAAAGCAAAGGAAATTTAGGAAAAGGACTGAAGTAGAGTTCCTTATTGATCTCCATACCACAGTACGAAGATGAACAGGAGAGAGGAAAGTGGTTGAAACAATTGAGAAAGAAGTGAGAGAGGAAGCTATACCTACACATTTCCACTATTCCTCACTTTCTGTTCCATCCAGTTGTTTATTCAAAGTAAAACGAAATGTTCAGAATGCAAAAAAAGAAAGGGGGAATGTGGAGTGATAACACAGTGGGGAGGGCATTTGCCTTGCATGCTGCTGACCCAGGTTCGATCCCCAGCATCCCATATGGTCTCCTGAGCACTTCTAGGAGTAATTCCTGAGCAAAGAGCCAGGAATAACCTCTGAGCATTGCCGGGTGTGACCCAAAAAAAAAAAAAAAAAAAAATAAAACCTTGTATGGAAGTCTAGTATGTAATATGAATAAAAACAGAGTTACTCTAGTAAAGGCTGCAGTGTGTGTATGTGTGTGTGAGTGTGCACATGTGAATAGGCAAGCGAGTTTTTGATATAATGGTTAAGAACTGCTGCCTTAGAGATCTGTTTTCTATGAAAGGCAGTGGCATACCTTATATTTGTGTTCTTATTAGCAGAGAAGGCCTTTCTGTTGTTCCTCATTTACTTGAGGTAAATGATTTAAAGGAGCATAATGGCTTATTAAAAGTCACCCAACTGTGCCTATGCAATAGTTCAGTGGGTAGGGCGCTTGCTTGTACGTGGCTGACCCAGGTTCAATTCCCTGCATCCCTATGGTACCCTGAGCCGCACCAGGAATGATCTCTGAGTGTAAAGCCAGGAGTAAATTCTGAGCACAACTGGATTTATGAACCCCAACCCCCCAACTTCAATAAAAGTAAATAAAAATTCCACTACAAGCATGAAGCCAAGTCAGGACCTGTACTCAGATTTTATGACCCCTGACCCTACTGCATATTATAGTATTACCTTAGCTTAGCTTTTCTGACGCATGGCAGAGCCTGGCAAGCTACCCATGTCATATTTGATATGCCAAATACCAGTAACAAGTATAGACCTCATTCCCATGACCTGATGGAATGGTTTGAAGCTCTTTTTATGTTCCTGGAGCTACAGATGCCCTTGGGCTCTACTAGCATGAGACAGGACATGTGGAGATGTTACTGGTGCCCGCTCGAGCTAATCGATGATCTACGGGAAGACAGTGATACAGTGACAGTGATCCTCTGAAGAATCTTTAACTGTCATTAACTAAACTTCTTTTTTAAATAAGGCCGATACTACCTAAAGTAACCTGTGAGAAAACTTGTTATTTCTCCTTACATTTGGGGATTTTACTCAAGATCTATTACATTTTTCTGTGCTTTGCATAAAGCATGTTACATCTGTTATGACTGCTATTCAAGGAGAGCGTTATTCTCTGGACCCAGTTGAGACCAGAGAGACAGGACATTTATAAGGTGCTTTCCTATGCTGTGCCAAGCCTGCTACAAGCTCTCGGGTTACATATGTTCAATGTATGAGCTATGCAAGCAGTGACCCTGAGCAGAGAGCCGGGAACAAGCCCCAAGAGCCATGACAGGTGATTCAAAGGCAATGCTAATTATTTTTTCACAATTTTAGTCATTCTGCCATTGAGGTGTCCCATTCCTAAGACTGTAGTTTTGTCTTTTCCCCTTCACGTTTTTTCTAGTCAAAGATAACAAAGAGACCATATGTATTTTGCAATAATTATCTAGTATTTATCTTAAATATAGAGACCTCATATATATAGACCTCATTCCTATGACCTGATGGAATGGTTTGAGGCTCTTTATGTTCCTGGAGCAAGCAGATGCCCTTGGACTCTACTAGCATGAGCCAGAACATTGAGATGTTACCCTTGCCCGCTCAAGCAAATCAATGATGAATGGGAAGACAAGTGATACAATACATAATATTGTATGTGAATTATGTAGTATATATCTATACAGAACCACTCCCTGATATATGCACAAATATACACATATTTATTTCCTTATGTATGAACAGATGTTGTCACTTGTCACTTGTCTTTTCACTTGTCTTCCCTTTGTTCATCTATTTGCTCGTGTGGGTGCCAGTAATGTCTCCATTCATTGGGAATAAGATCCATTATTGTTACTGTTTTTGACATATCGAACACCTCAGGTAGCTTGCCAGGCTCTGCCATGGCTCCTAGTTCATCCCAAAGGCCCAGTCTTTTTTCTGTGTCAGAATATCAACCATCCAGTTTCTATGGGGCAGAGCCCTGGGTGTAGACAAGCTTGTCTCCTGTCTGCCACCTGCCAATGCAGCTGAGCACCACGCCACACCTACAACACCTCGAGGGGCAGGAGTATGAACAGATATACATGTCAATTGATTATGATCACTTACTTGTTCAATTTTCTACAAATAATAACTCAAAGTCATGTCTATCATCTAGAATACTATATAATGAGATTTTATTTATAGGAACTTTGTTTCCCTTTCCTTATGCCATTTTGAGGCGCTGTATAGGAAAGAAATTGAAAAAAATTAATCTGACTTTGCTATCTTGTAATTGGATACCACATGGAAAGATCTCAGGTCTTCTGTCTTCCCAATATAATTGATGAAGACAGTCTAAGCACAATGCAAGTTCTGTGCTAAGCATAATATAATGCAAATGCTTGACCAGATGATTTTGCAAGGGCAATAACCATTTTTCAAAATTAAACAACTGACATTTTAAATACCCTAAGGCACTGGTACTGTACGTATTATTGATTAAACCGACATTTTAAAATTACCATAGTGCAAAAGAGCTCATTAAGATAGAAAACTAAAATATTTTGGGACATTAGTAGCCTAAAATTAGCCAGAAGAGTAGTAGTACAAATGTTTAGCTGAAATACCAGGTGTAAATTTATATCAGTATTCAAAGATTATCAAGTAAGATTTCATTTCAAGGAGTACAAACTTGGGACATCTCAAACTTCACAGATATGAAAACAAGGAAAACACCTATCATTAATCTTGAACTGTACTTTTTATGTGTAATTAATATTAACTTCTGGACTTAACCCTATGCTTGACTACTCTCTAGAGGTGATAACAAGCCTCTTTTTACAGCCTCACATTGACAGAATGTTACCGATGTTAAGTTAAGCTTGCTGAAATATTTATTTCAGCCATTTTATTTCTTGGCTTAGATGATACCAGAATATTAGTCATTTTAAGAAATGATAGAAGCATTGATACATAGTCTACTGAGGATACAATTTTAAGAGTCAAATTCAAATCCACAATGAATATGACTTGTATCACTTGTATCATTTGTTTTCCCACTGATCATCGATTTGCTAGAGCGTGCACCAGTAACGTCTCTATTCATTGGGAATGAGGTCCATTATTGTTATTGTTTTTGGCATATTAAATACACCACATGTAGTTTGCCAGGTTTTGCCGTGACTCTGGGTTAATTCCATAGAAAAAATACTGGGCCCAGTCTTTTTCTATATCAGACCATAAACCATCCAGGGCCCACAGGGGCAGAGCCCTGGGTGTAGACAAGCCTGTCTCTTGTCTGCCACCTGTTGACACAGCCGGCACTGAAGTCACACCTGCAACACCTCAAGGGGCAGGATGAATATGACTATATCGTTAAAATACCCAGTCTGCCTACTTCTGTGTTTCCCCATGACGAGTTATGAACTGAACAGAACGGGTGCCTAGACTGCTCTGCACAGTGATGCTTCTGTCTGTGTTTGGGGAGTAAAAGTCATAGATATGGACAAAACACATCTGGACAAGGAGGAAAAATGACATTTGATTTGAAAGCAAACATTCTGGCCCAGCGGCATGGCTCAAGGGACCAGGCATTGCCTTCCATGTGTCAACCTTGATTTCTGACGCTGACTCCAGGTGCCCACCAGTGTGTTGTGCCACAGCAAGCCCACAGCACCATTCATCTGCTCGTGATCATAGAAAAAATGATTAACTGTAGCCTCCACTGACTGTGGGGAAAAGGGTGGATTTTGCCAGCGAGGGATTTACATTTATACTCAAGATAACAAGTCAGCTTGCATTCTTATGACTAGTACGGCTCTTATTTATTCAAAGAACAGATGTGAATGACACGATGCTGGAGAGAGGCACGCTTGAAAATGTTCACTGCAGAGCTGGGCTATAGACGAGCTCGTGGCCGCACAGCATGCTTTGCATTCACTAGGTTTGATATAAATCCCAGCCTTCACCATGTCCCCACCCCAGAAACCCTTGCGCCACTGGTGCCCCAGCCAATCACCAGCAGTGTGGTCCTAGCTCCACTACACGGGTGCTGCAGGCCAGGTTTTTGAGTATCTTCACAGGAAGTGGCCTTAAGGCGCTCTTAAGTACAAGAGTCAGAATGTTTGGGGAGCCCTCTAAAATACTATCAAAGGGTTTTGTTTGGTTTTTATAGTAGAAAATCTATTTTCAGTGGTAAGTATGAATTCTCAAATCACATAATTAGATATCCACATTAAAAGAAATTGTTTGACCAATTTTAAATGCCAAAGAGAGAAACGATGAGAAACAGAAGCTCTTGCATATACTATTGCACAGGCATTTGTGTAATACATCTCTGGGGCAAAGAAGAGGGAGAGGTGCTCATTCACTTATCTGGTCTCTCCTGCTTACCCGTGGGATCACATGGAGATTCTCTGCCACACTTTCTGGTCCGATCTCACTTAGATACGTCTTATTTTAGCCTCTGGCTCACTCTCTCCCTGTGATTGTACATGTTCTTTGCAAAAGGGCACTCAATAAACAAATTCAGACTAAACTAAATTACTGTGTAGTAAATGACCTAACAATGATGGTATTATTTGGTTGATTTGGGCTTGTCTTAATAGAAAAGGATGAGGTGTATTTATTCCAAATTCTGATACCAAAGCTATTTTATATTCCTTGAAACGAGTTATAAAATCTGTCATTTTATTTTAATAAAATATAATCATCGTGCCAAATTGAAAAAGTGCCAATTTTATTATCAGCATGAACCGAGGGACGGAAAAGAAGAAAAGCAAGTCACAGCTACAAAAACAGCGAAAAATGAAGCAACTGGGGCTTGAAACCTTGCAAACAAAGTTTCTCTCCAACAAGCTCTTGGCACTTCACCTTTCCCTCCTGCTGACATGAGCGGGTGTTGCACCGACACTGCGCTAACTCCCACTTCACCAGAACTTACCCCAGCCTCGGCTGTCATCTCATGCGCAGGGGGTTGAGCTCTTTCTAAGTCTGCACACACTCTCCCTACGGTGCTCTGCAGACTTCACCATGCTGCCACGGCGTCTTTATAGTTTAATTTGTTCTTTTAAATCGCAGTGCTCCTTGGTAGTCACAGTGTGTTTAGCTGTGGTGCTCACACACAGATCTGTGGCTGGAAATATCTCTCAGCACCCAGGTCACAGGGCACAGAGCTCCCAGCACACACCAGGGATCCAGCTAGTGGACACATGTTTGCAGGAAGGCACACTTAGCTCTGAGCCATCTGCCAGCACCCAAGCTTTCGGAATTTCAAACTAAACTCTTATCCCACACAAAGCTGAGCGCTCAGTCCTTTGCCTACAGAAGTGGTAAAATGAATCCCTCATATACCCATGGCTGTAGGCTACCAAAAACAAGGTGAGGCAGAAATATTTCACCTCTGGCAGAGTGTATCACAGTGACCCTATTAAACTCCTTTAAAGATTCACTTTATGATCTCAGCTCATTCTCCAAAATAGCATTTGTCCTGACAAAAGGGAGTACTTAAAAGGAAAAGTCTTCTCAGTCAAACACACTCTAAGCCCCAAAGTTATCAAAACAAAGCTTCACAGGTTTGGAATAAATTAGCTTGCTTGGGCACAAACTGAATACAAGCCTGAGTTTCAGTACAGAAACATAATCTTTTTGCCTCAGGCTTTTCTAGACCTGAAGCCTCCTGCTGTCAATGTTATCTGTAACCACACTCCGTAAATGGAGCCTGCCATCCCTTCAGGTGTCAAAATTGCACAAAGGGAAATTGCCCCAGGAAGGGCGCAGGTGTAGCTGCATTGGAAAGTCCAAAAGGCGTGTTCCTCATTTGAAAATAAACTCCTTTAAACAATGACAACTAATTACCACATTAATGCATTGACAACACAACTAAATATTGACAAGCAGTTACAATAACACCTGTGAACTGCTAAGCAAGAAGAATGAAGCAGGATTCTACTGTGTACCTCCTTCTTGGTAACGCACTGGTACTCAGGAAGCTTCATGGCTTCATTACAGTTCCTCAAGGATCTATGCTGATATCTTTCTGGTTTACTGCCTTCCCTCTAGCCCACTATTCCGGTTTATGCACACATGTGTGTGTGTGTGTGTGTGTGTGTGTGTGTGTGTGTGTGGACAAACACCAGTTTGTACCTTGCCACCATGATTCTTATCTTTCAAAGCTTTGCAATATCTCCCTCCCAAACAGGCTAGAAACTGACTTGACGGCTATGGAAAGAGATGACGGAATTTCATGATTTTTCCATAATTATGTAAGACTGTTTAGTAGAAACTATCTTTAGCTTGTCCCAGTCCTGGTTGACTGGATAATGCTAGTGAGTGTTTCTACTGGGAAGGCCCTCCCTAAGGGGCCGGAGAGCCAGTAGAGCTAGCAGTGTACTTGCCTTGCACATGGCTGACGTGGGTTCAGTCCCTGGCACCCCATAGCGTCTTCTAAGCCCCACCAGAAAGAAGTAAACCATAGCCACAAAGGCAGACTTCAGTCCTGACAGAGCCGGGTGTGGCCAAAAACAAAAAACAAAGAAACAACAACAACTAAAACCATTTTCAGCCCCCAAAGTGGAAGGGACTCTGCAGGTAGCAGTTAGGAAATCTGAACAGTGTTTAGGAGCTGCAGACAGCAAACAGCTTAGCATGGCTTTGCCCTACACTTGTCAACAGGCGAGGCCTCTGAGTGTTACAGTTTCATGAAAATTAATTTGCCAACTACTTGAAAGAATTGGAGCAAGGGTGCTCCCCAGCTGAGATTTCTGGTAAGAACACAGCCCGGACTAACTTCTGCTACAGCCTAAGGTGACCTTGAGGAGATAAAAGAAGAGAACAGGGTTCAGGAATCATTTGATAGAAATGTGTGCTTTTCTACACTGCAACAAAAGGTGGTGAATTGTTAAGTAAGTCCTCAGATGACCTAAGCCCAGGTCAGAGGTCTTATAGGTACAGCTCCAGGAACTTCTCTGTCAGCTGAGATGGTTTGCCCCACCAAAGTTAAGTTAATACATCACAAATGTTACTTGAAGATTTTTATTCTTTATCTCTCCGCATTGGCGTTAGCCCGAAAATAGGAGTTTATCTTTTCTCACAAGGAAAAAACTTGTGAGAGTCTGTTTGTGAGCTTTTTTTTCAACTTCACGAGTTATTTTGCTCAAATATTAAAAAAAATTGATTCTAGAAAGATTTTATAAAAAAACAATTATGAAATTTGAGAACATGGTGTGCCCTTGGAATTTCCTTTCACCTATTCTCCCAAACCCATCCCATTCCTTGCCCGCCTGTTTGGCTAGTTCCTCACACTTCTAACTCCTCAGTCATTTCTACTGGCAATGAATTCAGACACCAGCATTCAGATACCTGAATGCTTCATATTCTAACATGCCAAAACATCCCCAGAGATAAAAGACAACAATGGCTTATTTTATTTGTATTCACCAGAAATTCATATACACCTACAACAAACTTTTTTAAAATAGTTCTCGTTAGTGCTGCCATTATTGTGAATAAAAGCAAGAGGAAAATTAAATAAACACAAAACATATAAAAGTGGGTTTCATGCAAGAAACATATGACTAGAAAGCCCAACACTGGAAGTATCGTATCCCCTCAGACATACGATGTTATTCCAGCAGCACCTATGGGGGAACCTGTGGGCTTCTGGTTATAGTTTTAAAATACATTACTCAAAAGAAAATCATTCATTTCTGATAAAAGACATATTTTAATGATTACTGAATGGTAGATATTCTTTTTTTAAGTATTTTATTATACCACCATGAGATATACAAATAAAAAGATATACAATTAAAAAGTTCATATTTGGGATTTGGTCATATAGTGTTCCAGCACCCGTCCCTCCACCAGTGCCCATCTCCCACCACCAACGTCCCCGGTTCCCTCCCCTTCCCCAGCCCACCTCCATGGCAGGTTCTTTATTTCTTTCCCTTTCTCTCTCTTTCTCTTTTCTTTCCCTTCTAGACTATGGATTACAGAACATACATTAAAAGGTTGTCATGTGTATCCTTTTGCCTCTATTTAATGCTCAGTTCTAGGTTGGCATTGGTACCCTCGACTATTATTAGCACCCTGTTCCATTTTCTGTCTTACCTAACCTCTGACTCCCACACGTTTGTGATAATTTCCACCTTTGACAAGACCTCCTGATATATGTTTCACTTGACCTTGGATATTGGTATCATAATATGTACATATATATTTATGCCATGCAAATAAATGCTGTCATTCTGTATCTGTCTCTCTCCTTCTGGCTAATTTCGCTCAACATAATCTTCTCCATGTCTATCCATTTATAGGCAAATTTTATAACTTCATTTTTCCTAACAGCTGCATAGTATTCCATTGTGTAGATGTACCAAAGCTTCTTTATCCAGTCATCGATTTTCGGGCACTCTGGTTGCTTCCAGATTCTGGCTATTGTGAATAATGCTGCTATGAACATAAAAGTAGGGATGGTGTTTCCGCTGCGTATTATTGGTTTCCCAGAGTAGATTCCCAGGAGTGGTATGGCTTGGTCAAATGGGAGTTCAATTTCTAGTCTTTGGAGGAAAGTCCATATTGTTTTCCAGAAAGGCTGTACCAGCCGGCATTCCCACCAACAATGGATAAGTGTCCCCTTTTCCCCACATCCACGCCAGCACTTGTTGTTCTTGCTCTTTTGAATATGTGCCAGTCTCTGTGGTGTAAAGTGGTATCTCATTGTTGTTTTGATTTGCATCTCTCTGATGATTAGTGATGATGAGCATTTTTCATATGTTTTTTGGCCATTCGAATTTCTTCCTTGCTGAAGTTTCTATTCATTTCTTCTCCCCATTTTTTTGATGGGGTTGTTTGTTTTCTGTTTGTAAAGTTCTACCAGTGCCTGATATATCCTGGATATTAACCCCTTATCATATGGGTATTGGGTGAATATTCTTTCCTATTCTGTGGACTGCTTTTGTATCTTAGTCACTGTTTCTTTTGAGGTGCAGAAGATTTTCTTGATGGAATCAGGTAATTTTACTAAAGATGAACATAAGCCAGCCCACCGTCAACTCTTTCACATTCTCAAAGCACTTATAAAGTTATAATTACACTATTTTTGTTTATTTTATGTGAGTTGACCCAGGAGTAGAGTTGATTTGCAGAAACAACTGTATTCATGGAACTTATGCTTGCTCAAGCTTTCCACATCGCAGCAAATGCACCGGAGGCTATTGCTGACCTTTACTGCATTGTATCAAAATTCAACTTTTTTCCTACTTCTCTAATTCCCATCCTCCATGTGCAAGCTTATGCCTTAGCACAGAATTATTTGCTTACCCTCTCTACTGCATCCTTAAGGGACAGAAGGATAGGAAGTTTTCTAGAAACAAGTAACACATCTCTATTTAAAAAAGCATGAAGCAGTCTCTTCAGGGCATGGAAAGATAGTTCAGGTACTGAGGGTCTTGCCTTGCGAGTGGCTAACCTCAGTTTGATGTTCAGACCCTCTACGTTCCCCCTAACCCATCACGACTGATCCCTGAGCACAGACTCGGGAGAAAATTTTTATAACATATATAAGATATTTTGAAACAGATAAAGTTAAGTTTAATTTTTTAAACAGATAACATTTAAAGCTACTTTAGTTGGGCAACTGAAATTTGGTATCCTATCTCTCCTTTAAATCTGTAACAGTGATTCCTTCATTTAATACTAGTCATTAAACATTTATTGAATTTCTACTGTCCCCTGACCCACCCCTTTGATTTTTGTTTGATTTTTTTTGTTTTTGTTGTTTGTGTTTTGGGCCCTACAAGTGTCCGTGGCTTATTCTTGGCTCACTGCACAAGAACTTCTCCAGACAGCGTAGAGAAGACCTGACCCTGTACTGTGCACTGAATTTGTGATCTGTATTGAGCAAAGCAAACTTATTAGGCTATGTTAATATGTTTACCACATGAATTCCTACTCTTTATGATATATATTTCTAGACATTAGTGGTGGAGGTAGTTTTAAAAGACAGCAAAGTAGAGGGCCAGATTTAGGTGTTGACTATGAAAGTATAAAGTAATAATATCCCACTAGATATATTGACCTGTAAAACAGAAGCAAAATGGAAGCCATCCTTAAATTGGTCTGTTAACTTATTCGAAGTTAACTCTAGATTATATATGCCATATTTTCCTTACAAAGCTTCTTCTCTTTTTGAATTTAATGACGCCTATTCAAAAATTAGTTCTGAAATTCCAAACTAATACTCATAATTTATTTCCTGGCTTAGAAGGGCGTATTGGAATGTGAATAGAATAGATTTCTTCTTCACAAATTTGCTTTTCATAATTCTAATACACCTTTTAAGTTTTAATTAATTAATAAATGTTTTGATACGTCTTTCCCATCCTGTCATTAACAACACTTACATCTGAAAAACTATACTGTTCTTGTACTAATCGAATTAGGAACAAAAAAGGTGTTATACACAAACTTATCCACAATAATATCCAGAAAAAATATACTGACATTTTGAGGATGTTGTCAAATTTATAGTAAAAATGATAGGTAATTAAAATATCTAGCTGTAATTTATTTTACAGAGTTAAAATCTCTTACCAAGGACATTTTTAAAATTAAATATGTGTTTTACTCCTAGCTCTGTGCTCGGGGATCCCTCCTAGAAGAATTCAGAAGGACCTTAAGCAGTGAGCGTAATCGCACAGGGACATCCCCGTGAAAGCAGTGCCCTATGACCTGTACTCTTTTCCAGTGCCATTTTTTATTTATAGTTTTGATCAATATGCTCATTGTTGTATCCCGTTAAGATTTTATACTCCCAAAGAATTTCCTGATGAAAATAATGCCTACAACTACTGGATTATATATTTCCAAGCATTTTAGACTTAACATTGGGCTGTCCTTTCTCCTCCCTCAGGAGCTTAGGTTAATTGAGTTACACCCTCTATAGTGCTCCCGGGTCACCAATTCCCAAGGGGAAATCCCAACCCACTGTTTATATTTAACCTTTCCTTGGTGTTCTTCTTTCCCTATCTTTTAGTCACAAACATCTCCAAATCAGTCACAGTAACTTGTAAATTCAAACCTTCTGATAACTCTGAATTTTGTATATGTAAGTGAAATACTGCTTTTCTCTTTTCCTCTACGTCCTTTGCTATTTTTAATTTAGAGCAATGTCCTTTTGTACAGATACAGGAAATCAGTTAATGCTATGCTTTTGTAATATGGGAGTGGACTGATTCTGAATATTATTTACTCCTGGGCATCGATTAGTTTACTTAGGCCTCAGTTGCCCTTAGATTAACCTTATTCCTTAGGCAGGAATAACCAAGGCAGGTTATGCCACAGGACTTGGATGGACACAGGGCAAGCTGTAAGCTACCCTGGCTTCAACATGGGATAGTCTAAGTGCTATAAAAGTATAATAAGTTTAAGAGTCTGGTCAAGGAACAAATGCTGGCATGATCCAAAAAAGAATAAGAACCCTGTTAAAGTTAGAAAAAAAGTAGTCTGAAGACTGTAGTCTGGCCATACAGAGAGATGTCCCTAGGAAAAGCTACCCTTTATCATGCGTCCAAAGAGGCCATTTAAACTTAATCTAGGGTATAGATAAAAACCTATATCTTTTATTTAACTTGTTTATTATTTAAATTTTTCTTACACCACCGTGAGATATACAATTAAAAAGATATTAATGTTTGGGTTTCAGTCATAGAGTGTTCCAGCACCCATCACCTTGCATTTCCCACCACCAATGTCCCCTGATTTCCTCCTCCCTCCTCCAGACTGCCTCTATGGCATGCACTTTGCTCTCTCTCTCTCTCTCTTTCTCTCTCTCTCTCTTTCTCTCTCTCTCTAATTCTATATCTCTTACTGTGGGTATACAAAATGACTAGTTATACAGTTAAGAAGTAAATTAATTTAATATGATTATTTTAATGGATTACCAGGCAAGGAAAGGAGAAAGCGATATGGTCCTACATGCTATGAGGAAGGAATCTACAGCACTCTAGCTCCTATGTGGAATTCTGTGAATCAATTCTAGGTGGATCTCCTAGAAGAATTTCACCTAAAATGGGGACTTTACATCTGCTCATTGTCTATGTAACATTCAAACACAGCTATGTGTAACTGCTGTCCCCCTCAACCCTTCATGGTTTCTCTAGAATATTCTGTGTTAATTTGAATAAACTGCCACTGGTTACCAGCTTATAGCCCTGTTCCTTCTTCCATTGGCCGGGTGAGGGTCATCGCCCCCAAACGTATGAAGGGACACTGGCGACCATAGCATGTTGACTCTAACTCATGCAATAATCATATAACCTTTCACAGAAGTCTACATGTAGATATTATGATTTTCCAATTAGGAATCCAAAGTAGAAGAAAGTAAATGAATTAACCACCATGACAAAGCTACTTTAACTAGAACTAGATGAGTTCAGTGCTAAAGCACCAATCTTGCAGTTGTCTCACATGCAAGTTCAATCCTAGTTAGCAGATAAGGTCCCTGAGCAAAAGCCAGGAATAAGCTCTGAGCACTATTAAGTACGGTCCCAAAAATAATAATAATGATAAATAAATACATAATAAAGGTAGAACTGGAACAAAAACAAGGCGACTCATTTTTAGAGACCATGATACCATTCTTACACTTTTACAATATGTGTATGTCCTAGTGATGTGAGGTGAAAGATAAAGGTAGCCACAACCTCGAGTCATGTATGAATGAGGTTATTACCTGCCAAAGACTAAATATATGAGTCTCTTTCATAGAGACCTTTTAAGTCACAATTCTCCATTAAATAAGAGAATACTGTCTCCTTTCACTGAATATTTTTAATGAAATCTATAGCATATAAACAAGATTGAATGAATCACCGTGTACTTAAATACTACAAATCCTGAGCAGATTAGCAAGCACTCCCAAAAAATAGGGAAAGAGGAGAAGATATTTAAAAAAATCTGTCAAATCTCCTTGATAGTAAACAGTGCTATTTATAGACTGACTTCAGGCAAACTCTACTGTGATAGATGAAACTGATCACGATCACGATCACGATCTTCCCGTTGATCATCTATTTGCTACAGCGGGCACCAGTAATATCTCCATATGTCCTGTCTCATGCCAGTAGAGCCAGGGGAATTGGCTTGCTACAGGAACATAAGGAGCCTCAAACCATTATATTAGGTCATGGGAATGACCTAATATAATTGTTACTGGAATTTGGCATATCAAATACAACACGAGAAGCTTGCCAGGCTTGCCGAGCGGGAGGCAAACTCTTTTAAACACCTCCAAATAAAGCATTTATTGATGAGCCACGCGGGCCACAAGCGGCCATGAAAGCTGGGCTGTGATGGGCTGGTCTGCTGGGTGGAGTTCTGACGAGAGGGAAGTCCAAATGTGGAAAATGGCAACGCCCGTGGAGTGAGGGGGTGGTCTGGCTTGTTGTGAGGCTCTCACACATGGGGCAGAGATGTTCCTTGCTCTCCCTGTGCACGGCCGTTCATGAGGCAGTCGGGAGGCATGGCGGGTTCTAGCCCTGGCCCACCACCTCGGCGGAGCCTCACAACAAGCCAGACCACCCCCTCTCACTCCACGGCGTTGCCATTTTCCACATTTGGACTTCCCTCTCGTCAGAACTCCACCCAGCAGACCAGCCCATTACAGCCCGGATCACCGACACCCACCCTGCAGCAGCTTTTTCCTCAATCCGCCCAGGTATGCTGGTCCAGAGACTCTCACATATGGGGCAGAGCTGTTCCTTGCTCTCCCTGTGCACGGCCGCTCATGAGGCAGTCGGGAGGCATGAATGGGTTCTAGCCCTGGCCCACCACCTCGGCAGATGAAACTGAGTTCCTAAAAAATCATTATTAGTCACATTCATCCTCATGTCACTTCATTAAGCAATAAACACAAAAAAAATATTCAAATTAATAAATGTCAACTGAGTGAAACTTTTAATTGACATATATGTTACAGTTGCATAAAATTTAAAGAATATCAAACTTGTGCAAAGGGACAGGTGAAATACTCAAATACACATGTTATTTTTCACAGAAAAATCTAAACCAAGGACTGAAGAGATGGTACAAGGAATTGAGTACTTGCGGGCTGCTGATTGGCTCCCCAGCACCCTATTGGTGTCTAATCCCCTAGACATGGCTTTGCGGGCACAGCCAGAGGAAAGCCATGAGCATTGCTTGAATGGCCCCTGAACCAATAAGCTCCTATACTGTCTTCCCGTTCATCATCGATTTGCTGGAGCGGGCCCCAGTAACATCTCCATATGTCCTGTCTCATGCTAGTAGAGCCCAAGAGCATCTGCTTGCTCCAGGAACATAAAGAGCTTCAATACATTCTGTAATGAGGTCTATAATTGTTACTGGTATTTGGCATATCAAATACAACACGGGTAGCTTGCCAGGCTCTGCGCTGCAGGTAGCATCCTATACATAGAAACTTATTTAAATTTATATTTACACATACATAAAACTTAGAAGTTTTTTAGAAGTCACTTTGTTTGCAGCTGTTAAATGCTTTGAATCATTTTATGAAAAATATATTTATAATATATTCATGGAGTATATTTAAGGGAATTAAGAGCAAAAAGGCATTGAGAATTAGGTAGATGTAGACAGTAAGCAAATAATCGTGTTTCAGAAATGACTATCTATAAAATAGCATTGTCTATGTTTATAATGATCATTTGGGAAAATAACTGGCAAATATATGAGTATGTGATCAATTAAATACATTATAGTAATTTTATAAAACACATTTTTAGGGGAGCAAACAATATCAGTGGTGCTCAAGGGTTACTCTAGGCTCTGACCAAGAGATCGCTCCTGGCAGGCTCAGAGGACCAAGGATTATTCCTTCATCTTCCTTCATCCAGGGTGCCAGGATTAAACTGATTTATCCACATGTAAAGTAAACACTACCCACTGTACTATCTCTCTGCTCGTAAAATAAAATATTTTAAAGTCTGATGGCTAGAGGGAATGATAACACAGTGGGTAGGGCTTTTGTCTTGCACGTGGCCAACCCGGGTTTGACCCTCAGCATCCCATATTCCATATGGTCCCCGAACTCTATCAGGAGTAATTCTTGGGTGCAGAGCAAGGAGTAACCTCTGAGCATTGCCTAATGTGACCCAAAATGCAAAAAAAAAAAGATGTTAAAGTCTCCAGCATTATTGAGTGAATAGTAAAACATCTGGGTTATTCAAAAATCTATTGAAAATTATATTCAAGATGAGAGATATATTCTATGCATCTGAGTCATTTTACTACTTTGCAATTAGAAAATATAAAAAATACAACTATGAACAATATGTAATGGCTTTTGAAAAGTATACACTTTAGTTAGATTTATGAATTATTCATTTCATTTTAGTAACACTACTATTGTATTACTATTGCATTATATTAAATCACTTGTATCACTTGTCTTCCTGTTGCTCATCGATTTGCTCGAGCAGGCACCAGTAACATCTCCATATGTCCTGTCTCATGATAGTGTACCCAAGGGCACTTGCTTGCTCCAGGAACATAAAGAGCCTCAGACCATTCCTTCAGGTCATGGGAATGAGGTCGACAATTGTTACTGTTTTGACATATCAAATATGACAAAGGTAGCTTGCCAGGCTCTGCAGTGCAGATGGGATACTCTCAGTAGTAGGCTCTTAGTTCAATTCTATTAAATATTAATATATAATGACTGGGACTGGAGAGACAGGGCAGCAGGTAGGGTACCTGCCCTGCATACGGCCAGCCTCAGTGCCTGGGTTACTTGGGTTTGATCCTCAGTACATTAGTTCCCTAGAGCACCAGTAGGAGTGCTCCCTGAGTGCAGAGCCAGGAGTACGCCTTGAGCATCGCTGGGTCTGTCCCACCCTCCTTTTAAAAAAAAGAAAATATTATAGTCTACTCAATTATGTATATATGCATATATAATATACATATTTGAAACTACACTATATGTGTATATATTTATATTGCATACATATATATGTTTATATATATATGTATGCAATATAAATATATACACATATAGTGTAGTTTGAAAAATATGAAAGGAGATATTTCATTTTCTTTCACTATTATGAACCTATAGGCCTCTTTTTCTTTATAAAATCATTAACTTTTCATTCTATGTAAATATATTCAAAGCTACAAGAATGCTTTTATATCATGTTATTCTAAGTTGACTATTACAGAGTATTTTGCCAGAAAAACTCTCACAAAAACAAAATTCTTCACTGTTAATTCTTTATAAGCTGAGGCCACATATTAGAAAGCTCTTTCACATAACTTGTGGTACATGGAAGTGTGGGAACAACAGGTTATTGTGCTCTAACTCCATGGTACCAAGTGGACTTTACTGAAATTACACATCAGTAATATTTGCTAAAGGAAGAGAACAGTTACAAAGTATGGACAGGTCTTTTACATTTATTTACTTTTCCATAAATGTCACCAACAATACTTCAACTCATCTCTCTTATGTTGTGTTGCCTTATAAACAATGAAATTACTTCTCTTTGGAATATTTAAGAAAAATCCAGTAAACTTAGGTAGTAACACTTAAAGACTATGTGTGTGTTGTTTCTTCCAGTGAGCTTAGACTTCAACAGAAGATAAGATAAATAGAAAAGGACATGCAAGGTTAGTATAGAAAAACTTGAGTCCATGCACAAGATATTAATGGAAGTAAGACTTGGAAATAATTATAGCAAGCAAGTGGGATTCAAAGATAAGTAGCAGAAAAATATACACCTTTAATGTATACATTAAAATATACACCTTTAATGGCAAGATAGAAACCTACTATATAACATCATGAAAAAAATAAACTAAAGTTATTAGTTAAAATAAACTGAGGCTAAATTTCATCCTGTCATAAGCAACATATGCATTACAAAAGTATATGATCTAAATATTTTCATCAACATGCTGACTTTGCTTTTGTAATTCCCTTACCTGAAGGGTCCATAACTTTATTTGTTTACCCTATTCTCAAGGGAACCCAGAAAAAGACGTTCATATAATCTACAGATTTAATCAACTAGAATTCAGAAGTGAGGTGTCATATTCTTTACATTTTGTGAAAAAAAATATTTCTGTCTATTCAAGTAATCTTTTATCCCAGGACTTATTGGATTTTTAATGCTGAAACAATCATGATATGGTGACCAACGTGTGAACTCACAAGGCAACAAGAGAGGAAATTCAATTTAAAACCAAAGACCCTGATGTAAGATAATGACCCGAGCTCTGCCCTCATTTCCTCTTCTTCTTCTTGTTCTGTCTAGACCTGAATCCTATTTATTACTTTGTCACAGTACCCCAGGACTTCCGGTCAACAGATCCTCTTGAAAGGGGTTAGGAATTTTTCAGTGAGACTACTGAAAAAAATCTTATGAAAATGGAATTTTCTTTTGCACAGTCAAACCTGCTTTGGAAAAAAGAAATTCTTTACCTACTGCTTAGAATTGTTTTCAACTGTGTTACAAGGAATCAGAGCTATAAGCATTATTACAAATTGTATCACCTCTTTTCCAAACTACAGTTTATTTCATTTTCAAAAGTTCAAATCTTTGTTAAAAATAAAATCAAAGTTGTTATCTTAGAACAAATGTGCTGCAAAACATATTCTCCCATATTTAATTGAAGTAGAAACACCATTAAGAAAAATCATAGTAGCATATCTAATATAAAATTTATCGAGGAGTCACACTTCATCCTCATTGTAACTCCTGATACACTTTCTGTTCAGTGAGATCTGCAGCACCAAGTGAACTGGAAAAGCTAATCATTCAAAAAAAAACCCCAGGGCACTCCTTATTACAGCAATACTTTATGAGACAGCTAACTTCACATAGAATGCAATATTATTTCACACAGGGAAGCACACAGCTTTTTATGTCGTCCATTTTATAGTTTGTTTTTTAAAACCTTTAAAAAAAAGACTTATTCACATGAAATTAAAATGTAGCATCCTCTAAAAACATAAAACAATTGATGTGTTATGGATTAAAGACAGAAAAATTAGTAATTAGCAAAATATCTATATAAAGAAAACATTGTTTATAAATTATTTACACTCAAGTATACTTCATGAGCTGATGTTGGATTTTTAATGCTGAAACAGTCATGATGACTTGATCACTTGAATAATCCCGTTATTCATCGATTTGCTTGAGCAGGCACCAGTAACATTTCCATTGGACCCTATCACGTGCCAATGTAGCCCAATGGCATCTGGTTGATTCAGGAATAGGAAGAGCCTCAAACCGTTCCTTCAGGGTCTTGACAAGGAAGTCTGACCATCTTGTAGGTGGGAGGCCAAGTGATCTTTTGATATCCCATGGGATCCAGTCGGTAATGGCTCTAGTCCAGCGGTTGTCTCCAAATCGCATTACAGGTCCAGCCCATCTGATTTTCGATGCCTTGGCAAACGAGACAGCATCCCTGATTCTGGAATAGCGAAGGATGTCAGAACTCCAGATTCCTTCTCTCACTTGAGTGAGGCTTGATATTCCAAGCATAGCTCTTTCGATTCTTCTCTGGGAGACCCGAATAGCATTCTCATCCTGCTTTCATAGGGCCCAGGTCTCTGAGGCGTATGTTAATGCAGGGAGAACAGTGGAGTCAAAGAGATGTGCCCCGAGCCAGAGGTTCTTTGTCCTTTTAGCTATTTCTTTGATGCCTTTGAAGGCATTCTATGCAGCTCTCTTCCTCCTGCACAGCTCAAGTTTTAGGTCGTTCATCATGTTGATTTCTCAACCTAGGTACACATAACTGCTGCATTCAGAGATGTTTGTTCCATTGAGAGTGAATGAGGGCCTCTGGAACTAGTTCATTCTTCATGAACATAGTTTTCTTTTAGATTCAGCTGTAGACCTATCTTTCCACATTCTTGGTTGAAGTCAGCCAGCATTTGTGTCGCTTGGCTAATGTTTGGTGTTATTAGAACAATGTCATCAGCGAAGTGGAGGTAGTGTAGTTGCCGACCATCTATCTTCACTCCCATTCCTTCCCATTCTAATTGTTGCATGATGTTCTCGAGGGTGGTGCTGAAGAGTTTTGGTGAAATGGTATCACCCTGTCGAACCCCTCTTTTCACATTAATGATCACTTCTTTGTCGAATGGTGAGATCCTGGTGGTGAATCCGTAATACAGCTCACGAAGGATCTTGATATATTGGGTTTGAATACCCTGTTTGTCTAGGGCTTCGATGACTGCTTCAGTCTCCACAGAATCAAAGGCTTTCTGTAAATCAATGAACGTGAGAAAGAGTGGCATCTTGTACTCCCTACAAACCTCAATGAGCTTGGATACTGTGTGGATATGGTCGATTGTGCTGGATCCTTTCCGGAAGCCTGCTTGCTCATATGGTTGTCCTTCATCTAGTGTTCTGCTAATCCTGTTCAGGATGACTCGTGTAAACAGCTTGTAGATGACAGACAACAGGCAGATGGGGCGATAGTTGCCGATGTCGTGAATGTCTCCCTTCTTGAACAGTAGAACTGTTCTGCTGGTTTTCCATTGGGAGGGCACCTTGCATTTGGACAGGTAGCGTGTGAAGAGCCGACCTAGTGTATTGATGAGTACCAATGGGAGATTCTTCAGGTGTTCGGGTCTGACTTTGTCTGGGCCTGGTACTGTTCCCTTCTTTACCAGTGAGATGGCATGTCGGATTTCAGAAGGGAGAACGTTGGGAATGACATATCCATCCTGTGGAATTTGGTATGTGGGCAGGTGGATGTGGCTATCAAAGAGATTTGGGTAGAAGTCCTGGATAATCTTCTCCATTGCCTTTCTGGAAGATGTGATAGATCCATCAGGGTGTCATAGGGCAGTCATCTTGGTCTTATAGTTGGCAAAGGACAGGCGGGCAGTGCAAATGCTTTTCCCGGCTTCTGCTGCATCTTCCAGTATTTCTGCTCTTCTGTCTTTGAGGTCTTTTTATCGTTTCTCTGCACCGTTTAGCAAGCTTGTATGTTAGCATTTGGTCTCCTGAGGCTGGCGCCTTGCCACGTTGGCGAATGAGCTCGAGAGTTTCTGAAGACAGGCATCCTTTTGGGTCTTTCTCTCTCTCGGCATTCTTCGCACAATCATGGAGGTGCTGAACCAGTCGGTTGTATTCTTCATCGATGTCGTCAATGTTGGTATCTTCCCATGTTGCTGCAATGGTGCCAAAGAGTTTCTAGTTGGTGGTCGTTCTGGGATTTCTCTTCTTAAACTTTGCAGCCTTTTCTCCCCGTTGCGGGAAGTAGAATTTTGCACGAAGGAGACGGTGGTCCGATCCTGTTTGGAATTTGGGGACGACAGCTACATGGGTCAGACAAAACCATCGATTGAAAATGATGTGGTCAATTTCATTGTGGAACTGTCTGCCAGGAGATTCCCATGTCCAACGTTTCGCTTCAGCTTTATGGAACTGTGAGTTCCCATGAATGGTCTTGGTGGACATGATGAACTCAGATAGTCTCTCACCCTGTTCGTTCCATTCTAGGCCATGGGTCCCGATGTGGAGTTCTTCAGCCGATCTTCTTGGTCCTATCTTGGCATTAAAATCACCGACTATGATCTTGTAGAAGGTGTGATCTTTTTTATAGAACTCCTCCAATTCCATGTAGAATTTCTCAATTTCATCTTCTTTGTATGTGGATGTTGGTGCATAGACAATGAAGATAGAAATTGCTGGCAGTGGGCCACATCTCTTCAAGTGTAATCATCCTATTTGGTTTGTTAGGCATTCAAATGAATCAATGTTTACGGCCATGTTTGTGTTGACAAGGACACCAACGCCACCGATGCCTCTTTCGTCGCATGTTCCACGGAACAATTCTCCAGTGTCAAATACAGCATGATGCAACTGGCGCCTCCTTGTCTCAGTCAGACCAATGATGTCGTACTTGATCTTTTTTGCTTGCAGCATCAGATCCTCAATATATGTTTCCGATGCCAGGATACGTGCATTGAAAGTACAGACAGTCATTTTAGTCCTTCTTCGATTTGGCAGCCTAGGACGGCCATGAAATTTTATCAGGCACTGCTTGTTTGCCTTTCTTACTGCTGTCATATTAAGGGCTCTTTTGGGGTCAGGAAATAAACATTTCTGTTACTGGATTTGGCATATCGAACATGCATCGGACAGCTTGCCAGGCTCTGCCATGCAGGCACTATATTCTCATTACTTTGTGGGGCTCTCTCAGAGGGATGGGAAGAATATTTACGGTAATTTGGAGGTAAATCGCGTGGCCGCTGTGCTGTCGCGACGCAACGGGAAAGCTGGTTTCTGCTCTGCCGGGTGTACCTGTGTCTTAGGCTCAAGCATTCCTGCACTTGAAATACTCTCCTCTGAAGGGCGGGTCTCTACGTGGTGGGTCCTTTTTAGGCTGGGTTTCTGACAAGCCAGGTTGGAGACTGGATTAGTCTGCGGGCTGGAGACTGGATTAGTCTACTGGGTGGAGTCTTACCTGCTGCAGAGTGAGTATAGACATTGGTCTGCACAGAGACCAATGTGTATTCATATGAAACAGAAATGACCTGGTGATCACGGTGTGCTCAGTTATGAAACAGACATGACATGGTGACCACTCTGTGCTCAGTAATGGAACAGACATGACAAGGTGACCACTCTGTGCTCAGTAATGGAACAGACATGACAAGGTGACCACTCTTTGCTCAGTTATGAAACAGACATGATGACATGGTGACCACTGTGTGGTCAGTTATGGAACAGACATGACATGGTGACCACTCTGTGCTCAGTTATGAAACAGACATGACATGGTGACCACTGTGTGCACAGTTATGGAACATACATGACACGGTGACCATGGTGTTCTCAGTTATGGAACAGACATGATATGGTGACCCTGGTGTGCACAGTTATGGAACAGACATGACATGGTGACCTTGTTGTGCACAGTTATGGCACAGACATGACATGGTGACCATGATGTGCACAGGTATGGAACAGACATGACATGGTGACCACGGTGTGGTCAGTTATGGAACAGACATGACATGGTGACCACTCTGTGCTGTTATGAAACAGACATGACATGGTGACCACGGTGTGCACAGTTATGGAAGAGACATGAGATGGTGACCACAGTGTGGTAAGTTATGGAACAGACATGACATTGTGACCACTGTGTTGTCAGGTATGGAACAGACATGACATGGTGACCACGGTGTGCACAGTTATGGAACAGACATGACATGGTGACCACGGTGTGCTCAGTTATGGAACAGATATGATATGGTGACCACTCTGTGATCTGTTATGAAACAGACATGACATGGTGACCGCGGTGTGCAAGTTATGGAACAGACATGACATGGTGACCACGGAGTGGTCAGTTATGGAACAGATGTGACATGGTGACCATGGAGTGCACAGTTATGGAACAGACATGACATGGTGACCACTGTGTTCACAGTTATGGAACAGAGATGACATGGTGACCACTCTGTGCTCAGTTATGGAACAGACATGACATGGTGACCACGGTGTGCACAGTTATGGGACAGACATGACATGGTGACCACTCTGTGCTCAGTAATGGCACAGACATGACATGGTGACCACGGTGTGCACAGTTATGGCACAGACATGACATGGTGACCAAGTGTGGTCAGTTATGGAACAGACATGACATGGTGACCACGGTGTGCACAGTTATGGAACAGACATGACATGGTGACCACTGTGTTCACAGTTATGGAACAGAGATGACATGGTGACCACTCTGTGCTCAGTTACGGAACAGACATGACATGGTGACCACGGTGTGGTCAGTTATGAAACACACATGACATGGTGACCACGGTGTGCACAGTTATGGCACAGACATGACATGGTGACCACGGTGTTCACAGTTATGTAACAGACATGATATGGTGACCATGGTGTGGTCAGTTATGGCACAGACATGACATGGTGACCACGTGTGTCGTCAGTTATGAAGGCCATGCATAGCTGGCACATTCTTTTTTTTTTTTTTTGCTTTTTGGGTCGCACCTGGCTATGCTCAGGGGGTTACTCCTGGCTCTTCACTCAGGAATTACTCCTGGCGGTGCTCAGGGGACCATATGGGATGCCGGGGATGGAACACGGGCGGCTTAGGCCGGCCGCATGCAAGGCAAACGCCCCTACCCTCTGGGCTATCACTCCGGCCCCAGGCACATTCATTTTTAATGATAAATGATATCCAATTGTCTGTATGGACCACAGTTTATCCAATTACCCATAGGAAGACAGCATGTTTGCTTTTATTTTTTATTTATTCATTTTTGCTTTTTGGGTCACACCCAGCAATGCTTAGGGGTTACTCCTGGCTCTGCACTCAGGAATTATTCCTGGCAGTGCTCGGAGGACCATACGGGATGCCTGGGATCGAACCTGGGTTGGCCACGTGCAAGGCTAAATGCCCTACCCACTGGACTATTGCTCCGGCCCACAAGATTGCTTTAAAATTTTGTCAACTTTCCATAACATTTCTATAAATATCCAGGTAACTGTCTTTCAGTTACATTTTATTTTCTTTTCATTTAAGTTTTTCAGTTACATTTTTTTTTTGATCTAGGTTAATATTCAAGAGCAAGGTTGCTGGGCCACATGTTGAAAGCACAGTAGTTTTCTCAGCAGCTAGCAGACGGCCTCAATGCCCTCTATTCCCATTTGATACGTGGCTCTCACCATTGCATACCAACTTACAGGAAACCTCTGATCTTTTTCTAGGGGGTGCATAGTCTCATGTTCTATATTCATGTTACACTGATTTTTTTTGTGAAATGTTGAAAGGCATGGGATGTGTATCAATAATTACATTTTCTGCCCTCAGAACATTTATTTTTCCTCCCTTGTACTGTTCTGATGCATTCTCAGGGACTGACTACGTCTACATAGATCAGTTTATAGGAACTCTACTGCACAGATATGTGTATATTCTTCCACTACAATGACATCATCTCAAACTTTCTAACCAGACAGTCTTGAAGCAAGATATCGTTAGTCTTCCAACTTCAATATAATGTTTGTTAATTTGTTCTCTTTTGTCTTCCCATAGACACTTTAATCAGTTTGTTAACTGTCACAATATGCACGGATATATTTGATTAATTTGTATTAAAATGAATACTTTGTTGGGGGACAAGTAAATATTAAAAAATATTGATTTTTTAAATCCATAAGAAATTTATTTCTTTCAGTTTAGTTATTTGATTTCATTCATCAGAAATTTTGTCATTTTCCTCATATAAATCCTGGACTATTTTCTAACTTGCAGACATGGGGCAGAGCTGCTACTGGCTCTCCCTGTGACCAGCCGCTCACAAGGCACCCGGGAGGGATAGTGGGTTCTAGCCCTGGCCCACCACCCCAGCAGAGCCTCGCAATAAGCCAGACGACCCCCACTCCATGAGGGCCTCCATTTTCCACATCCGGACTTCTCTCTCGTCAGACCTCCACCCAGCAGACCAGCCTTTCAGCGCCTGGCTCGCGCGCCGCGGCGGCGGCCTCGCGGTTCATCAATAAATGCTGGACTTAGAGATGCCTACAAGAGTATGCTACCTGCACGGCAGAGCCTGGCAAGCTACCCGTGCTGTATTTGATATATATGCCAAATACCAGTAACAATTATAGACCTCATTCGGAATGGATTGAGGCTCTTTATGTTCCTGGAGCAAGCAGATGCCTTGGGCTCTACTAGCATGAAACAGGACATATGGAGGTGTTACTGGGGCCCGCTCGAGCAAATCGATGATGAAGCGGGAAGACAGTGATACAGTGATTATTTTCTAACATATATTCACCTGAGCATTTATTTCCATCCTACTGTATATAGTAATGTACTTTAGTTTAAATGTTAAACTAGATCTGCATTGGTATAGATTATTTAAGTATAACAGCCTGTCATCCTACTAGTACCTAACAATAGCTACTTGTTAAGATATTTTTTTCTCAAGCAGTATTCCACTGAACATATGTAACTCACTTAAAAATCCATATTTTGTTGGTCATTTGCATAATTTTCATATTCTAACAATAAAACAGGTCCATCTTTTCATCTTAGTGTTTTTGTATATTTTGGATAAAATACGTGAGAGTGGAATTGTTGGATCATATTGTACATAAATTTTTAATATTACAAAGCTCTCTTCCTACATTTCAAAAAATTTTCTATAAAATCCTTAGTCAAAAGTGAATGGAGATAGCATGCTCCCTGACTTCAGATCATAATATAAAGACATACTTATCAAAACTCTGGAAATGGTTCTGGAATAAGAAAAAGACACAGGTTGGTTGGAGAGAATTGGATATTCAACATTGAATGTTCACATACATGTGGTATTTAATTTATGATGAAAGAGCCAAGTCTAAAATGTTGAATGTTTATGAGGGTGTGGAGAAATAGGAATATATATACTTCTATTTTATTTACCACCTTTCAATAAATAAACAAGTGGTGCTAGGAAACGACACCCACCGATAAAGAATTGAAAATGCCTCACAATTTCACACCCTGCTCCAAGTTAAACCAAATTTATTTTAGTCATATTATACTAGGAATCATAAAATATACTAAACTTGGACAATATAAACCCTAAAATATCTTAAATACATATCTTAACAATGAACTTCCTCTGCATATCAATAAGACTTTTTAAAAAATTTAACTACTGTGTACCATAGCTAAAAGTTGCTCATGATTTTGTTCTAGGAATACAATGTTCAACGCTTGTCCCTTCACCAGTGTACATTTCCCCTCACCACTCTCCCCAGCTTCCCACTGCAATGCCAAGCCCCTTCCCCACCTGCCCTTGGCAGACACTTTCTCCTCCTCTCTTTATGGACATTATGGTTTTCACTACAGGTACTGAAAGGCCATCATGTTTGTCCCATGACCTACTTGCAACACTCAAGTGATCGCTTACACTCTTAAGTCGTAGCAGACCTTCTCTGTCCTAGCTGCCCTCCTGCCACAGTGCTCTGGCAAGCTTCCCGGTGGAACTCTCCTCCTGGCCCTTCTTTTCCTACCACTTTGCCTGTTAATCTCATACTGGGTGTGATTTCTTTTATATCGTACAGATGAGTACAATCATTCTGTCTGTTCCTTTCCTTCCGATTCATTTCACTGAGCACAATACACTCCATGTCCATCCAGTCATATGCAAATTTCAGGACTTCATTTATTTTCTCCTGGTTGTGTAGTATTTCATTGAGAGTCTGTACCTCAAACAAAACAGTGACAAAGATAGCAAAGATTTCCCATGGAATGGGAAAAATATTTGCCCAATACCCTTATAAAATGGGCTAATATAAAAGATATATAAGGCACTGGCAAAACTTCAGAAAAAAAAGTCCAATCCCACCAATAAAAAAGGGGAGAAAAAAATGAACATAAACTTCTCTAAAGGAAAAATATACAAATGGCCAAAAGACACTTGAAAAATGCTCTAAATTGCTTATCATCAGAGAGATGCAAATCAAAACAACCATGAGATACTATCTCACACCATAGAGACTGGTACATCGAAAAATAAGAACCATTGTTGGCAAGGATGCGGGGATCAAGGCACTGGTCTTCATTGTTGGAGGAAATGCCTATTGGACCAGCCTGTCAATAAAGACATTCCTCAAAAAAGCTGGAAATTGAGTTCCACATGACACAGCAATACCACTTCTGAGAATAGACCCTGGGGCCGAAACACACACAGCAGAAACACCATCTGATGGCTCTGTTCACAATAGCCAGAATCTGGAAACCAGAGACTTTACAATCCTTGGTTTGATGATTCCAAATTTTGTCTTAGCTGACTCTGGTTCCAAAGTTTGTCCAGTTTCCTCGATTCTCTTTTATGCATAGCTTTTCCCCCTTGCTCTTGGTTTTCTATGCCAGTAAATTGTGATTATCTGGAAACCACTAGTCTATCTAACCTGTTTGAGACTGTGATTGCTTTGTGACCTTACATCTCTGATAGATCTAAATATTTTTGAATTTTTCAGTTTGTAAAAGTATTTATTTGTTGTTTAAACAAAATGTTGACTTCTTTTGTGCACAATAGAAATCTAAAGTTTATTGCTTCAAATTAATAAAAAATAAGAGATTGTCTTTCACATGGCTAATCTAGGTTTGAACCCCCCACAACACATAAGATCCCCTGAGCATAGCTAGCACTGACCTCTCAGCATAGAGCAGGGATACGACCTAGGCACTGCTGGATGTGCCCAATCAAATAAAAAACAAGCAAAAAATCAAATAAAAAACAAGCAAATAGAAAAACTGATGACATAAATAATCAACTATGAATAAGTTTGTATCTAGAACCACACACAAGCATTCACTTTCCAGTTACAGAACACATTTCCCTCCCTAGACTAGTAAACCTCAGAATACTGTTTATTATTTTTTTATCTCAACTGTCTTTCTCAAGGTTGGTTTCAGAACAGTTCTTCTAAAAGCTAAAACAGTTCTGTACAATTATCTGTCACTGTATCACTGTCACTGTCTTCCCATTGCTCATTGATTTGCTGGAGCAGGCACCAGTAACATCTCCATACGTCCTGTCACAAGCAAGTGTAACCCAAGGGCATCTGCTTGCTCCAGGGACAGGAAGAGCCTCAAACCATTCTTCAGGTCATGGAATTGAGATCCATAATTATTACTAGTTTTTGGCATAACAAATAAATAGAACATGGGTAGCTTGCCAGGCTCTGCTGTGTAGGTGGTATACTCTCAGTAGGTGGCTCTCATCTCGAGCATTTACTGAATGTAAATGCTGATAAATGTAAATGTAGTGTCACTTAGTAGGAATCATAGTCTGTGTAATCTGAACAAAGGAGCAAGTCCAAGTCAACATTCCTTTATCGTATCTGGTAATGTCTGGTTCATGACCACTATGACGCTTAGAAGAACAACATGTTACCAGGTTGGGTAACCTGGTTAACCAACGTGTTACTAGGTAACAACAACATGTTACCTAGATCCTTTTCGATGATTATCTGAGAGTTAAAAATAGAGGCTTATAGACTATGTAGGCAACAAAAAGATATAGAATTAAAGTCATTTTTAAAAGACTGTTGCTTTTAATTTTTAAAACAATTTCAAGCTGTTTTCCACAGAGGCTGAACACACCAGCAGTGAAGAAGGGGTCCCTTCCTCGTCCCTGCCAACACGGGTCTTTCTGTTCTTTGGGATTGTGCCCTTCTTACTGGGAAGGGTAATATTTTCATGATACTATGATATTTTCCTGATAAGAGAAAATGGGCACTTTTAATGGCTACTGACCATCCAAATTTCTCCATTGAGGAAGTGTCTGTTAAAATCATTTCTCAGTGTTGTTTTCTTCTTTACTGGATAAGGTTGTTGATTCTTCTGTTGTTGAGCTTAGTGCAGGTTGTATACACCTTGAAGATTAGACCTATATCTGCTGTATGACTTGAAAACCTTTTCTCCCATTCAGCAGAGTATATTTTCATTTTAGTTTTAGTCTCTTTCAACATTCAGAAACTTCTTAGTTTGACATAGTCCCATTTATTTTGGTTTATTTTGCTTTGTTTTCTTTGCCAGTGAAGTTGAATCACTGAAGACATTGTCTGACTTTTATATCCTAGAGAGTTGCACCTATGTTTTCTTAAGTGTAGTTTAGTTTCTGGCCTGATAGGAAGGTTTTTGACTCACTTGGAATTAACTTTTGTGTGTGTGGTAAGATAGGAATCCAGATCTTTCTTTCAATTGACTGTCTAGTTGGCCATTTACTGAGAAAGCTTCCTTTCTCTAGCTTATGATTTTATGAACCCTGAGGCTTTGTCATATTCATATATCTTAGAGTTTATCTCTGGTGCTTTCAAAAACAACACTGATGTGAGGATCTAAACACATTCAAATAGTACAACTATAAATTAAAGTCAGGGAATGCAATACCTCCCATCTTTTGCCCCTCAGTGTACTGTTTTAACTACTGTGGCAGTTTTATAATTCGATACAAAGTATTGGATAGGTTGTTCATCTGTATCAATACAAATTTTTTTATTTCCTATGCTCTCTTTCTTTCAATAGTAACTATAGTTTTCTATGTAGAAATATTTCACATCTTTGCTTAGTTTTCTCCAAGGAAGATGATGCTTCGAACACTATAGTTTTCAGTAATACAGATTTATTAGTAAATATGAGAGTGAGGGAGAATCTATTAACTTCAAATAAGAGAAATTATGAATTCCACTGGCAGGACATGGGGCACCTCGAGTGCCAGAGTGAAATGCTCCTTTACTTGTGGATCTTTGCACTTAATTATTGATTGACTGATTGGATTGATAGGTTTGGGGGAACCCCAATTTGAAGTTAAGAGCAGTCCCTGAGCTCACGGGTCTATCTGCAGCCCTGAGCACCAATGGGAAAGTGCCCTCAAAAAATAAAAGGAAAAATATAAAAAAGTAAAAGAAATTTAAAAACAACACAAGTACTTAAGGACATTATTTAAATATGGAATTTGACAATCAGTGTATTATTATAATAGATCTCAAATTCAGAGATGAACATTAATTGTAATATGTAAATTATATATTACAATTAATATACTAATGATTAACTCTACAAATATTACCTTCTAAAAATTGCTCTAATAAAACAAAGGGACTTTCTTAAATTCCTAGGTACATTTTGTCAAAAAAAAAAATCCAAAAAGTTGGAATCAAAGAAATGTTGGCATGAAGTTTAAACCTTAAAACCAAAGACGACTCTTGTTTGAGAGTACACATCACGGCCACTATCCTCTCCTACACACATATGTTCCAGTATTTTTCCAACTGGCATCGTCTGAGTAGATAATCACTCTGCTTAAAATTTGTAAAATGTTTTAGAACACACTGAGTTACTAGCCGCAAGACCTTTTTGTGACCTCACACTCCTCGGTCATACATCTATCACACTCTGAATTTGAATGCAATTTCCTATAAGTCATTTCACCTAATTTAACATTTATGGTTTAGATTATCATTCACAAGCTTGGAGCACACACCCTATTTGTTATAGGAATCTTGTCCTCTATCTAAAATATCTTACCAGTTCCCAATTGCTAATAATCATGCAAATTCTACTTACTATTCAGACCTCAGGACCAAAAGCACTGCTTGATCCCCAACTACACTCTATGAAAATATCAGACACATAGTTTTGCTTGCCTATACTGTTGTTAAATCCTTGCCACCTGCCAACAAATGAATGACGGATTGTTATTTGCTAGGTGAGGAAAACAAACATTGATGCATTCATTAAATCATTTCTATTAGCAATTCTATTAATCTAATAATCAATTCTATTAGCAATTTTATTGCTAATAAAATTGTACATATTAATGGGAATAAAGAGAGATACAGAATGGGAGAGTAAAAAAAGGTGAGTTTTCAAAAAACTTTGAGTCAAATTTTTTGAATGGCTATTTGGACGAAGGCAGGAATTCTCCCCTAACAGCACACACATTCTTTCCTATTATCCATCAACCCTCCTGAAATTGCGTGCTTCTAAGATTCCGTGAAAGTCAATTCGTATACACCTTTGCCTTTTACTCTCTACTCTAGGAAATAAAATAAAAGACAACCCAACTAAACCTTACAGAGTAGTAGGCTTGGGATCTGACTCTCGTTAAAGCTGCCGGTCCATATTTCATCTGGCACTGTCTGTTGCAAATTCCCTGGGTGGTGTCGGGCTTGAGTGTCTTGTAACGAACTGTCCTCCTACTGTCACTCTTCCCAGTCGTGGAGTCTGACTGTTCTGTGCAGAGGCCGGAGAGATAAATGAATCCCACAGGGGACAGTGTCGGTATTTATTGTTGGGTGGTGAAGGGTGGGAGAAAGAGTAGTGTAGAGAATTACAGGTAGAAAGGGACTAAGAGGGAGTCTTGGAGCTATTCCCTCAGAAGCCCAATGAACACACAGGTGCTTACGCACACATATGTGTGCACAAACACATGTTCAAAGAAAAAGACCTTCGCAGAATATGCTTCCATGAGAAGTTGGAATCACACTGAATATGCTCATACTTAAAAGGATACAAGAAAGGGAAATAAGATGGCTGGAATAAACCATTGTGTAATCTTCTTGATACATTTTAACTTATATTGCAAATAGAATTTCATTTCTAAATCAACCACGGGAAAACTTGAAGCAAAGATTGGCAATAGTTATGACATACGGCATTAAGATGATCTACTCTCCTTAATAAGTAAAAGTATAGCAAATAATCTGAACACTAGAGCACATGCATTATTCATATTACTAGAAACATAAGCATATAGATACTCTTAATATACTACAAAACCAGAGAGCATATCTGAAACAGCTAAAAATTCAGCTTACCTAATTACTATGCACTGTTTCCTGGGACTTATAAAGAAAGTTCCTTTTGACAGTATTTATCAAGCTTATTGTTTGATGAATTTTCATCAAACACCCTTGCACATACTTCAGCTCAGTGATGATTTTAACTAGTGTATTTTTTTAGTGCTTGTTTTTTTCTGTATTTCTGTCTGGTGTTTCAAAGCTGATCAGGCGGTGTCTTCGCTGATGCTAAATAAGAATTTCAGCTAGCTACAGATGATCAGAATTTTAGAAAACTTTCTGCTTGATATACATTTCTGTGTGTACATGTTTTGTCAACGATATGCATGTGTTCTTGAATTATGATATTTAGAACGAGCAATATTTTCTATAGGTTTAGTTACTATATTTTTGTGAAAAAGTTTCTAACATGATTTGTTTCCCTTTTTGTGAATGTGACTCTTAAAGATAATAACACAATGAATTATTACTAATCAGTCATATGGAAGATATTTATATCATGAGATACTAGTATGTATTACACATGCAAACAGATGTCTTGACTCAAAATAATATACCATTTACCTAAAAAATAGATGTTAATGAATTCTTATACCAATTTTTTGGCTAAGAACTACTCAAAAACCCATATTGGACCAGGAAGATTGCTCTATTAGGAATGTATTTCTCACACGTGTAAGTCCCAGAATTTGTTTCTTTGCACCATGTTGCCTTGAGACCACAGGGTGTACCTTAGAAAGGATTTAATATATATTTGCATATTTATAATTATATATAATTAACTTATGTTTACTTGGATTCTCATATAAACATACAATGATATTCAATAAGCTAGATACCGCGGGTCAATTAAATGTCAATTATTATGCTAGAGATTAATATGTCCCTGTCTCTTGAAACATAAAAGGCTATATTTCCCTATTCATGATTAACACATGGTTGTACTTTTCAAGTTCCAGAGGTAGTGTTTCATATTTTCAACCACCACACCTTTATAAAAGCTTACTTATTGTTTTTAAAAATAATAAGCTTACTTATTTTTTTAATAATTGGAAAGAACACTTGATATTACTGAGGTTGCTGGATATAAGAACTCTGAAATGTCACACCTCAAGTTATTAGATTTCTATATACAAATATATATTGACTAGATCATAAACTTTAATATGCTTAATTAAAATTAAAGTGCCATTAGTCAATGAAAAAATTATTATTCAGTAGTTTATTGGAAAAGGTCATCAAGATGCTTGGCAAAACTTCTGCTCAACTTTTGTACTATGGATAAAATGATATTCTCCCATAAAATTATAAAATGAGTTTATATGAGCAAAATGATTGTTTATGGTTTGTGAAATATTTTTAGATTAACAACTAATAATATATACTTCCAGGTCAAATTTACACTTTTTATAACAGCCCTGCACTTAAGAGCTGAGTAACCTATTTTTTTTATAAATGTTCTAAAAGATCATCATTCTTTCAGGGAAAAGGGGACTCTCATCCATTGTTTTTGGGAATGTCGACTGGTACAACCTTTTTGGAAAACAGTATAGACATTCCAAAAACTAGAAATTGAACTCCCATTTGACCCAACCATACCACTCCTGGGAATACACCATTGACAGACAAAAACACACAGCAGAAACACCATATGCACTTTTATTTTCATAGCAACGCTATTCACAATAGCCAGAATCTGGAAACAACCAGAGTGCTCAAGAACTGATGACTGGATAAAGAAACTGTGGTACATCTACACAATGGAATACTACACAGCTGTTAGGAAAACGAAGTTATAAATTTGCCTATAAATGGATGGACATGAAGATCATGTCGAATGAAATTAGCCAGAGGGAAAAGGACAGATATAAAATGACTGTATATTTTTTTTCCGGGATAAAAAACAAATAACATGATACCAATATCCAAGGCCAGACAAAACATGGATCAGGGAGTCTTGTCAGTGAGTAGAACACACTGCAAATGTGTGGGAGTCAGAGGTTAGGCAATACAGAGAAAGGAACTAATAATTATTCTAAATAACAATACCAGGGAGAACTGAGCATTATAATTAGGCAAAAGAATATACGTGATAACCTCTAACTGTATGTATTGCAAGCCACAGTGTGTAAAGAAGAAAGAGAGAGAGAGGGAGAGAGGGAAAGAGAGGGAGAGAGAGAAAGAGAGAGGTGAAATTATCTACCATAGACTCAGAATGGGGGAGGGGAGAAATCATGGGACAATGGAGGAGGGAACTGGGCACTGGTGGAGGGGATGGGAGCTGGAACACGGTATGACTGACACCCAAATAGGAACACTTTTATAACTATATATCTCATGGTGGTATAATAAAAATTTAAAAAATAATAAAATATCATCAATCTATTTAAAATGATATTTAAGACCATCTAAGAAAGAACTTTTGAGAATGCACAGACTATGTTTTAAATAAAGTGCTTGGTTCACAGCCTCCGCTTATGATCCTGATCTCCCAAAATTAAATCACCACTCTCTTAACTACCTTAGCCTTACCAGACTGACTAGGTGATGAAATGAATGGCTCCAGGTCTGAACTACATGAATAGGAAACCAGAATTGGCTCAGAATAAAGGCGAGGTGACCACAGAACAGCACATAACTAATCGTAGGCAGAGGTGGGGACTCAGGAAGAAGTGAAGCCTTATTTCTGGTGCCATCGGTTTGGAGTTCATATCTAGAATCTTTTCACTAACATAAGTCTTCATTCCTTCATACAGAGATAGTAAGAATACTCAAAACTTTTACTGATTGGTTTGTTTGGGGTTTACATCTGGTGGTGTTCAGTAGTGCTCCGAGGACCACGCAGGGTGCTGGGATCCATTCAGCTCATGCACGTGAGCGGCCTGCCTACTATCTCTCTGCCACCAAGAGTTCTCATGAGGAGAAAATGCTTAACAAGGAAAAGGTTTTCTTTTTTTTAATCACTGTGCCTATCTGTGTCAGAAGTGAAATAAAATATCATTCTACACACAAGAAGACTCTGTAGGACTTCGTGATCTCATGTCTCCAAAGCAAAGAGAAAGTCTCTCTTCTTCCCTTTTGGGCAACAAAGATGCCTAAGAACAGCAATGACTAACTTTCCATTGGGTTGCAGCAATGTAAGTATTTAATGAGTCCAGTACTTAAAATGAAAAGTTTTAAAGAATGTCTTGTCTCAATTCCACACATAGAGCTGAGCTAATAATTAGAGCTGGTGAAGTGAAGAATGAAGCAGGCGAAAGGTAGGAGCTAGACATGATGAAGGGTTGTGAAACTTAATAATCAAGAAAGCAACCTGGCAGATTATTAGGCAAATTTTTATATCTTTACAATATGATGCATTTTAAGTTAGAATAAATGACCTGTAATCTCAAATCAGCCACTGCCACCCACTTGATGCATTACAATGAGTTTGTAATAGTTATTGGGCAGATACAATTGATCAATCAAGAGACAGAAAGATAGAAAATCCATGATATCATATACATAGAAATTCCATTAAAAGCTGCACTCAGGAGCAATGGCGGAAGGGTATTTTTGAATCATGTGGCCCGGCAGTACTGTGGTCCTGAAAGTTTCGTGTTCTGAGGCAGAGAGTTAGGCGATAGTAGTTCTAGGAGCCAACAGAGCCTTCCTCAGTGAGTTTGAGGGGAACGACATTAAATCCCTGGATGGATACTTTCAGCTAACTCCCTTTCCCAAATACAATATTATCTTTAAATAATTATAGGCTCAACACTAAGATAATTCAGATTTTATCCTTTCTCCTTATTCATGACCACAAGCTCAAAATTTGAACTGGGAAGCCTGAGACAAATCTCCCATCCAACCAACTATTCACTGTTTATATCAAACAAACTACTTAACACGGCTGTGACAAGTACTGAGTGATATATACACACTTGAGTTTTGAAACAGGGCTGGCACACAGAATGAACAGAATGAATATTAGTTCTAAATTTTATTTTTTGCTAAAATACTTTGGAGAATTTTATAGAATAGAAAAATGAGCTTGAAATAAGTATCAAATATTTTATTTTATTTATTTATTTTTGCTTTTGGGTCACACCCAGCAACACTCAGGGGTTACTCTTAGCTGTTCCCTCAGGAATTACTCAGATTACTCCTGGCTTTGCACTCAGGAATGGTGCCTGGGCGACCATATGGGATGCCAGGGTTCAAACCCGGTCTGCCACGTGCAAGGCAAACACCCCACCCATTATGCTATCACTCCACCCCCAAGTATTGAATATTTTAAACTGACTACATTCTTGCTTTAACCTAATAAATATTATAGAATTATAGAATTAGGAAATAAATTGTATTGCAACTGCAATTCCCCATATTTCTACCACCACGATTCTTCTTCTTGTGGTAAAGTATTACCTTTTGCTTAATAAACAGTATGGCATCTCGTATTATGCACCATATTTTCAGGCAGATACATGAACAAAAACTATAGTTATAATTTGGCAATAATGTTCGAGTTCTATTGCCAACTTATTTGCAGCAGTGTCCCTATAATTTGCCACCAATTACCTTGTCTCTATTCATTGTCACACAACTAGACTCTCTGTGACAGCTTCCATGCCGTTAGCTGTGCGAACGTCACTGATCTAGTCAACTAAACGTGGACAAAAGTGGTGTGCACACCATGGAATCTTGGATGCTAATCCTCTAAGCTCTTTCCTCCTGACTAACCCTTCATGTTTGCGTGTCCATTTCCCAAAAGCGCTCTTGCTCTTGTACTTCTGCTTTAAATGAAGTGCCTTTCTTTAGAAGGTATGCGTTTGGGATAGGCTCTAGTGTCAGTTAAGAGGCTTTTGCAGACAGCTAAGTATAAGAAAAGGCACACTTCTCAGAAGACAGTGCCAGCTGTAAAGAGTCCCCGATAACAGTCATACCTGGCACTGATTTGGAACTATTGAATAATAAAACACTTAAGAAATGCTATTACATGATCTTATTGCAGACCCTAAAATAGTCATAGCTGCAACAATAATGCATCTCCAATATATCCTTCCCCCTTCTCTATATAACTCCTACTCATAAAGTACTTAATACATCTTGTGCTACTGGTGGCTTTAATCCCAGCACAATCCTATAATCATCTGAGCGTGGGTTCTTGCCAAGTGTCTCTCAGACTGAGGTGAGAGATGGTCTTTGCAACGGTCCCAAAGCTGTTGAGAAATCTGAAATCTATCTCTCAAAAAATAGGGTTACAGTGCTGAGATGGACCCCAGAGAACACTGGTAGTTCCATGTTTAAAAGATGACAAATCTTCTCCCCTCACAGTTTACAGCGAAACTCATTTTATATCAGTAACTACTTCTTTGGTCTTTTGGGAATAAGATAGCAATTTCCATAGAATGTTCCATGAATTTCTTCTCTATCACAACAGCTAATACTACTCAATACAATAGTTTAAAATAATATTTATGGTATCTATAAGATAGTCTCATATGAAATTTAGCCTATGAATTCATCAACAAAATCTATTTGCTTAAATGCCAATGCATATTTTTTCATAAGTGCCTGGTCATTAGAGAGACAGTAAAAGGCACAATGTGTTTTCTTCGCATGTGATCCACCAAGTGTGCGTGCGCGGAAGTGCTTCTCTGAACACAGAGCCAGGAGCACCAACCAAGCAATGCCAAACAAAAAATAACAGATCATTATTATTACATGTACGTTATATTTTATGGAAAAGACTAAATTCTACAGTTATAATTCCTTACTATTACTTACCCAGAATATAGTTTAAAGTAACACTATTACACAAATTAAAGCATTAATTTAAGAAATCCTAAGGAATTTTTTGGTTTAATTTAACTAAACCATGGGTCCATTGCCTCCTTTATGTTTTATTGATTAAGCATCTTAAACTGTAAGTCTCATTCACTAATTCTAAGGTCCAATATTAAATAAAACATTTGGGATGATAACCAAACAGCAAGCCCAGACAGCAAGAACGTTAGAACTAGTGATGTATTTTTCCAATTACTGCTTTCAGTGTTCACTGTCTGAACACACTGCAGCCGTTTAGGATATATTATTCTAGTAAATGAGCAGACGGTTCATACACATTAAATCCCTGTTCCTGAAAAATGTGGTATCTTTATCTGCTTCATGCTAGAATTAAAAATCCATATTACAAATTTTTGGAAAATAAACAATCACATCTTCTTGGCAAATGCAACCATGAAAACATGAATGGATATATAAATATATTCACTGACTTATAAGCACTATTTTATGATTAACATAGCAAAACTAATTCAGTATGCGATTATACCTGTAATATATGCTACTTAATGTTTGAGCTTGTGGAATTGTAGAGAACATGGACCTTAAAACACAGTGAAGAAACTGAGAAATTATCTTTCTGTGAGCTGAAAGGCCAGGATAAAGTTGATTTTCTGAATGTAAGATTGAGTAAATAATGTTTGTCTGTAAAATATGGAAACCATTCACTCCTCTAGTGTTTTCATTGGATATATTTATCTGAGTCAAAATACTACACTTCTATATAATTTAAAACTATATTATACTTTCCTTATAAAAGTATAACTAATATATCTCTAAAAGATATTTGTTCATTTGTTTTTGGCCACACCTGCCTATGCTCACGGCTCACTCCTGTCTCTTATTCTAGACCCAACTCATCGTGGTGTGCAAAGGGCCATATACATTGTCAGGGACTAAACCCACAGAGGGTACATGCAGGCTAAGGGCCTTACGTGCTGTACTATCTCTGCAGCCCTGAAAGGGATTCTTTCTTGTAGGACCGAGCCTACAAGAGGTGCTCAGAGGACCGGGAGTTCCTTGCTGTGAGTCGCCACCATCAAGGCAGTGTTGGGAGCTACCACAGTCGCCTGTCGGTTAACATGCAAATCTCTGACAGTCCTGTCTCACCCTCAGAAACATTCTACTGGAAGATACTTCTTTTGGGAGCCACTGAAGAACAGATATAAGAGAAAGAAGCTAGAGTTTTCTGTGGCTTTAATTTATACAAAAGATCATAACCATACTAGTTGTCAGCCAGATAAGAAATGCTATAAATGTAGAAGGCATTTCCAGTAATTAAATGAGGTGGTCAAGTGAAATTTGAGATTTTCCTGTAGTATTTGAGAGCCTAACAACAAAAATAATGATAATAAAATGTGATGCTTTCACATCAGCACTCTATAAGATGGATTTTATGTACTACTTTAACCCTTGTGCATAGAGTATGTATGAGTTAAACCTAACACTTTACTTTTTAATTGTACATGAATATACCATTACCCACTGGTGAATATTTAGTTTGCCTTCAAAGGTTTTCTGGCATAGAAAAACAAAACAGAAAATTTTCTTAAAACAGTCCTTTTATTCCTATATTCTAGATTATTTTTAGAACCAATTCTCGAATTCTTTTTGTAAGGAGAAAAATGAAAATAGGAAATTGAAAGCAATTACATTTTCTGAATAACAAAATGTTGTAACAGAGGATAAGGTAAGTAATATTGTATGAGGCCAATCCTGACAAAATGACATAGCTAAGATTGAGCAGAGGATTTGGTAGCTGAGGTACTGAAAACTCATTGAAAATAAGCCTTTCTGGGATCAGATATGTATTGTAAACATAGTTTCCATTAAAATTTAGTTAAGATTCTGTGCAACTAATTTGGTTTTAAATCATATGATATTGGATGCCAGCTGTACTTATGACTGTACAGAGCACTTATTCAAGCTTCTGTCATATACATATATATCTGAAAGGTCATATATACATATATAGTCTGAAATGTATATGTATATATATACACATATACATATATAGTCTGAAAGGTCATTTTTAGACTGCTTCTTAGCTCTCTCTCTCTCTGTATGTATATGTACAGACTTGCTTTTGTGTCCATAGTCAGTGATGCTCATGGATAGTTTCTGGCAGTACTGGGAGACCATATAAGGTACCAGGTAATAAACCTGGATCAGCAACGTGCAAGTTAGAGCCCTACTCCCTCTTCTGTCTCTCTGGTTTCTCTTAAGCCATAATTCTTACATCTCTAAGTGATGACCATGAAATCATATCAAAGAATGAAAGAGCTTCATTGTGTTAAAGAAAAAAATAGTATTCATAAATTAACTGTATCATTCACCTAGCCAAAGATTAAATATCTAGAGATTCCTGATTATTTTAAAATATAAAATTTATACAATGATGGCACATGATGCAAATATAAGTTGCAATATTATAAAATCCTGTATAACGTTATACAGTTTAATGTTGAAGGTTAGATGCTGGGATGGTTAATAGCCAATAAGTTACATTGAAAAAGATACTTTCCTATTTGCGAATCTATGATCCCCAAATAGTAGGAAAGCCTGCCCATGTCAGAAAGGTATCTGTCAAATTCAACATTACACTATCTCAGAGATTTGCCGACTAGTGACTCTGAGAGTGTGACTCTGAGGTTCAATGTCAGAAGTCATTTATTTTGGAGGCGTGTGCCCAGAAGTGTCTAGAGGCCCATGACAGTCAACTGTGTGCAAACGAGGGCCAAATTATAGGATTTATTTCCCATCAACATAAGCTGATTTATTTGACTCTCATCTAAATCAACAAAAGATAGAGGCAGAGAGTTTTTAAATAAGCATTACTAAGTCCAGGGACCAGATTCAGATCAATGGCTAAAATTATACAGGTTGAGAAGTGAGGGAAAGAAAGGCTAAGTTAGAATAATGCAAAATGTTAAAGAGCAGTCAGAAATGAAACAATGAAGAAAAACACCTCAAAGAGTTCAAATATGTCTTTCTCTTGATACAAATGTACACAGAAACAAAATTAATTCTCTCTAGATAATTTTAATGAATTTATTTCTGTGAGAATAGATGGATTCTACTTTTCCCACAAAAAAATTTGGGAGAAGAAATGAACAAAAACTTCCTCAAAGAAGAAATGCAAATGTACAAAAGATATATGAGAAAAAGTTCTACAAAGCTAACCAACAGGGAGAAGCAAATCAAAATAATAACGAGATATCACCTCACCGCACAGAGACTGGCACACATCAAAAGCCAGAGAAACCAGCACTGGTGTGGATGCAGGGAGAAAGGGACTCTCGTTTATTGTTAGTGCATTGTCGACTGGTTCAGCCATTTTCAAATCGGCAAAGAGCTCGTGCATCCCTCCTTCCTGTTTCCATCATTCCATTTACCCCAAGCTTACTCTGATTGCGTGTCTTGGAACCCACAGGGATGTTTTTTTCAGGCACTAACTATACATTCTTAATGGAAAACCTACTACCTAGTTATCCTCAAATTTGATTAGAGGACAGTCAATATACCTCCCGAATAATTCAAATAATAGCCGATGCTTCCCCTAGTTGTGGCCCATAGCAAAACAAAACAAAACAGAACAAAAGAAAAAAATACAGGGATCTAAAATTGTAGCTAAAATTATAAATAGCCTGATAAAAAGTGCTTATTGTTTTGCAGATTGTTTACAAGTTAAGAGTTCAAACACTGAGTAGCTAATTTCAAGGCCAAGTCTAGAGGATATTTCACAACTATAAGAAAATGGGGGAAATCACTGCATCTCTTAGTATTTCTCTGCTCCCAGTTTGTGTGTGTGTGTGTGTGCATGTGTGGGTGGGTATGTATCTTCTTATATGCCATGTATATATTTCCTTTTTCTTTTTTGTGATGAGGTGTGTGAAGTCTCTTGGGACCATGTGCAGTGCCAGTAATAGAATCATGGTCGGCCACAGGTCAGTACGATCTCTTTGACGCTGGTTGTTCATATAGATAGACACAGATATAAGTATAGATATAAACGAGTAGGAATAGATCTAGCTCTATTGATAGAGATGATAGAGATATCTTGCTTTCATTCTGCTCTTCTAACCAACTTCATAATCAATAAGCACATTTTTCATTGTACCAGTGGACCGACCTGGTATTAAATATTAACCTCCTAATATTTTAATTGTTTCCCTCTTCTTTGGCACGCCTCTTCTAGCTAATTCATCTTCGGAGTAGAGCCTCTTGAAGCGCATGTCATCTCCCAAGTGTTCCTAGGTTAATAGCATCTGACACAGCTGCTTTGTCTTCTCAGCTACCTCAGTGACACTCATATCAAAATATTTAACATATCTGCTCTCTGTCCTTTCTCTAACTTTACTGACAATATACAAACAAGTCAGTCCAAGCCCCTTCTCTCCTCCCTCTCCTGATTGTCTGATACTACTGGTGATAAAAAAGCAGTGGTATTTCATTTGGTCACGTGACAAGGCTTTTGTAGAGAGGGAGGCCATTCCCACAGTGTTGTTACTGAGCAAAAATGATCTATTGCCATATCACTTAAGAGAGAGAATTGCAAAAAGTCTAAAATAGAGCGTAAAATAGGAAACCCATTTCTTGTCCAATGAAGGGTACAGATACCAACTCTCGGGAGAGCACTGTGGATTTGAGAAAACCTTTTATTGCTGGCCACTTCTTTTTCCAGACAAGAGTAACACTATCTCTGAGCCCCAGTAACACAATCTCTTGCTGCTTCCTAGCCTAGAGGTTAGCAGCGCTACGGGCATGGAGACAATGCTGGCATACATTAGAATTAGCTGAGGAACTTCTGAAGACTCTGATGTAGAAACTCTCTATATACAAATAGTCTTTGATAGCTGGCTTGGTCATCACTCTTTTTTTTTTTTTTTTAAGTTCCCCAATTGATTCAAGGGCTGTTAGATAACCTGGCTTCTCAAATGAACTAAAGGTCTTCTAAAATGCATTTTCTGACTCAAAGGCTTCAGGGTAAGAATGGAGATTCTAAGTTTATATTGAGTTTTGACCAGATATCTCTAGTGGTGTTCAGAACCAGTGGTGCTTTGCATCCAACCGGAGCCACTCCCATCAATGCTCAGTGCTCTTCTGTTACTGCTGCCAGTTAGGCATCCATCAAGCCTACAAACAGTGATGCTGTCTAGGGTGAGGGAGAGAACCAAGCATTAATGGTGACCACATTTTGACACCCATACATGATGGACACGTGCAGTGCCATTTCTGCCAGATACCCAGTCCAACACATTTTATAGTGCTCAAAAGCACTCCTAACTCTCTATATATGTTGCCAGAGATCTATTGAGACCTAACTGGGGGTGGCTACATGCAAGGCAGACACTTTAGCCTCTATAAAATCTCTACACCTCTTCTTTAAAAAAAATCAACAAAATTAAGGCAGTTATTAAAAACCCCAATTCCTGGACTCCTTCTTTAAATGATTTTGATTCTCTCTGTGCTTTGTACAAATGGTTAAAGAAATTCAGGTGCAACTTACCCAGATCACCACAGATAGTTACTCAGAAACTGGCCAATCTTTATTATCAGTATGTCACAATAAATGAATCCTTTTAAGATTCAGCCCAGTAGACTAGCACATTTCTAGCATGTTTGAAAACCTGGTTCAACACTCCACTAAAATGACATTTAGGCACATAAATAACTTAAGCTCCTCTTCCCTTGGGAAGTTATTAAATACAACAATAAGTTTAAAATGAAGCGTCAGGTGCTAGAGATCACACAGAGATGAAGGCATTTGCGTTGAACATGACTGACCCCACTTCAATCCCTAGCAGCAAATTTTGTTTTCTGAACACCCCCAAGCGAGATTACTCAGCATAAGGAGGAATAAGCCCTGAGCAGCACCATGTGTGACCCACGCAGAACCAGAAAGCTGCAGATAGAAGAGGAAAGGTAAATATCAAGAATTATTATAAAGATCACTTCTATCTCTTGTCTTCCCATTGTTCATCGATTTGCTTGAGTGGGCGCTAGTAACGACCCCATTATTTTGTAAGGGGGCATTATTGTTACTGGTTTTGGCATATTGAATACATCACGGGTAGCTTGCCAGAATGGCCGTGGCTCTGGGTTCATCCCAGAGGACCCAGTATTTTTTTTCATAAAGATAAACCTTGAAGTACATTTTAAAACAGAGAGAAGCTTTCTTTCCTATTAGGGGTAGGAAGAGATGGCAAATACCTTATTCTATTTGCCATCTGTGTGCAGTTTTACATATGCATGTGCATATATATGTGCATATATGCTAATACAAATATCCACACAAGGAAAATTAACAGTAATTTACTGTTCAAAATGCAGAACTTCGTGTCAGACATTAGATCTGATTTAACTATTGGTGTCTTCTCGGTCCTATCTTGGCATTAAAATCACCGACTATGATCTTGTAGAAGGTGTAATCTTTTTATAGAACTCTTCCAGTTCCATGTAGAATTTCTGTTTCCTCTTCATTGTATGTGGATATTGGTTGTAGACAATGAAGACAGAAATCACTGGCAGTGGGCCACATCTCTTCAAGTGTAATCATTCTGTTCACTAGGTCATCTTGTTCACTTGAGTCATCCTGAACAGAACTGGCAGAACATTAGATGAAGGACAACCATGTGAGCAAGCTGTCTTCCAAAAAGATTCAGCACAATCAAACATATCCACACAGTAACCAAGCTCATTGAGGTTTGTAGGAAGTTCAAGATGCTGTCTCATATTCATTCATTTAAAGAAAGCCTTTGATTCTGTTGAGACCAAAGTGGTCATCGAAGCCCTAGACAAACAGGGGTGTTCAAGCCCAATACATGAAGATCCTTCGTGAGCTGTATTACAGATTCACCACCAGGATCTCACCATTCTACAAGGAAGTGATCATTGATGTCAAAAGAGGGGTTCGACAGGGTGATAACATTTCACCAAAACTCTTCAGCACCACCCTCGAGAACATCATGAGACAATTAGAATGGGAAGGAATGGGAGTGAAGATAGATGGTCGGCAACTACACCACCTCCGCTTCGCTGATGACATCATTTTAATAACACCAAACATTAGCCAAGCAGTATAAATGCTGGCTGACTTTTGACCGAGAATGTGGAAAGATAGGTCTACAGCTGAATCTCAACAAAAAATATGTTCATGAAAAATGAACTAGTTCCAGAGGCCCCATTCACTCTCAATGGAACAAACATCTCTGAATGCAGCAGTTATGTGTACCTAGGTCGAGAAGTCAACATGATGAGTGACCTAAAAACCTGAGCTGCGCAGAAGGAAGAGAGCGGCATGGAATGCCTTCAAAGGCATCGAAGAATAGCTAAAAGGACAAAGAACCTCCGGCTCCGGGCACATCTCTTCCACTCCACGGTTCTCCCTGCATTAACATATGCCTCAGAGACCTGGGCCCTACGAAAGCAGGATGAGAATGCTATTCGGGTCTCCCAGAGAGGAATCAAAAGAGCTATGCTTGGAATATCACGCCTCACTCAAGTGAGAGAAGCAATCTGCAGCTCCGACCTCCGTCGGTGTTCCAGAGGTCAGGGACGCTGTCTCATTTGCCAAGGCATCGAAAATCAGATGGGCTGGACATGTAATGCGATTTGAAGACAACTGCTGGACTAGAGCCGTTACCGACTGGATTCCACGTGATGTCAAAAGATCACTTGGCCTCCCACCTACAAGATGGTCAGACTTCCTTGTCAAGACCCTGAAGGAACGGTTTGAGGCTCTTCATATTCCTGAATCAACCAGATGCCATTGGGCTATATTGGCACGTGATAGGGTCCAATGGAAATGTTACTGGCACCTGCTCGAGCAAACCAATGAATAATGGGATGTCAAGTGATCAAGTGATCAATTTGTACAATGACACATCAAGTGAAGGAGAGTGTATGAGCTGCTCTGTGTAATTCTTTCACGTAGCACAATTCACTGGAGGTATTTCATTTTGCTTCATGTTTCTAAGCACTGCTCTATTTTTTTTATGAGTTTGTTCATTCATCCTGTGGACATCTGGGATTCTTTTCGGTCTTTCTAATTGTTTTACTCTTTCAGCTTCACTGCACATTGGCAAGCAGCATATACTCTTTGTAGGTCATTTTATGCACTTAAAAATAGAAACTTAAAAACATGATAAAGACAGATGAGAGAGAAGCAGGAGGCAGGAAACAAAGAGGGAACCATCTTTCGCTTTAAGTAGCTTGTCACTGACAAACTGGTTTGAAGTTCAAGTACAGTCAAATATTTCTTAATATCCTCAATTAATAATAGTCTCTATTAAATTTAATATTATAGAAAGTTCATTTTAATTATTAACAATATATTTTAAAACAATAATAATAATCATGGGTACTGACATATCTCACAGCTAGTGGAGGAATCTTTAGAAGTCTTTTCATTCCTTTAGTGCACTTAGTAAATATTTCAAATTATGAGTATGCTCACTAGGTGGTATCATAAATATTTTTAGCTTAAACAAACTTTTAATAATCATTTTAAATCACTGTAAAATCATGACAGTTAAGAAACTTCTACATGCCTTTCTGACAGCTTATATTTTCTAATAATAAACACCACTATATTTAAATATCTTGTAAATCCTTTATAAAGATGAATAATCTTAACACATTGTTTTGAAATCTACATTCTGTAACAACATTCTTTTAATTATCACTTCTGATTTCTTACTGCTAGTAAAAAATTAAATCATAACTTAAGAATAATTGTCAAAAGTTTGTAGAAAATATTAAGCAATCACATATTACAGAAGAAATATAATCAAGTATCTGTCACAATAACATCATGTTTCAGATTATATATAACAAGTGTAAGGCTTTATGACTACAGTAACTAAAATATGTATATTCCTATCCATATCGATCATGAGACAAGATAAAGAATTAAAATGCCACTAAAGGAAATTGTGAACAGTGGAGTTACTAGGTCATGACTGCTCAGCATAGGAACATTCAGAGATTCTCTGGGTTTGTATCAAGCTAAGAATCACAAAGCACTTCATTTTTTTAATTTAATATTTTTATTATACCACCAGGAGATATAAATTACAACGATTTTTATATTTTGGTTATGGTCTTAAGTGTTCCAGCACCCATTCCCCCACCAGTGCCCATTTCCCACCACCATTGTCCCCAATTCCCTCCCCTCTTCCCCAGCCTGCCTCTATGGCAGGTTTATTATCTCTCTCTCTCTCTCTCTCTCTCTCTCTCTCTCTCTTCCTTCTCTTACACATTGTGCACTGCAATACATACATTTGGAGGTTATCACGTGTATCTTTCTGCCTGTATTTAATGTTCAGTTTTAGGTTGGTATTAGCACTTTCGACAATTATTAGCACTCTGTTCCCTTCTCTATCTTACCTAACCTCTGACCACCACATGTTTGATCACACAGCACTTCTTTCCTTCTCTACCCGATACTCTGCAAGAAACTGGTTGTTTTGGGCATCCCGCTTCTAAAACATTTCATTCCCTCATCCAGTTATTCTACATACTTCCTATAACTGATATTATCCCCTGTTCATCCTTCTCCTGGCTTACTTCACTCATATCTTTCAGCTTCCATTCATGTTGCTAGAAATTACATGCTGGAAAACAATATGGCGGATATTCAGCAAACTCAGAATTAAGTTCCCTTATTATTCAAAAATTCTATTTTGGGGTATCTATCCACAAAGCAGGAAAGCTTCAAAAGAACATATGTACACCATTATTCATTGTAGCGCCCAGCACAATCATTTGGAATAAACCTAGATGTCTAGAGACAGAACAGTGAATCCTGAAGATGTGCTACAGATATACAATGGAATACTACACAGCTGTGTGTAATGATAAAATCATGCAAATTAGTCACAACATGGATGAAACTGTAAGACATAATGTTAAATGGAATAAGTCATAAAAAGGATAAACCTTAGGATAAATCTTAGATTTTAAATGGTAATTACTGAGAGTATTCCTGATTTCAAGGATTTCTACATTTCCACATTTCTCTTAAACTAATTTCTGAAATGTAATAATTTCAATTAAATATGTTTTATAGCAGTAATCATCATAAACTTAGCACTAATTTGTTTTCATAGAATTGACAAATCAAACACAATTTTTGAGACAGATTTATATTTTAAGAAATCTTTTTAGACAACAATATTTAATTATAGTACTGAGAAATTATTGTGGTAAATGGACTTATTCTCATTTTAGATATGAAATAGAATTCAAATATTCTCATTTGAATTCTGAAGCATAGAAAGTAAAATACAGCTTCAGGTAATCAAGTATTTACTGAACACAGCATAACTTTACTTAACATAAATTTATGGGACAAAAATAAACTATTAACTTTTCCCCATAATTTTGCTTTGCTCTAAGGGCACTCAAAAATCATTTTATGGAGGGAGGGCAAAAGTAAAGGGGGTAGGGTGTTTGCCTTGTAGATGGCAAACTCGGGTTGGATCCCCAACTTCCCATGTTGTCCCTGAACACGACAGGAGTAATTCCTGTGTGCAGAGCCATGAGTAGCCCCTGGGCATCGTTAGGTGTGACCCACATGAAAGCATATCATTTTACATCATATGTTGCACTATTTCCTCCCTTTACCACACCACAGAGCAAAAATAATGATGCCTTTAGAGACAGTATGGGAAAAAAACATAGACACAGTTACTGCTATACTGATGTTAAAAGATAATATAGACACAATTCTTGCTATGCTGATGTCAAAGTTAATATAGATACAGTTCTTGCTATGCTGAAGTTAAAGAACTGTTAAAAAGGAATCGGAAATCCTAATAGCAGTTCTACAGTTTACAATATTATTTGTTGTTTGGTTTGGGGCCACACTCTACCATACTCAGAGACTACCCTGGCTCTGAGACTGAGAGTCTATCCTTGAGGTCTGGGAGGCAATGCTGACCAGTACCCATCCCAGGATTCCCTCATGCAAAGCATGCACTCAGCCTGCTGAGCCATTCCTCTGTCCCCTACTTTCTAACCCTAAAAAATAAGTTTCTTAATGGATTTGGACTTGATAACTTCTAAAATTCATTCCACGATTAATAGGTACAGAATATACTATCAATATTTCCATCTCCATTAAACATAAATTCAGAAAGGTTTAGACTATCAAGTAACCAGCAAATAACACCCAGAACAATAACTATTGATGATCAATAATAGACTATTCTGTTATATTTATCTAAGAGTTAATTACAGACATTGAATTCAGTTACTAATATCATTTTTATTGATGAATTTGACAACTATATTTCTTACTAACAAACAAATATTTTCCTACTACTTCATAATTTTGCTAAAGTACAGAGTTTTGCAAAATGAATACTTTTAAGATTAATCAATTCCATTTTATAATTATCTCGCTGTGAAGTCTTTAAACATGCAAACCTTTTTTACATAAATTTGAGTAATGTTATTACATAGACACTCCAGATAGGTCCTCTTAAGTAGATTGAGTGAAGACAACACTTTTACAGATGCATCTGTACTGAATTAATCATATTGTTTATTAAATTGATTATTTTTAAAAACATCTAAAGACTATATATCATGATAATAATGAAGTTCACAAATCATCTTTAGGATATGGCACACCTAAATTTCAATATTATTCTCCAAAGGGTTATATATGAAACTCAAGGCTGGAGAATTCTATGAATCTCATCTTTTTTAGTCCATAAAAAAGACACTATTAATGAACCTACTTTTTGATATAAGATCAATGAAATAACACAATAGAAAACCCGAGCACTGTCTGAGACACACCCTGACGTGTCTTAAGCACAGACAGTAGCAGCAATAATGAGGCGGGCTCTGAATACATCCAGCCACTGTTTGAGTCTTCATTGAATCACGTACAAGCTGGGTAACTTGAAATGTCTCTGACTTTTCTATGTCTCTCTTTCAACCTTTGTAAAATGAAAAAGAAAATCCATGATACCTACTTACGGTTAGCAACTACACCACCTTCGCTTCACTGATGACATTGTTCTAATAACACCAAACATTAGCCAAGCTGCACAAATGCTGGCTGACTTCGACCGAGAATGTGGAAAGAGCTCTACAGCTAAATCTGAACAAAACTATGTTCATGAAAAATGAACTAGTTCCTGAGTCCCCATTCACTCTGAATGGAACAAACATCTCTGAATGCAGCAGTTATGAGTACCTAGGTTGAGAAGTCAACATGATGAAAGACCTAAAACCTGAGCTGTGTAGGAGGAGGAGAGCGGCATGGACTGCCTTCAAAAGCACTGAAGAAATAGCCAAAAGAACAAAGAATCTCTGACTCCGGGCTCATCTCTTCAACTCCACCATTCTACCTACATTAACATATGCCTCAGCGACCTGGGCCCTATGAAAGCAGGATGAGAATGCTATTCGGGTCTCCCAAAGAGGAATCAAAAGAGCTATGCTTGGAATATCATGTCTCACTCAAGTAAAAGAAGGAATCCAGAGCTCCGACCTCCATCACTGTTCCAGAGTCAGGGACGTTGTCTCATTTGCCAAAGCATCGAAAATCAGATGGGCTAGACATGTAATGCGATTTGGAGATGACTGCTGGACTAGAGCTGTTACCGACTGGATCCCACAGGATGTCAAAAAATCATGTGGCTGCCCATCTACAAGATGGTCAAACTTCTTCGTCAAGACCCTGAAGGAACAGTTTGAGGCTCTTTGTACTCCTGAAGCAACCAGATGCCATTGGGATACATTGCACATGATAGGGTCAAATGGAAATGTTACTAGCGCCCACTCTAGCAAATCGATGAATAACGGGATTCAAGTGATCAAGTAATGACATCTACTTAACGTTATAGTGAGAATTAAAGTGAATTTCACGGACCAGCACCATAGTAATACAGGTAGGGCCCATGTGTTGCAGGGGACAGACCCATGTTCATCTTTGAGCATATTTGTCCACTAATTGCTGGGCAATTCCTGAATGCAGAGCCAGGACTATACACTAAGCACTACAGGTCTTAGTGGTGCTTACTAAGCCAAACAGACTAAAAGTAAATTTATATATGCTAAGTACTAAGTAAGAACTTAAAAACTACTAAAACATTAGCAAATGAAATAAAATTTTATGAAGGCTTTAAAAATACAGATATTTAGAAAGTACAAAGCAGGAGAAGTACTCTGATAGGGAAGAAAAGGAGAAACTATAAACATGAGAGCAAAATCTCTCTCCATAATACAACTACTTTTCTTGTACGGGAGGTTCTATAGACCCATACCCAGATACTTAGGAGTCATTGGCAGCTCTCTATGTGCCATAGAACACTAAGCGTGTAATTAAATACTAGTGACTCCTTACCATGCCTCAATGCGTGCTGCGATAGAAGGTGATGTTTTAAACCTGAGCTTTCTCCATTCATTTCACTTAATGCTAAGCATATTTACACTGTCTCTAATATTACTCCAAGGAAAAAAGAATAGAGCTATTTGGGGACACTAATTAATTATAAACTCTGCTTCAAGTCAAGTTTCTCCACAGACAGTACTTCATGCTACGTAAGCTTAGTTTGACCTTATTTGATATGCACTGTAAATTTTCTGAAAAATGAATAAATTATAAGGATGAAAATGATCATCAGAGAATCATTTTATTAAGATAATTTATACCAATTATAATTTTTTCACCAAGTACCTTTCCTTATTAAAACTCCATGTCATTAAACATCATACTATAAAAAATAAGAAAGAAAAATATGATGCATGTCAAAACAACTAACCATTGTTATGGAATGTTTCATTACTAAAATACTCTTTTTTGAAAAGAGGGGATGATGCAAGTATTTCCAGCAGTTCACTGGATTATAATCCTGAATACATTATTCCTACTAGACTGAATTTTCATGAATAATCATATTGTGGTTTTTTTTTTTTATTGATAGAGGAACCCCCCACACCATGAGGGCTGCCATTTTCCACAGCTGGACTCTCAAGCTCATCAGAGCTGCACCCAACAGAAGAACTGATCACTAGCTTGGCTAGTCAGAGCCCCACCCTACAGCAGTCTTTTTCAAGCCCAGCCCAGGTATGCGTGATCCAGAGACTATATACATGGGGCAGAGCTACTACCGGCTCTCCCTATGGCCAGCTGATCATGAGGTGCCCAGGAAGAAAGGTAGGTTCTAGCCCTGGTCTGCCATCCTAGCAGAGCCTCACAAGAAGCCCGAGGAACATCCACACCATAGGGCCGCCATTTTCCACATCTAGACTCCCCAGGTTATCAGAGCTCCACCCAGCAGAAGAGTTGATCATGAGCCCAGCTTGCTCTTCCACAAAGCAGTCACACAGTTCATCATTAAAGGCACAAGATGAAAGGCTATTACAAGAGTATCCCACCCGCATGGCAGGTGGGATACTACAAGGTGTTTCTTCAATATTTAGAAGTACAATCTGAAAGGCAAAAATAAAGATGTCACGTGCTGTAATATTAACAGCAAGTCAAATAAGGGCTGGAGAGATAGTAGAGCAGATAGGGTGCAGGCCTGGCTTGCTGCCCACCCAGGTTCAAGCCTCAATCCCCAGCACTCATCACTATCACTATCTTCCCGTTGATCATCATTTGCTAGAACGGGCACCAGTAATATCTCCATATGTCCTGTCTCATGCTAGTAGAATCCAAAATCATCCGCTTGCTCCAGGAACATAAAGAGCCTCAAACCATTATATTAGGTCATGGGAATGACCTAAAATAAATGTTACTGGTATTTTGACATATCAAATATGACACAAGCAGCTTGCCAGGCTTGCTGTGTGGGTGGCATACTCTTGTAGTCAACTCTACATACAGCATTTATTGATGAACCGCGCGGCCTCTAGTGGCAGTGCAAACCAGGCTGTGATAGTCTGGTCTGTTAGGTGGAGTTGTGACGAGAAAGAAGTCTGGATGTGGAAAACGGTGGCCCCCATAGAGTCGGGGGAGATCGTCTGGCTTGTTGTGAGGCTCTGCTGGGGTGGCAGGCCAGGGCTAGAACCCGACATGACTCCCGGGCACCTCATGAGCAGCTGGGCACAGGGAAAGCAAGTAGCAGTTCTGCCCCATGTCTGAGAGTCTTTGGTTCAGCATACCTGGGCCGGATTGAAAAAAAAACTGCTGCAGGGTGGGTATGGATGATCCAGGCTCTGATATCTGGTCTGCTGGGTGGAGTTGTGACTCCCCAGCACTCATATGGTCCCTAAACACTGCCAGTAGTAATTCTTGAGTGCACCACTAGGCATATTCCCACTGTGCTCAGCAAAAATCAATCAAGCAATCAATAAATGAATAATTAAATGAAGCGAAACAAATGTGGCATTAATAAAGAAGGTACTTGAAATTATCTAATCTATAGTCATAGATTAGATAGATCATGATCACTATCACTATCTTCCCATTAATCATCTATTTGCTAGAGCGGGCACCAGTAATATCTCCATATGTCCTGTCTCATGCTAGTAGAACCCAAAGGCATCCGCTTGCTCCAGGAACATAATGAGCCTCAAACCATTATATTAGGTCACGGGAATGACCTAATATAAATGTTACTGGTATTTGGCATATCAAATGCTAAATGAGCAGCTTGCCAGGCTTGTCGTGTGGGTGGCATACTGTTGTAGTCACCTCTAAATAAAGCATTTATTGATGAACCATGTGGCCGCTAGCAGCCGCTCAAGCAGGGCTTTGATAGTCTGGTCTGCTGGGTGGAGTTGTGATGAGAGGGAAGTCCGGGTGTGGAAAATGGCGGGACCCATGGAGTAGGGGAGGTGGTCTGGCTTGTTGTGAGGTGCTGGGGTGGCAGACCAGGGCTAGAACCCGGCATGCCTCCCAGGTGCCTCATGAGCAGCTGGGCACAGGGAGAGCAAGTAACAGAGCTGCCCCATGTCTGAGAGTCTTTGGTTCAGCATACCTGGGCCAAATTGAAAAAAAAAAAACTGCTGCAGGGTGGCTGTCCATGATACGGGCTGTGATAGTCTGGTCTGCTGGGTGGAGTTGTGATGAGAGGGACATGAGGCTGCTCATGAGGCGCCAGGGAGGCATGCCAGGTTCTCGCTCTGGCCTGTCACCCCAGCACCTCACTACAAGCCAGACCGCCCTCCAATACTCCATGGGGCCCGCCATTTTCCACATACAGAAATCATTGATCATATGGATCAAACATTTCAATTTGACCCTGTCATGTGCCAGTGTAGCCCAATGGCATCTGGTTGATTCAGGAAAATGCAGAGCCTCAAACCATTCATTCAGGGTCTTGACAAAGAAGTCTGATCATCTTGTAAGTGGGTGGCCACGTGATCTATTAACATCCCGTGGGATCCAGTCGGTAATAGCTCTAATCCAGAGTCATGTCCAAATCGCATTACATGTCCAGTCCAACTGATTTTCGATGCCTTGGCAAACAAGACAGCGTCCCTGAATCTGGAACAGCAACCGAGGTCAGAACTCCGGATTCTTTCTTTCACTTAAGTGAGAAGTGATATTCCAAGCATAACTCTTTCTATTCCTCTTTGGGTAACCCAAATAGCATTCTCATCCTGCTTTCATAGGGCTCAGGTCTCTGAGGCATATGTTGATGCAGGGAGAATGGTGGAGTCGAAGAGATGTGCCCAGAGCCGGAGTTTCTTTGTCTTTTTAGCTATTTCTTCGATGCTTTTGAAGGCATTCCATGCTGCTCTCTTCCTCCTGTGCAGCTCAGGTTTTAGGTCACTCATCATGTTGACTTCTCAACCTAGGTACACATAACTGCTGCATTCAGAGAGGTTTGTTCCATTGAGAGTGAATGGGGCCTCTGGAACTAGTTCATTTTCCATGAACATAGTTTTCTTTAGATTCAGCTGTAGACCTATCTTTCCACATTCTTGGTCAAAGTCAGCCAGCATTTGTTCCGCTTAGCTAATGTTTGGTGTTATTAGAACGATGTCATCAGCAAAGCGGAGGTGGTGTAGTTGCCGACCATCTATCTTCACTCCCATTCCTTCCCATTCTAATTGTTGCATGATGTTCTCGAGGGTGGCGCTGAAGACTTTTGGTGAAATGGTATCACCCTGCCAAAATCCTCTGCAGGGTGCGGTAGGGTTCGGTTTGGCAGGATAGGCTCTGCCAATTAGTTAATTATATAGTGTAAGAAATGGCCATTTGGCCAAAAGGCATATGAAAAAATGCGCATCATCACTAATCATCAGAGAGATGCAAATCAAAACAACAATGAGATATCACCTCACACCACAGAGACTGGCCCATATCCAAAAGGGTAAAAGCAACAAGTGCTGGTGTGGATGCGGGAAAAGGGGACTCTCATACATTGTTGGTGGGAATGTCAACTTGTACAACCTTTCTGGAAAACAATATGGATATTCCTCCAAAGACTAGAAATTGAGCTCCCTTTTGACCCAGCCATACCACTCCTGGGGATATACCCTGGGAAGAAAAAAAACACACAGCGAAAACACAATCCACACTTTTTTAAATTTTTTTTAAATTTTTTATTATGCCACCGTGTATACAGCTACAAAAGTGTTCATATTTGGGTTTCAGTCATACAGTGTTCCAGCACCCATCCCTCCACCAGTGCCCATTTCCCTCCACCAATGTCCCATGATTTCTCCCCTCCCCAAGCCTGTGTCTATAACAGGCAATTTTCACTTCTCTGTCTCTCTGTCTCTCTGTCTCTCTCTCTTCCTTCTTTTACACACTGTGGCTTGCAATACATACAGTTAGAGGATATCACGTATATCCTTTTGTCTAATTTCAATGCTCAATTCTGTGCTGATATTATCATTTACAATAATTATTAGTACACTGTTCCTTTCTCTGTATTGCCTAACCTTTGACCCCCACACATTTATAGTAGGTTGTACCCACTGACAAGGCCTCCTGATCCATGTTTTGTCTGGCCTTGGATATTGGTATCATGCTATTTTTTTATATTCCACAAATAAATGCAGTCATTCTTTAGCTGTCCTTTTCCTTCTAGCTAATTTCACTCAACATAATCCTCTCATGTCCACCCATTTATAGGCAAATTTTATAAATTCGTTTTTCCTAACAGCTGCATAGTATTCCATTGTGTAGAAGTACCACAGTTTCTTTATCCACACTTTTATTTTCATAGCAGCACTATTCACAATAGCCAGAACCTGGAAACAACCAGTATGCCCGAGAACTGATGACTGGATAAAGAAACTGTGGTACATCTACACAATGGAATACTATGCAGCTGTTAGGTAAAAGGAAGTTATGAAATTTGCCTATAAATGATGGGCATGGAAAGGATCATGTTGAGTGAAATTATTCAGAAGGAAAGAGAGAGACATAGAATGACTGCATTTATTTGCACGACATAAATATATCAGGTGGTCTTACCAAAAGTGGAAATTATCGCAAATGTGAGGGAGTCAGAGGTTAGGTAAGATAGAGAAGGGAACATGTGTGAATAAATGTCAAAAGGGCTGATACCAACATAGAACTGAGCATTAAATACCGGCAAAAAAAATGCACATGATGGCTTCCAAGAGTATGTAGTGCAACCCACAATGTGTTGGAGAAGGAAGGGAGAGAGAGGGAGAAAGAAAAGAGATAAAGAATCTGTCATTTAGGCAGGCTATGGGAGGGGGGGAGGGAATTGGGGACATTGGTGGTGGGAAATGGGCACTGATGGAGGGTGGGTACTGGAACACTATGTGACTGAAACCTCCAAACATGAACAACGTAGTAATTGTATATCTCACGGTGGTATAATAAAATGCTTAACTAAAAAAAATTTAAAGCGTGCCAGGCACCTCTATTGAGGCAGCCTGGCGGAATGCAGGAGGAGGTGGGGTACATTGGTGGTGGAAATGGGGCACTGGTGGAGGAATGGGTGTGGAATACTGTATTTCCAATAACCAATTATGAACACCTTTGCAATTGTATGTCTCACATGGTAAAATAATTTTTTTTTAAATTAAAAAAAGAAGAAATTGCCATTTGGAAACCATTCACATAAAATAGAAGGGAAGGACCAAAACTCTGCTGTGAGTAACACTCTGAAGAGTACCTATAAGAAGATTTTAGTGTTGTAATCAAATAAAATTCATAACCAAGTTAACCTAATGCATATTTAATGATATTAAAATTTTATTGTGTTGCAGTGATTAGCTTTAATTGTCAAAGGGTTTGCATAAATTAAATCACTGTAATTGGCATCATTCTTAACACAAACTAAGTATTTCTAGGATTATCAAAAAAACAGAAGGAAAGCAATATGAAGGAAAGACAGAATGCTGTGATGGAAACACAAATTAGAAGGCATAGAAATCACTCAGCTTAACGTTCTCCTTTTACAATAACTGACAAACTGTAGATTAGAGAATGGTGCAATTTATATACAATATGACCAATCATGTACACATTCTTCATCTCTCTAAACTTGATAGCTAGACTTTAGAAATTAGAACTCAAAATTTTAGTCAAGGAAAGAGCTGTCAGTCAGGGAATTGCATTCAATCAGCTTTCCCTAACAACAGCCCTCATTCCACAATTGGAATGACACACACAATATGGAATAAACCAAGAGTCAACCTTCTGAGAGTCTTAATTGAAAATTGAGTGAGATAAGAAATAGCAAATCTTGAAGACTGGCAGGAAACTGCTGTAAGACTATATTGTTTTCTGTTTGGGACACAATGCAGGCAATTTTGAATATTTCTGGCTGAAAGTAGCAGTCTAATAATTTGCAGCTTCACCAGTTGCAAATAACTTCATACTATATTGTATACCTTTCCCAAAAGGAAAGGCAATGATTTAGGGCGGGAAACAGCCATGTAGTCAGACTAGACCCTATGTTCTCTCTTTGTCCTCACCTCCCAGACTCTCCCTCTCTCCCTATCCTATCACTACTTCACTCCTCTCTTCATTCTTCTCTGTATTCTGGAGTGATAGACCACTTTGAACCTGTTTCTTCAATACATGGTAGAATTAGTTCCAACTTAGAAGGTGCTTGATTGATTCCAATTGGATATTATACAGCAAGCGCATGTATAGTGTTTGTCGTGATTATGAAGTGATGTCTTCAATTAATCTCTATGTGACTGTACTGAAATAATTACTTCCACACCACGAGGGCCACCATTTTCAACATCCAGACACCACAGCTCGTCAAAGCTCGACCCAACAGAAGAGCAGATCACAAGCCCTGCTCGTCAGAGTCCCCCGACAGCAGTCTATATCAAGCTCAGGCGGTTCATCAATAATTACACGAAATGAGAGGCTACTACAAGAGTATCCCACCCACACGGCAAGCTACCATTGTCATATTTGATATTCCAAAAACCAGTAACAATTACAGACCTCATTCCCATGACCTGAAGGAATGGTTTGAGGTTCTTCATGTTCATGGAGCAAGCAGATGCCCTTGGGCTATACTAGCATGTGACTGGACTATAGAGATGTTACTGGTGCCTGCTCAAGCAAATCAATGAACAATGGGAAGACAAGTGACAAGTACTGAAATAACAAGGTTATCACTGTTTCTTTGCCCCATAAATGCAAAAATAGTGTATTGCAATAATACATAATGAAGCCTGGCAATACAATGGATTTCTCCCAAAAAAGAGTAGCTCACCTATTGTAATAAAGCTAATTTCTCAGACATATTTGTCCTGTTTGTACATAACATATTGTTTACCTGACATGCTCTTGCATTAAATATATATGTATATATGTATATATGTATATATGTATATGTTTATATGTATATATGTATATACATATATATGTATATATGTATATGATATAGTAGTATTTGGCTATTTGAAAAGAACTTGCTTTGGGGGGTAGATAGATACTACAGTGGTTAAGGCATTTGCCTTTCATACAGCCAACCCAAGTTTGATCCTGGCATCCCATATGGTTCCCCAACATCAACGAGGAGTGATGCCTAAATGCAGAAGGAGTAATCCCTGAGCGCCACAGGGTTTGGACCCTAAACTTAAAAAAGAAAAGAAAACATGTTTGAAGTACTAATTTTGGATTTTTAAATGTTATATCAGCAATAGCATGCATTTTCAACAAATAGTCACAATTGGCATATATATCTCTAAATATCTTAACACTTGACTTTTCTTCAGTTTTGAGACCAAACTTGGAGTTACTTGAGCTTTATCTTGGCTTTGGACTCAGGGATCAAGTGGTAATGTCTGGCAGGGCTGAGGAGTCCATATATTGTAGTGGGGTAGAACGAGGGCTAGCTGTGTCCAAGGCAAACACCATATCCAACCTGCTTTCTTTCTGGCCCCTACCACTACCATACATTTAAATAAATTTACTTGTAAAAATGGGAGGTTGCGTGCAAGAGACAGAGCAGGAGGAGAGTGAGAGAGAGGGAGGAAGGCAGAGAGAGAGAGGGGGAATGTGAGGGATGAAGGAAGGGAGGGAGAGACATATGCTTAACACAGCACATGAATTCATAAGTATCATAAATTTTGTGGGGGGGAAATTCCTATCACTATTTGAGAGGTAACTGTTTCATTTAATTGCTCTATCATTGGATTGTTATACGGAATTAATATTGGTTTTGCTTCATGCGTCTAAGTGATTCTAACTTATCTGATATGACTTTTACCATGAGACAGCCCCTTTCCAGCCCCTTTCCAACCCCTTTCCTCATTCTTCCCACACCTCTCCTTTTCCTCCATAACTGTTAGGACCTCCTCTGATTCCATGGATTCATTTTGTTGTTTCATTTCTATTAATTACTTCAGTTATTTAAAGATTGAAGTTTCTAAATCTGTTATTTCCTCTCTTACTTATTTCACTTATATAATTTTTAAATTGTTCTTTACTAGTATAGAATGGTGGTAGTTTAATTAAACTCAAAATCTTTTTATTTATTTATTTTTTTGCTTTTTTGAGTCACACCCGGTGATGCTCAGGGGTTACTCCTGGCTCTGCACTCAGGAATTAATCCTGGAGGTGCACGGGGACCATATGGGATGCCTGGGATCTAACCCACGTTGGCCACATGCAAGGCAAACACCCTTCCTGCTGTGCTATTATTCCGGCCCCTCAAAATCTTTTTGTTTCTAGAAAATAGCCCGCTATATATGCATACTGAATTTGACCTTCCCAGCACCCTGTGGTGTTGGCACTTGCTAGTATACTGAAGCTGTTCATCCTCTGTCTCACCCAAAATAGTACAGCAACATCTCTCTGCTTCACAATCTGATTCCAAGCCTCATTCCCTTGTCAGTGTCTGTATAACTTATTAGCTAGCAGCAGATCATCAAAGGTTTAAGAAGCATGACTCATGTTTAAGGAAGGTGAAGAAGCAAGTAGATTGTTGTGTACACTTGGTAAAATAGTCCATGCAATAATATAGAATGCCACAAAATCCACATACAAATAATATTGACATCTATTTTAATGAACGTTCTCAGAATTTCTATGCCTAAAATTATGATGTGTAGATTGGGTGCCTGGTATCATGGGGAGATAAAAATAACAAATACACTAGAAGGATCCTGAATAACATTCCTTGTTTTGCCCAAGTTAACTATGACTAGCCTAAAGAACAAATGAACTAATTTCCAGTCACCTGGATTAAGCAGAAGAAGAAACTGTGACTTAGAAACGATGAGGAGTTGACAAGGGCCATTCAAAACTCGGCTATTCCACATAGCATCATGCCACGGTTAAAAGGACATAGACAGACACACAATATGGGTGGAATTTCCCACCTAATAAGAAACAGAAATTAATTTTCCCGAGAATAAATTTAGTAGAACAACCAAATTTAAGGTGAAAGGTTCATGGGATAGTCAGATTTTTAAAACTCCACAGATTTATTCAATAATGTGCTATCCGACAACCCCTTTTCCATATTTGTTCGTTCAACTGAGTGAAACACACTCGTGGACACATTTAGTCACACCCTTAATTGCAACTCTCTGTCCCCCCATGCTTAAGGTGAGGTCAAAGGGCTTTTCCTTTTTTGTTTTAAATGAAAAGCGATGGCTTAGCAGTATGACCATCTCATTGTGCATTTGGTATTCGGAGTCTCTGTGTCCAGGACAGGTGACTGATCGTCTGGGGAGCCTTTTTCTGCGTACATATAAAACGAGGCAATAGCAGTCCCTGGGGAGGTGACAGTCTGACATCCAGTAAGTACCCAGAGAAGGGAACACCTCATTAACAATCTGAAGGTCGAAATCACCAGTGGAAAAACAGACTGTGGTCTGGAGACTGGATATTGCACAGTACAAGCAGCAGGAAAGCTTTCTGGTATCAAGGCAAGGATGATCACTCACACACACACAAAACAAACCTGTGAATGATTTGGGAAGGGTTTCAGGAAGTGTCCACAGGTCCACACTTGCCCTGGAAGAATGAATCATGGGAAATCACTCCAGGGAGCAAGGTGCGCTTGCTGACAGCCGCGAGACTCCTGGCACCTCAGCACTTCTGAACTTTCTCTGACTTAAAGTAGGGCTGTCTTTTGCTTTTTTAATAGAAAGAAAATGGTATTTCGTCCATTTAGCTCTTCCCTACTGCATGAGAAAGTACAGTGGTAAGACAAATGTGAGTGTGTAATCAGGGGAGGCAAAATTAGCTACTCTCTTCAGAGCCATTTCACATAGAAAGATGGTGCCCTAAATCAGAGCAGTTAAGATCTTCACTGCCAATTAAGCTGGGCATGCTCATAAGTTCAAGAATAGACTATATTGCAAGGTAGCTGGGAACTGAGGGCTTATGGGCAAGATTTTCATTTCGTATTGCTCTTTGAATTTAATCAACCCTAAGGAAGAAAGTAAAAAGAAGGAAGTGTCATGATGGTGGACTAGAATATTAGACAGGTAATATATATTATGGGTTAGGAGTACTTGACTTTGAACTGGAGAAAAGCGAAACAAAATTCAATGTGACACATAGGACATAGAGGACTGAACTTGATGGGTAAAGCAGATTCTCTCATCCTGCACAGATACAGAGCAGTAAGGAAAAACATCTACTGGAGGTGTAAACTGAATCAAAATAATGTACATAATGAATATGGCGCTCAATGAATATGTATCAGGTAGGTGCATTTGTGCCATTTCAAAGTAAATGTTCCACATTGCAATAATTTCTAATGCACACATGTATTTTATTATTTTTCTTGATTTTTATAAGAATAGAACACACAAATCACTTTATATTTTATATAATGCTTTCCACAGTATCTCTATTTACCCTCATAGTATTTCCAACTACAATAATGTACTATGAAGCAGTGAAGGGAAAAACTATAAGCTAATTATCTACTGTTACCTTTTTTGTACATTCTACTTGGTATTTTTCATGGGAATATTACATTTTTCAAGAGGATTTTTTTAGTAATTGAATTTTACAAATGAAGGAATCGCTGTTCATGTGGATGGACTCTTGCCAAAAGTCACTCATCTGCAAAATGCTAGTACATAGACTGGGACACAAATTTGGCTGATACAAACACAGTGGCAATTTTATACATAAATATCATTATTCCAAAGTGGATATGAGTTTCTAAAACTTCCATGATAAGAAGAATATTTGAGGGGCGGAGTGATGGTCCAGCAGGTAGGGCATTTGCCCTGCATGCGGCCGGCCGGGTGCTGGCCAGGGTTGGATCCCCGGCATCCCATATGGTCCCCCAAGCACTGCCAGGAGTAATTCCTGAGTGCAGAGTCGGAGAAACCCCTGAGCATTGCCGGATGTGACCAAAAAAAAGCAAAAAAAAAGAATATTTGAAATTAGTTATTGTAGATATTAATCCTGGAGAGCAATTCAAACCTAAATCTATGGCAACCTCATTCTAGAAACAATGCTATGTGTGTAGAATCATTTACCTCTGCTTAGTAGCTATTTTAGGCTATTAAAAACATCAATTTTATAAAGAAAACACATTAATTCTCACTTGAGAACAGTGAATATGTATATTAGGAATATTCACAAAATTTCAACAAAATAATTATTATAATTATTGTTGTTATTACAACAAGCCAGACCACCACCCTCACTCCACGGGCGCCACCATTTTCCACATTTGGGCGTCCCTCTCGTCAGAATTCCACCCAGCAGACCAGCCCATCACAGCCCGGATCATCGACACCCAACCTGCAGCAGCTTTTTCCTCAATCCGGCCCAGGTATGCTGGTCCAGAGTCTCTCAGACATGGGGGCAGAGCTGTTCCTTGCTCTCCCTGTGCCCAGCAGTTCATGAGGCAGTCGGGAGGCATGGCGGGTTCTAGCCCTGGCCCACCACCTCGGCAGAGCCTCACAACAAGCCAGACCACCACCCCTTACTCCACGGGCGCCGCCATTTTCCACTTTTTTGGACTTCCCTCTCGTCAGAACTCCACCCAGCAGACCAGCCCATCACAGCCCGGCTCGGCGTCGCCGCTTGCTGCCGCGTGGTTCATCAATAAATGCTTTATTTGGAGGTGTTTAAAGAGTTTGCCTCCCGCTCGGCAATTTGGCAAGCTTCTCGTGTTGTATTTGATATGCCAAAGTCCAGTAACAATTATATTAGGTCATTCCCATGACCTAATATAATGGTTTGAGGCTCTTTATGTTCCTGTAGCAAGCCGATGCCCCTGGCTCTACTGGCATGAGACAGGACATATGGAGATATTACTGGTGCCCGCTCTAGCAAACAGATGATCAACGGGAAGATCGTGATCGTGAATTATTATAATAAGGCAAATCTTGTGGTCGTTTCTATGTGACTTTTACAATCTTCAGCGGAGATATCAAAATTCCAAACACTCTTGTTTTAAGTATGTTAAAGGTTTTTGTTTTTGCTTTTTGGTTTTTGTCTGGTTCACACCTGGCAGTGCTCTATGGTTAGACCTGGCTCAGGAATAAAGTCAGGTAGTGCTCAGGATACACTGGGATGCTGGACTAGAACTTGGATAATCCATGTGCAAGACAAACACCCTACCCTACCCACTGTTCTATCTTTTGAGTGTGCTACTGTTCATAAAGTGGAAACAAATATTTTATTGATTAAGAAACAACAGAAGATCCAATAGATAATATAGCATCTAAAATACTCTCCTTGCTTAAGGTTAACACAGGTTTTATCCCTGGCACCACATATGGGCATCCAAGTCTCTCCCATCTATATCCTTAGAGCCCAGAGCCAGGAGTCAGTCCTGAGCAAAGGTGGGTGAACCCTACCCTCCATGAGAAGGAGAATGGGACAGTAAATATAATAAGGACTATGGAATCATAGATGCAAATTGAACCAAACATTTTCCATTTAATAGCTTTGTGGCATTGAACCGACCACTTAACCTCTTTGGGGCTTAGAACTTCCATTTAACAAATACATGAAATAATGTCTGCCTTGCATAATTAATGTGTGAATTAAAATGGGGAAGATATAAATGATTTATAAATGAACTTTTATAAAGAGTGATAAACATGAGTGGCTTTTAAAATCATAATATCTGGAAAATGAATCTATTCTTCTATGCCAAGTCAAAATAAGAGAACATTTCCTTGCCAAGAAAAGAGGGACATTTTTCAGAAAGGAACAAAGGTGCTTTTCACTGCAGATGTATCTTGTCCTCTGGGGGGATGCTAAACTAAAATGTGTTCCTTTTTATTAAGAGCTACTTAGAAAAAAAATTGAAATCTACTAATCTGCCCCCACAGAAGGGAGTGGAGGAGACGATGTCCATTGTACTCTTGCCCAATTCTCCGGTAGACATGCAATAAAGGGCCACTGCTCACAGCTATTTTTGTTCACTCACATACATAGACTGGTGAAAATAATGGCAGCTCTTAGGAGGTCGGCAATCACCTTCTAAGGCAGTATTTTTAATGGCCTTGAAATGTCTTGAGTATCAGCAGTATAAAGCAAAATTTACTTTTAATAGAATGGAAGTGAGAATATAATGGTGCTATCTATAGTCCTGTATATAATAAAGCATAACTTTTCAAGACTGTAACTCATTTGGAGGCTTGATGTGACCCTTTAAAGTAAATAAAATTACTTTATTCAATTGTATAATTAAAATATAAAATACTACTCAAGATATTTTTAGATGAAATTTAAGATGTATAAAACAGAATCACTAAAGTTGTATCACTGTATCACTGTCTTCCCGTTCATCTTCGATTTGCTCAAGCGGGCACCAAGTAACATCTCCATATGACCTGTCTCATGCAAGTAGAGCCCAAGGGCACCTACTTGCTCAGGAACATAAAGAGCCTCAAACAATTCCATCAGGTCATGGGAATGAGGTCTATAATTGTTACTGGTATCTGGCATATCAAATACGACACGGGTAGCTTGCCAGGCTGTGCTGTGTGGGTAGCATACTCTTGTAGTCATCTCAAAATCCAGCATTTATTGATGAACCGCGCTGCCGTAAGCGGCTGTGTGAGCGGGGCTGTGATAGGCTGGTCTGCTGGGTGGAGTTCTGACGAGGAGGAAGTCCGGATGTGGAAAATGGAGGTCCTCATGGAGTGGGGGTCGTCTGGCTTGTTGTGAGGCTCTGCTGGGGTGGTGGGTCAGAGCTAGAACCTGCCATCCCTCCCGGGCACCTCATGAGCGGCTGGGCACAGTGAGAGTCAGTAGCAGCTCTGCCCCATGTCTCTCTCACCACCAAAGTTGTAACTGTTTAAAATGATCTGTGTGGTCATGTGTGGGATCAGAACATTTTGGCTCAAATTCTAGCTCTTGGTATAGTAGGAAAACCACTTATTACACTTCAAAATTTAATTGTCATATATAAAAAATTAAGACTAATAGCCATAGAGGAGATTAAGTTAACTATAAAGTGATTATTTACATCACTTTTTAGTTCAAATTTTGGTTATTAATAGAATATGAGTCTAATTATGTTTATGATGCTTCCAGTATGATATTATCTTTTGCTACCTTAAAAATCTCCATAAATTGGAGCTTGAGAGATAGTACAGCAGTGAGGGTATTTGCCTTGCATGCGGCCGACCTGGGTTCAATTCTCAGCATCCCATATGTTTCCCTGAGCACCGCCAGGGAGCAATTCCTGAGTGCAGAGCCAGTACCAACTGATCATTGGCAGGTGTTACCCAAAAAAAAACTCCATAAATTTAAAGCATATATTTTAAAGATATGACATCTTACATATAAATGCATATACACATATTTGTATATATTATTGAAGTCATAATTTCATCATTCCCCTAGTCAAAAACATAACATAGAAAATTTAGTATAATTTATATATATATATATTATATATATTATATTCAGGATGCTTTTTGTAGGTCCTTTTATATTTCAGTTTTATGACTTGCTCTGGATTTTTCTAGGAATTCATCTTAAATTCCTGTATGTTCACAATTATCAAATAAGAGCTTTGTAATGGAGAACACAGATTTGGAGTCAAGAAACTATAACATAGAGCATAAAAGTTTATAATAATAAAATGTGTTTTGCCACTATACCAAGTTAATCCATAGCCAGGACACTGTCTTCAACAAGTGGTGCTTGGAAAACTGGACAGCTACACGCAAACTAAAGGAACTCAGAGCTCTCTCTAAACCTAGGCACAAAAAGGACACTCAAAATGTATTAAAGCCCTTAATATCATACCCAAGTCCATAAGGTAAAGGAGGAAAACATAGGCAGAACCCTCGGCGACACTGAAGCTAACAGCATCTTCAGAGATGAATTCACAGACCATGCAAGTAGAAGCAAAGATAAGCCTGTGGGACAACATAAACAAGACACTTCTGCACCTCAAAAGAAATGGTGACCAAGATACAAAGACAGCCAACAGAATGGGAAAAGTTGTTTTCCTAATATCCAACAGATAAGGGGTTTTATCAAACAGATATTTACTGGAAGACCTCTACAAGAATAACAATCCAATCTCATCAAAAATGAGGAAAAAAATGAACAAACACTTCCCCAAAGAAGAACTGCCAATGGCCAAATGAACTTCCTTATGACCCAACGTCCCACTTCTGTTAATGCTCCCGAGGGTCCAAAAACACACAGCAGAAACACCGTCTGCACTTCTCGGTCACGGAGCACAACGCTCAATAGCCAGAATCCAGAAAAAATGGCTGTGCCCAAGAACAAATGGATTAAGATATTCTTATCCATAGTCACCACCACGGATCTTTCTTCACTCTATTCTTAACCATCTTGCATAATTTCAGTGCACTGTAGCATGAAATTTGAAGTGAGAGGCATTCTTTTCCTAAATCTGCTTCCTTATAGTTCAATACTATACTCATGCAATATCCCAGAAACTTTTATCACTCTGGATAGATGGCATCATAAAATCTTATTTATGTGATAATGCTTCCTTACTGGATCTACTTACTAACTGCTAATATATTAAGAGTTCAAGGAAATATTAAATGATTGATGAATGTTACCATTACCAATCACGCAAAAAAAGTAAGTCTGCCACCAAATCTAATAATACAAATGTCCTCATATTTGCTGCCTGACTGCACACTGTATCATTTCCATAGTCTTAACAAACATTTCTTTCCAAGATGCTTCAGCTTTAGCAATTTTTAGGATATTGTTTAAGAAAGACGATTCTGTTCTTTTTCAGTTCCTGTTCATGACCCAGTAATTGTTTTCATGGCTTACCAGTCAAGTGTGAAGTGCTCTGATAGCATGTCAACAAAATGTCAAATCCTGGGGACCGACTCAATGATTGTTATTGTGATGGATTGCTTATTTGAGTCACACTGCTCCCAGCTGCTCCTTGCATGTTGTACCAAAGGAATATGGAAACCCTGCGACATGGTGAATGCACTAATAGCTTCCTCTATCATTTTAGAGAATGTAGGGCAGGCAAGAGGTAGCCGAGAAGCATGGTTGCTGGGGCGGTCACTGAAGGGAATAAAATATGCAAAATATTCCAGCTAAGTCATATCTCAAAATAGTGGATTTTTGACTAATTTTTTGACCTCAGGCTTTGTGACTCTGAGTTAAGAGTTCTGCATTATTTTTGGTAGCCTTGGGAGAGCAAACAATGGCAGACAACAATGCGTTTATAACAATCTGAGTTACATAAAACAGGCTAAAAACTTGAAGCAATGAAAATAGAAGTCGTATTTTACTAGAGTAACTTCTATTCTGTCAAGAAATACCATCATTTACCATTTTCCCTGATAAATTCAGGATATTTACTTAGAGTCAGTCATATGTTAAATAATGTGCAACATACTAACCTTATGAAGCTTACTGACTAGATAATTATAATATGCTTTTGATTAGCAATAAAGTCCCAATAAAAATTTTCACAAGGAAAAAAAATTTTTCGCAAGGAAAAGACTTAATTTATGATTAAGATACTGGGCACAGTTAGGTCGAGATAGACTGAGGGCAAAATATACATTATGATTTAAATGAATATTATTTATTTCAAATACATTATTATATTACATAAATATTTAACATGGCTTTTAAAAATAAGTACAGTATTTCTCCTACAGTTGAGTAAATGAAAGCTACTAAATGGCTTCTCTACCCTGAAATTGAAAATATCTGGTAATCAGCCTCTCTGGACATGAATATAACTGAAGTTTATTTCAGGTACCTTTCCTCAGTTTAAGGATGGCAACAGATTGTTCTAAGAAATGACTCAATATCAAGGACAGTGAGTTGGTTTTTAGCCCTCTACAAAGCTAAAGCTAATTAAATTTTCTTTTTCTTTTCCCTTCATTTTGGTGCCATACCCAGTGATGAAGAGGTTACTCCTGGTTCTGTAACGAGGAAATCAATCCTTACAGTACGCAGGGGACCATACAAGATACCAGGAACTGAACCTTGCTTAGCCACATACAAGGCACGTAGCTACCCACTTTACTATTACTCTAACCTGATTAGATTATTAAATTTCCTATTTAATATAACAAAACATCAAAGAGAAGCATTCCTTAATAAAAGACCATTCCTATGATGTAGGACAAGATAAGAAGAGATCATAGAGATGCCCAGCAGCTCCCCACTCTCCCCACCAGGTGCGTTCCCGTGGCGGGCGGTCCCCTTGGCACTCCATTCCAGGATAAAGGCCTGGAACTTTGAGAAGGGGACCAAGTCACACCCAGCTTCTTCAGAGCTTCCATCTGACACCATCCACCCTGGCGCCCAGCAGCTCCCGCTCTCCCCACCAGATGCGTTCCCGCAGCGGGCAGTCCCCGAGGCACTCCTTTCCAGGATAAAGGGCTGGAACCTTGGGAAGGGGACTAAGCCACACCCAGCTTCTTAGGGTCTTCCACTAGACTACCTCCACCCCGACACCCGACTCTGGAACCACCCACCAACACCCCAAAATTCAAAACCGCATCTGCGTGAGCGAATATCTATCTACCTGAGATACCACTGAGCATTTGCCCCTACATTCTATGCTATACATCCCTGACTGCAAAGTAATTCAGGCATCTACTAACTCTATTGACTAATCACCCAGAACACACATTTTCAACCTACGATAGTCATTGTGGTAAAGCAGCGCAGAATTCCTTCAAGCTCTACGATTGAAGTCACTAATACAGATGAGTCAAGCAATAATGATGAGCTATAAAACCTCTCTGAAAAGGAATTTTGGAAGGAACTGTTAAAGATGCACAAGGAACTCAAAGACACAATGGAATACAAAGTCAATAAAATACAGGAGGACATGAGAGGCAGAACTGAGTAAATTTCAGACCAAAGTACAAGCAGAAATGACAGATATTAAAAATGAGGTAGGTGAACTGAAAAACACAGGGGAATGCCTCCAAAGCAGAGTAACAGCTACTGAAGAAAGAATTAGTGATCTCGAAGATGAGGTTCAGAGATTCTGTATACAACACCATAAGATGGAAAAAAGACTCACAATCAGCAAAACAGACTACCAGAGAAAATCGGGATGAAGCCAAAAGGAACAATATACGCATCATTGGGGTCCCAGAAGGGCAAGAAGAAAACCCTGATGAAGAAGAAACTGTCAAAGCCATCATCACTGAGAAGTTCCCGAACTGAAGAAAGCATGCTCCCAGATACAGGAGGCCTGTAGGATACCAGCTAAAAAGAAACCCCAATAAGAATACTCCAAGACACATCCTTATTAAAATGACTAAAATGATAGACAGAGATAGAATACTGAAAGCAGCAAGATCAAAGAAGGAAATCACATACAAAGGAGCATCCCTGAGATTTACAGCAGATTTCTCAGATGAAACACTCCAAGCCTGAAAACAATGGTGGGATACTGTGAAAAGACTCAATGAACTGCAGGCTTCACCAAGAATTCTTTACCCGCCAGACTTACTTTCAGATGTGAAGGAAAGACACACAACTTCATGGATAAACAACAACTCAGGAAATTCATAGACTCAAAACCAACTTTAAAGAAGGATTGAAGGGTCTATTGTAAAATAAGACAACCCAATGACAATAATATCTCTCAAAGTCAATGGTCTAAATGCACCAATTAAGAGACACAGGGTGGCAAAATGGATTAAAAAACTGAATCCAACATTCTGCTACCTACAAGAAACACATCTGAATAATCGGAGCAAACACAGACTCAAAGTCAAAGGCTGGAAGACCAATCTCCACGTAAACAACTCCTGCAAAGCGGCGGGTGTGGCCATCCTCGTATCTGACAATATAGACTTCAGGTTGAAGAAGTTTAAAAGGGACATGAAGGCCATTTCTTTTTTTTTTTTTTTTTTGGTCACACCCGGCGATGCTCAGCAGTTACTCCTGGCTCTGCACTCAGGGAATTACTCCTGGCGTTGCTCAGGGGACCATATGGGATGCTGGGGGATTGAACCCGGGTCGGCATGGGCCGGCCATGTGCAAAGCAAACGCCCTACCCGCTGGGCTATCGCTCCGGCCCCTAAGGCCATTTCTTAATAATTAAGGGGTATGTATACCAGGAAGGAAATCACACTACTAAGCATATATGTGCCAAGCGAGGGGCCAGCAAAATACCTAAAATGACTATTAATAGACCTCAAAGAAGACATTAACAGTAGCACAATAATAGTCAGAAACTTCAACACTGCCTTATAGACTATGGATAGATCGACGAGACAGAAACCTACCAGGGAAATACTTGACCTGAAGGAAGAAATAGAAGAAAGAGAGCTGGTTGATATATACAGCACTTTTCATCCCAAAAAAAGCTGAATACACATTTTTTTCCAGTGCACATGGAACATTCTCCAAGATAGACCATATACTGAGCCATAAAGCATACCTCAACAAAATAAAAAGATAGAAATTGTGTCAACTCATTATGAAATTTACCTGCAAATGGAGGGACATGGAGACTATCATGCTGAGTGAAATTAGTCAGAAGGAAAAGGACAGATATAGAATGACTGCATTCATTAATACGACATAAATAGATACCAGTGTTTTACTAAATGTGGGAAATGGTAATGGCAGATTAAGACTCACCATTGAATATACACAAAGAGACTTAAGTGATAAACTCTAAATACCTGCAGGGCTAGCCACAATGTGTAAAATAAGAGGCAGAGAGATGCAGAGACAGAGAGAGAGACAGAGAGAGAAAGAGAGGAAACTGGGGTACCTGCTATTAAGGCAGCATGGGGGTGGGCAGGAGGGGTTGGGTACATTGGTGGTGGAAATGGGGCACTGGTGGAGGGATGGGTGCTGGTATACTATATTACCAAGAACCAATTATGATCACCTTTGTAATTGTATGTTTCACTGTGGTATAATAAAAAATTAAAAAAAAAGAAATTGTGTCAACTATCTTCTCAGATCATGATGCACTGAAAATAGTAGTTAACAATACACAGAAGTAGGGAGTCAAACCAAACACCTGGAAACTGAACAGCTCACTGCTGAACAACAAATGGGTCATAGAAGAAATCAAAAAGGAAATCCAAAGATTCCTAGAAATAAATGACAATGAAGATACCAACTATCAGAACTTGTGTGACACAGTAAAACTGTGTTAAGAGGAAAGTTCATTGCTCTGCAAGCATTCATAAGGAAAGAAGAAAAGGCCCACATAAATAACCTGACCTCACAGGTTATTTAAATATTGAAAAAGACCAACAAAAGAAGCCTAACCTAGGAGGAAGAAGGAAACAATAAAACTAAGGGAGGAAATCAAAGTGCTGGAACAAAAAATCAGATCAAAATAGATTAAAGATCTCAATATCAGACCTGATTCCATAAAGTACATTGAAGAAAATATAGGAAAAACCCTCTACAACATTGAAGCTAAAGGTATCTTCAAAGGTGAAACAGCATTAACAAAGCAACTAGAAGAAAAGACAAGCATATGGGACTACATGAAACTAAAGAGCTTCTGTACCTAGAAAGAAACAGTGACTAAGATAGAAAGACAGTCCACAGAATGGGAAAGAATATTCACCCAATACCCATCTGATAAGGGGTTAATATCCCGGATATATAAGGCACTGGTACAACTATATAAGAAGAAAACAGCCAACCCCATTAAAAAATGGGGAGGAGAGATGAACAGAAACTTTGACAAGAAATTGAATGGCCAAAAGGCATATATATACATATATATAACATATGTACATAGATATGCATGCATATATGTTACATATATGCTATATACATATTTAATATGAACCTGCTCTTAGTTATGTATATATGCATATACTAATATATTAGTATGTATTAGTATTAGGGTATATATGTACACTGTATACTCACCCCAACTTGTCATAGTATATATGTATCCATGCAAATATATGCAATATAGGTACAGATATTGCCTATAGATTACATATACTTTCCCACATAATAAAGTAACCATTTCTTTCAAATTAATAAATTTCACTTCTTCAAATTTGCTACATTGATGCAGTAAAAATATCCAGCCATAATCAGGTGTTTGTTCCCTTTGAGCCATTATCAAGTCTGTTTTATAGGTGTGAATATATTTCATGCTCAGCACTACTTCTTCTGTCTTCAATTACTCTTGGTATTGAAATTTCAATGGAAATTTTGTTTAAATAAAATCTTTCTCTAGTTGGTTCTTCAGGACGATCTCAACAGAAAAAATATCCCCTTAGCTTCCACATCTTGACAATGTGATGCCTTTGTCACATGAACATGTGTCTTACTAGATAAAATATCTCTGCCTCAGACTTCACTGGATATACAGTGTTATTCTGTTTTCTGTAGGCACTGACAAATATCCAGGCTTTTAAAGCCTGATGAAAATCTAATCTCCCCTATTTTTCAAATAAATGACCAAAGAAATTTTCACTTTTATTTTTATTCTGATGCCAAATCTCTAGCTTGTTTGAGGACCAGCATAACTAGCAATCACACAAAGTAACTCCACTCAATGGGCCAAAATTGTCGGCAGTAAAGCTGATATTCATGCCTCTATGTATGAATGACAGCACTAAAGTGCATAGGGGAAAAATATTAGTAAAATATAACGAGGTGGCCGTCCCCACTATCTCTCAATCCCTAGTACTATCTCGCCAGCCTCTGTTCTACTTTTCATAGATTTCTTTTCTTTCTTTCTTTCTTTCTTTCTTTCTTCTTTCTTTCTTTCTTTCTTTCTTTCTTTCTTTCTTTCTTTCTTTCTTTCCTTTCTTTCTTTCTTTCTCTTTCTTTCTTTCTTTCTTTCTTTCTTTCTTTCTTTCTTTCTTTCTTTCTTTCTTTCTTTCTTTCTTTCTTTCTTTCTTTCTTTCTTTCTTTCTTTCTTTCTTTCTTTCTTTCTTTCTTTCTTTCTTTCTCTTTCCTTCCTTCCTTTCTTCCTCCCTCCCTCCCTCCCTCCCTCTCTCTCTTTCTCTTTCTTTCTTTCTTTCTTTCTTTCTTTCTTTCTTTCTTTCTTTCTTTCTTTCTTTCTTTCTTTCTTTCTTTCTTTCTTTCTTTCTTTCTTTCTTTCTTTCTTTCTTTTTTTCTTTCTCTCTCGCTTTCTTTCCTTCCTTCCTTCTCTCCCTTCCTCCCTCCCTCCCTCCCTCCCTCCCTCTCCTTCCTTCCTTTTTCCTTCCTTCCTTTCTTCCTTCCTTCTCTCTCTTTCTCTCTTATCTTTTCTCTCTTTTCTCTCTTTCTCTTTCCTTTTTTCCTTTTTTGATTTTTGAGCCACATCATGTGATGTTCAAGAGTTACTCCTGGCTCTGCATTTAGGGATCATGCCTGGCAGTGCTCAGGGGATATGAAATGCTCACGATCAAACCTCTGCTGGATGCATACAAAGCAAGCACAGTACCCACTGTACTATAGCTCCAACCCCACATTGCCTGGCATTCCTTCCTATCATGTTTAACACATTGTCCAACTTTCTTTCTTCCATGCTTTTGTACCTATCATTTTTTCTAGAACACTGGTTTCTTTGGGTAGTGTTTTAATCTATTTGTGCAGGTTCTAACCACATTGTTTTATATTGCTTATTTTCATGCATGTTCCCCTAGTATTTTAGGTAAAAATAAGTAACATTTGAACACTGTACTATAATTTTTGGATATTGTTAAGCACATGGCTAATTGCTTTATGAATCTACTCTATTTTCTATCCAAAATTAACGTAGAACTTCTTTGTCTTTGATTTCTTTGCTTCTGCATATATGTACATATACACATATATATCTTTTGCTTCCATATATATATATATATATTTTTTTTCAAATTCCTTTATGTCTCTATGCCTCTTGTACTCATTTGCAACAGGGTTGGATTTTAGCAGGCATTCCCAAGAGATAAGTAGTGCCTTCCAGAAGATCTGTTCAATTCCGTAGTTTTCCTATAAGAAGTTATAATTTTCCTTTTGGTTTCCCTTTCATTCCCTAAGGAAACTGATAATACGAAGATCAACTTCCTGGCTACTGGCATTTTATCCTACCTGCTTCTTCCACCCTGTATTAAATCCTCAGAGTTTTGTTTCTGTAATAGTTATTCTATAATTTTATATGGGTATAAAAGACAGAAGTGTGGGCCTGAGAGTTCAAGGGCAGGTGGAAAGACCCACCAGGTGGGGATCCTGATTCCATCTCTGGAAGCACCTTGCTCTGAGAGTACCGTTGGGAATGACCCCTGAAAGCAACTAGCTGTGACTCAAAGCAAATAAAGAAAAATAAATTCAAATCCTTGTACTACTGCCACTTTTATCATCCTGAATTACACATCATTCTTGTTAGTTCATTGAAACTATTCATATGTATTAGATGTTAAATAATGAAGTAAATCATAATCACATTCTCTGCAAACCATAGTTCCATATACTAAAATAAGCAATACATTACTTGAGCAGATATGCAGATGCTATCGAACACGTAAGGGGAAAAAAAGGTGACAACTGGAGAAAATATGAAAGAGAAAGAAAATACGGAATAATTTTCCATATTACCTATGGAAAATTTTCATGGAAACACTGGTGGATAATTGATCAAAGTTGTTGTTGCTCAGATAAAGGATAGGCTTCTGCTCCCATTAACCTCACCCACCTTTTCTCGGGTTTTTCTATATTCAAAGTCATCCTGGCTTAATGGAAAAACTCCAATACACTGATTTTGATATAGACAAAAGATCACATATCTGTAAGTGTTCTCATGAAGCAAGTGTTGAAGGCATTTGCTATTAAAGTGATCTTACACTGACCCTTAGAAACTGCCTTACAACACACTGGTATCACCTTAAAGGAAAACCTTCTCTTGGCCCATGCACTGAGTCCTCCCATCCCACCCTTTTGTAGTCGTCTGACACAGTTATGTAGAATTATCCAAAAATGAGCATCAGTCATTGAAAGATCAGCTTCATGAATTAAAATCAATGCAAAACTTCTTTTTTGGGAAAATTTATCTGAATTATGAGAAAGGTGTTAAAAAATTCATTACTAATCCCTTATCTTTTAGTGTTTAATATTTCAGAGAGGACCTGCTGGGCTGGTTATCACTTTCTGTAACTGAGATCTCCACCTCCCCGTTCTGTCAGGGAGTGGTCTCACAACTTACAGGTCTAAAGTGTCAAGTCTGGAATCCATCCAGTGTATCCAGTGGCCCAATCAATTCACTCATAGTTTTGTGGTGGGAGAAACAGCACAGAGGTTAAGGCATTTGCCAGCTGTGTCTGCCCCTAAACAGTTCTGCATAGGTCCTCCGAACAATGCCAGGAGTGATCTTGAGAAGGGTCAGGAGTTAGTCATAAGCACTGCAGGGATAGTCCCAAATTATAAAAAGAGCAAGTTGTGGAACTTCAAAAATCATTTACATAATCTATAGGCTTTAATTAGTAAAATATTATGCTAGTGCTAGTAATGCATAAGAGATCGTGAAATTCGATTCGAAGTGTTGGGGGTAATGGCAAGGCTTTGAAACAGTCTGCTTTTCTAACACTTTCCTAGTAACTCTATGACTAATTTTAATTTTTGTGATTCAAAAACTGAAGACTTAGAGGATATCTGAGTACAGATATTTTTAATAACCTGAATAAGTTAGAAAAACCTTTCATTTCTATAAGCACCTGTCACTTTCTCTTGAAATCACAATTTTCAAGTGTACCCATGAAAAAATAAAATAGTGAAGTAGGAAGGCAGGAATTCCTACCTTATTAACTACTTCAAGTGCTCACTCAGTGTCCTTCAGATATCCCAAAAAATACCTCAAATATCCAGCTATTTAAGGACTATTTTATATACTAAAGAATATTAGATATATATTTTATTTTCTTCAAAACACTGGATAAGATGAAGGAGATACTTGCAATGACAAATCACTTCACTTGAAGTGATTTGTCACTTGTCTTCCCGTTGTTCATCGATTTGCTCATGCAGGTGCCAGTAATGTCTCCATTCGTTGGGAATGAGATCCACTATTTTTACTGTTTTTGGCATATTGAATACACCACGGGTTGCTTGCCAGCCTCTGCCGTGGCTCTGGGTTCATACCAGGGGGCCCAGTCTTTTCCTGTGTCAGACCTTCTACCATCCAGGGCCCATGGGGCAGAGCTCTGGGTATAGACAAGCTTGTCTCCTGTCTGTCACCTGCCAACACATTCGGGCACAGCAGCCATACCTGCAAAATCTCGAGGGGCAGGTTCAATGACAAATAGAAACCTTAAAGATCACTTGCAAAGAAGTAAATCGGCAGCTGATTCATGTATCTGTGTTTTTTAAGGCACATTGTTATCGGTAGATGAAATTGTTTTAGTTTCTTTGATAAAATCCATGTAGCCAGATGGAGTGCAGAGCCATCTCTCTCTCCTTCCCTTGACACCTCTATCGTTCACTGAACCCATCTAAAAACACTCCACGGAGAAACTCTGCAGTCATCCACTGAAGACCAGATGTACACAGAGAACACCAACACCACTTTGGCTACTTCTGGGCACACATGAATAAGCAGTAAAATGAGACCCCAGTTCAGCAGTTCTTCAGTCAATGAATGGGAAACCGTGCTCTAGGCAGTTATTGATATTAGTAAATGGCCCTTGAAAACTGTGCACTGGAGCTGAAAGCATATCCTATTTCTTCTAGGTCCTGTACTTTCCCTAATCTCTCTCTCTCTCTCTCTCTCTCTCTCTCTCTCTCTCTCTCTCTCTCCCTTTTTTCTCTTTCTCTTCACCCAAGTGTTCTCTTTCAAGATGATATTTTAAGGAAAAATTAACTTTGAAACCTCTTGAGCAAGGAACACATACACAAGAAAGAATTGTGTGGTGTTTTGTTGCTATTGTTCTGCGGGCCACAGCAGCAATGCTCACAGCTTATTCCTGACTCTGTGCTAAGGAATCAGTCTTAGCCAGGCTCCGGGACTATGTAGTTGTGGATACTGGAGATTGAATCTGAGTAGTCCAAATGCATGCAAGAACCTTCTTTGCTGGACATCTCTGGCCCGCAGGAGGAGGTCTTCGGCTGAGAGAGTTAAGTAATACACTTTCTAGCTAACAGAAACTGGTAGACCACTATCGGTCTAATGCATGAATTCAGACTTCTCAACCCAATTTCAAACAATGAGATTTCACTCAGGGAGCCAAAGCTCAAACCTCTTGCTGCTTAACTCACCAAAATATGTCTCACTTAGGGAGGAAGTCAAGAAGTTCCATAAAGAAACCAATAGATACAAAATATCGAGTTATGCAAGACAAAAGCATAAGGCAACTCCATTCACTCAAATTAAGATATTGTGTTTGAATGTTAGTTATTTACATAGCGTGAACTCATGCAATGTTTACTGGAAAATATCAGCTTGGTGATGATAATAATTGTTCAGCCAATGTGATTGACATTTCATGTCTAATAGCAATGAATAATTCCTCAATATCTTTTTGCCAAAAACCTACAACTACAAACATTTAGTCTTATCTATTATTCAGGGTGTTTCTTGGCACAATAATTATAAATAGCCATTGTTTGACCAAATAGTAAAATAATATTGCATTCTCCATGAAAACTCCTGGCAATGCTTGGGTTAGCAATATGGATTTATATTATATTAAGGACAATTCAGCTGAGGTGAGGAGTGTGCCAAATACAGAGACCAAAATACATAGTGCTTTGTACAACATAGGTTGTTTTTCACTTATCCAGAATCCTATGAGACTCCTATGCTGCATCTCATGCAAGAAGAAAATACAGGGACAGAGCAATAAGACAGAGCCAGACACTAGCCTTGAATATGGCAGATCCAAGTTCAATGCTGGGCACCCTATATGGTCCCCCAAGCAGTTCTAGGAGTGACACCAGTGCACAGAACCAGGAGCAACCCTGAACACACCCTGGTGTGGTCAAAACAACAACAACAATAAAAAAGGAAATGGAATTTTTTAAAAAACTATCCAGTAACACAATAAGTAAGCAAAGGATACTTCTGTCAAAACAACTGTACTTACATTTCTGACAGGTTAAAAAAAATGTATGTGAGCCAAGTATTATTTTCATTTTCTGTTTGTTCAACTCTTATCATCCCAGCAGATTAGATAAATAAAGGCTCTTACTATACTGTACTGTCAAGATAGGAAACATTTTTAAGTAGCTGGGCCTTAACATTTCTATTTTTATTTTGACAACAGAATAAAAGTCACACAGCAAGAAAACAGCAAGAAAATATTCACATTGTCCTAAAGATCTTCTATGCAATTTATCACACGTGCCTAAAACATACTGAAGTTCCTGTGTCTTCTTTATTGAGGGGTGGGGAGACTTGCTAAGGGTGCCCGGGGCCACCTTCCGGGTTCTCCACCCAGCAGGCTATAGGAGTGTGAGGGCCAGAATGTGTAGTACAGCTCAGGTGGTAGATTCCCCAGGAACTACAGAGTCACCAAGGCAGTGTGGAGTGACATCAAGGGCACGTGCACTGTTGCTATAGGTGACACCTGGCCAGGTCCAGGGGTTCTGTGGTGGTGAGGATCAAATCTGTTTCAAGCATGCAAGGCGCGAGCCCTAACAACTTGTCTATATTCCTGGCCGGCCCTAGATTTATATTTACTTTCCAAAGTCGGCTCTCTGAATAGAAAAATACGGTCTACTCCTAAGAGAAAATATACATTTTATATTTTATTAGTGTAATACTCCATAAGACTTATATTTAAGTATTCTTTACAAATATGCCCTATATCAATAGCCATGGACATACACAGACAGGAATATCTAAACAACAGTGCTCTATTTTCCTGTTTAATGTTGATTGTCACTGATGCATCGCTTTTTAAAAGCAATCTGAACTAGAACAAAGCAAAGCAATTAAACTTTCTTGCACTAGAGGTCACTAAAACCAGATCACAGGTATATGCTATTTTTTGAAAGTACTCAAATTATAACACAAAGGGTTAAGAAATATAAAAAAACAGGAAAACTAAATGTACTTCTACGCTACTAGAAAGGAAATGTATCTCTCCTGTTTATAACACTAATTCAAAATGACACACGTTTTACATTTAAAGTGTTTTTGCGTTTCAGTACTACGTAACAGCAAAGTGGCAACCATATGAGCTCTCTGTAAACTGTTTCTGCTATTTGGTAAGTAACCCGCTAACCCGGGAGGAAAAGGACAAGGGGGAGAGGAAACAGAGAGGGAGAAGAGAGAGCAGGCAGAACCAAGCCAAGTAGGGACAGGCTGTGGATGCGGTCAAAGCGACCGCAGGTAACTGACAGAGCAGAGTTTAGAGTCTCGGGTTTTAAAGGGCACCTGTCCTTGGCAGTTACAGATTCTTGGTCCAATACTGGATGATCTGTTTCTTAGCACAGTATATTTCCCTGGGCTGGAAAACGTTACCGTTTTCTAAGAATTTTCTATTGTTTCTCTATGCTACTGCCTACATCACTGCATCATCATTTGATCTGGGAAGATGGCTGGCCATCAAACTGGAATCCTATCTATCTGTGATTCTCATAATTGATCTTTGTATGCCTGGCTGACTAGTTGCCTAATATACACATCGAGAACTTTATGAATATGTTCTGGAAGTTGAGATATAGGTTCCTGGTCACTTAAGTTTTCAAATGCCATAAAGAGAACGAATACTAACCACTTCTTGAATCAAAATCCCTGATCATTAAATATTTGATCACTGCCATTAAGATTGAGGTGGGGTGACAGACCCGTCAGGGCCCAAGGCTTACCCTTGGCTCTGCCCTCAGGGATCACTCCTGGTGTTGCTGGTAGGCACTGGGGATTGAACCCAGGTCAGCTGTGTGCCAGGCAAGTCACGCAAACACTGTACTATCTCTAGGCCTTTGGCCTCCTGTGGTAATTTTCAGTGAACCTAAAGGGTTCACTTGATAAGAACTGCATAATGGTATTTAAATAAAAATGATAAAATTAATAAGCCTGAGAAATTTTCATGATTTAGTAACTGCTCTTCTCTGTTTAATTTACATGAAAATACATTGATGCTTCTCAAATGTTTTCAGAAAATATAATCTACTATTCATTCCATTAGGTCCTATTAATACTAACATTGCTTTTCAAAAGGAAAAAGGTTGAAATTTCCTATATTTCCAATGTTTTAAAAGATCAGAATAATATTCACATTGCTTGAAGGCATGAAGCAGAGTTACCCTAAAAACAGAACCTGCCACCCATTACATATTAATGCCTGATGGGTGTGGCATATAAAGATTGACCATGCTTATTAATGACCATGTACTCTTCCTGTTCTATTCAGTTCCCAAAGAAATATAACGGCCTCAGTGTATGCTAAATGCATTAGATTCAGGAAACAATGGTTGGAGAAACAGAATCTGACCTAGCCCACAGGAGTTACTGGGACTCAACCTGTGGATTCAACCCATGCACCATAGCAATGAAGTGAGGGTCTTTCCCACAGAGTGGTCTAGAGACCTGAAACCGAGCAACTTGATGGGATCCTTCTTCCTGTCCTGTCAGTTTGTCACATTCAAGTTGCTCAATAGATCCATGCAGAAGGGAAGTCGAGTAATTTGGGCCTGAATTAGAAACGGTCTCTGCTGGCGCAGAAAGTCACAGGGCTGAAATCAGTTTCTAATACAGATTGTTTTGTGCATGACCATGAGCTTATATGAACCAGAATTAGGCAGAGTTTTATAGTGATAAACAAAGTTACAGTCTCCACACACACAAAACATGAAGCCCCTATTCTTTGGAGAGTTGTTGAAATATGGAGCTGAAGTAGAAATGACGAGATCATACAATCATGTAGGAGAAGTTGACTTCAAAGTTTACTTAAGCTGCAACTGCAGGGCCAGGACGAAAGCACAGTGGGCAGGGTGTTTGCTTTGCACGTGACTGACCCGGGTTTGATCCCCGACATTCCATGTATGGTCCCTCAGCAGTGCTAGGAGTAATTCCTGAGCAAAGAACCATGAGTAACTCCTGCGAAGAACCAGGAGTAACTCCTGAGCATTGCTGGGTGTGACCCAAAATGCAAAATAAGTGAATTAATAAATAGATAGATAAATAGAAAAAAAATAAGCTGCAACTTCAAAATAAGCTGCACTGAACTAGCTATTGCTCATAAATTATCTCCTCAAACAAAATTGCTACTAATTCCATTATTTGAATATGAAACTATTCCAAGCAGAGTGCCCTATTTTCAGAAAATATAGCTGCATGTGCATAGTATGAGTTTGCAAGGACATTTGGGAGTTGTGCCTGAATCTAGAACAGAGAACACAAAGAAAATCTCATGAAATACATAAGGGTTTGTGGTAAACTAGTTGCACATCTGAGCTGACTTGCTTTTAATAAGCATTGTCCATAACTATGCTGTGTATAAGATACCAAAATAAGTGACTTCTACGTATATGAAAATACATGAGTTCAAGACACTGAGTCCATTATTTATATTATATTTTAAAATCCTAATTTATCTCTAACAGCATATTCCACAATCCGTCTGGTGTCTTAATACAGGATGGCGCGAATCATGAATGTCCGATTTGGATGAGCACCGTGAGGATCATTTTCTGTCATCCTCAACCCATGGGAGTGTTTCTGATATGACTGACTGTGGTGTAGAGGCATTGTCCATGAGAGGTTAACTGTCCGTAATTGTCCATCACTGAAAAGCAACGGTGACTTTGTCTTTCTGAGCCCTACTTATATAAGTAGTTTGGGGTCAAATGAACAATTTCTTTAACCTTAATGGTACATGTTAATTTTATTTTTATAGTTAATAGGTAAAATATTTCTTCCTGACAATGTAGATGATTTTTGATAACAGTATTCATACGTATAAAAAGCAGGACTGAATAAAGATTTTACATGCCGGGCTGCAGAGATAAGAGTAAGGGCTAGCCTTGCATGAGGCTGACCCGGCTTCATTCTCAACTCCCCCAAATGGTCCCTGAACACTTCCAGGAGTAATTCCAGAGTGAAGAGCCAGTAGAGACACGTGAGCATCACTGAGGATGGCCCCAAAACAAACAAGAAGCATTTACATATATCCTTTCATAAGTAACCTAGATATGTGTGTGTGTGTGTGTGTGTGTGTGAGTGTGTGTTTTGGGCCCATACTTTGCGGTGTTGGGGGTAAACTCTTGTCCCTGTGCTCAATGGTACCATGCTCAGGGGTACCATGATGACCATCATGATTGAATCAGGGATAGCTTTGTGCCAGGGAAGGGCAATGAGCTAACCTGCTCTAGTGTCTGTCTGGCCCACAGGCAAAAACGTTGTTTTCTTATGTCCAAGAATGGAACAAAGAAATGTGGTCAAGAAAACAAGGCACAACTTGCATGGCTTACAATCACTCTTCTCTGGAACACACCGCAAAACCACTACGAGTACATCCAATCCGTAAGTTTCTTTAGAAAATTTAATTTTCCTAAAAGTGCCATTGAGGCTGACCAGACCTTGATGAAATGCAAGAAGTTAAGAGAAACTACAAAATTGCAAAAAGCAACTTATTTTCAGTGCACTTAGAAAGGACAGAGCAGGAGCACTGGGACAATCCTGCATTTGGGAAGTGGGAGGCAGCTCTTACTGGAGTTTGCGCCTGACGAAATGCCCTGGAGCCAAGGTCAGAAATGTCCAAGTTCTGCAAAATCAAAATGAAAGAAAATACCTTTGTATTCTCTAGGTAAATAACCTAAAAAAGGAATCTTTAATTTTCTATTTTCATAGAAAGTGGTTTTGTATTAGGATACATTTCTACTGAGAAAATAGACATTAATTTTAAGTGAATATGAAAAAGATTTAGATTTAGAAGACATTAATTATCTTGCATCTGGAAAATATATATGTGGAAATGGAAGAAAAAACCGAGGCAGAAAAGAGGAAATAATAAAACTCAGAGAGGAAATCAATGAGCTGAAAACCCAAAAAACAATCCAAAAGATTAATGAAACCAAGAGCTAATTCTTTGAAAAAATAAACAAGATCGGCAAACCACTTGCAAGACTTGTAAGGACAGGGAAAGAGAGAACCCAAATAAATAGAATCAGAAATGAAAAGGGTGACATCATAACAGAAACCAAGAAATCCAAAAGATCATCAGAGATTACTTTACGAGTCTGTCTACCACAAAACAAGAGAACCTGGAAGAAATGGACAGATTCCTGATGTCCTATAAGCTCCCACGGCTGAAATAGAAAGACCTGCAAATCCTCAATAACCCTATCACTATCAAAGGAATTGAAACAGTAATTAAAAGTCTGCCCAAACACAAAAGCCCAGGTCCAGATGGACTCACCAGTGAATTCTTCCAAACTTTTAAAGAAGACCTACTGCCAATCCTTTTCAAGCTCTTCCAGGAAACAGAAGTGCCAGGCATTTTTAAATACCAAAGCTGAAATACCACAGAGGTAACTAATGTTTTTAAGATAATACGATGTGAAAATTTTAATGTCAGAATGATAGAATTGATAGTGCTGAATTGACTTCCTAGATCCAGTGGGTCAGTCTCTCTGGACCCCAAATAAAGTATCAGAGACAGTTCTGGTGTGGCTGAAGTTCCTTCAGTAAGAGAAGTAGAGGGAGCTGTGGAGTCCTGAGGTCTGAGGAGGTGCAGGTTAACCTCAGAAACCTCAGTTTCAACTTTCAGCGCTTGTGGGTTATTTTAAGACAATGAAGGTCCTCGAGGCTAAATGCTTTTGTCCTTATTGGGCCCTTTGCCCTCTTCCTAAAAGAAAGAAACAGTCACTTCTCCAATACTCTGACCCAGAAGAAAGTAGGTTGGGAGTGATTTTAGATGTGTGTCAGTGAATGGTCCTCTCTCCTTACTTGAGAATCTCATTTTTTCACTCTACTCAGAGTAAGGATTTCATCTTTACCACTCCCTATGGTACACCCTATTTCTCTGTCATCTTCATGAACCAGGTCTCTTACTAGGATAAATGTCCCAAGTCCACTTTGTATTTTCCACAGGGTTTATGGTCAATCAAATGAACTAAACATCTATAACTATAATTAAATGGATTTTTCTTTGTTATCATGTTTTTTTTTATTTGTCCAACCCAAGAAGAACACAGAGATGTGGGGAGGGTCCCATCACTACCGCACAGAGCTCAAATTAAAAAAGGTTCCATTTACCGACCAGAATGCACAAATTCAAGCTTTCACGACAGATGCTTCCTTAGGAAGTGAAGTCACTCTCCAGTAGGAGTTTCCAGGAGCTCAGGAGGTAGCAATTCCCTGTATGCACTTGGAGATGAAGGTACAGAGATTTGCTCTAGAATTTTATTGTTATACTGTGGAATGGAAATAGCACAGTAGCCTTTTACCACCAGAAACCAAAATACCAATAATTATATTTCTATCTTCATTCAAAACACATGTTATTTATCTACTATGAAGAAAAAATGAGAAATGATTATACTATGAGAGTAACTGAATGCCTGTATAAGAAACATGAGCTTTCTAATGTCATATTAGGTCTCACATTATTGCTTACTATTTGTATCAAAACTTTGAGACACAAACTTATTGGGCCCTGATTTCTAGTGTATAAAAATAAAGTGTGCAATAAAAAACTCTTCTGTTCATCTTAGCCACACTGAGGAACTGGTCCATCTGAGAACAGCAGTTTAGAATGGAAATTAATGCGGGCCAATAAACAGCAACAAGAAACTCCTCTGCCTGAAAACCCAAAAAGAAATGTGTGGGAGCCTGAGAGATACCTGGGGCCTGAGCCACAGGCCTTGCTTACACAAGCCCATCAATTCATTCCCTAAACTGCACGGCCCATGGCACCACTAGATGGAGCCCTGGGTAGCTCTGGGCACCACTGGATGGAGCCCTGGGTAGCTCTTGGCACAACTGGATGGAGCCCTGGAAGGTCCTGAGCACGGCTGGACGGAGCCTGACAGACCTGAGCGAAGCTGGCATTGAGTACTGCTGTCTGAGTCCTTGCAAGGAACGAACTAGCCCGATTGAGAACTGCTGGGTAATGCGGGGTCCCCTGAACACTATGTTCGAAAAGATTAAATATATTTTCCAGTAAATGAAGGAAATTTAGCTTACAGTATCAGAGAAACCAATATTCAGTGATAAGTATCATTCATATGCAGAGAAAGGAGTGTGAATTTTGGCACTAAACAGATAATATAAGGGGGTACCCTATTATTATTGTGAGAATACACTACTATTATTGTGGGAATACAACCCCCAGGACACTTCCCTGGTGACCTGGGGAGTTTGCATAGAGAATGACATTTAAACCTGGTAGTGTGAAGAGCATGTGGGATTTTAAAAGGCAGAAAGAGCAAAGCACAGGCCCAAAAGTGGCAAACACATGTAAAACTTCGATGTGCAAGAGAGTGAGACGCACTTTAAAAAATGAATTTGCAATGTGCTTTTGCAAGGGAAACTGCTGTTACTATCGAGAGGCAGGCTAACACGTCCTACTATCTTTCTAACTTATTTCTTCAAATTTGTCAGGTACCTATTATTTACACAGTGTTCTATTAGCTCTTGAAGAAAAACCAAAATAAATATAAGACAGACATATCTCACTGAGAAGTACGCCAACGATGTGGAAAAAAGTTATAATGTAAGGCTACAAGATCTGAAGTTTGAAATTATTTTGATTCTCAGTTCAGCTATTTGATAACTACCTGTGTTATTTTCAGCTAGATGCAACTTCCACATCAACACAATAAAAATGAGAAAACATTCAGTCGTTTTGGAACAGCAAGACATAAAATGTTTCATACATAACGGCCATACTAGGCACACAGTAGATACCAAAATAACAAAGACCAAAAACTTTCCCTTATTCATACAATTGTTTTAGAGCCAAAATGAACATTAACATGATATGGTTTTAATTTAGTAACAAACTATATAGTGACTATATAAATGTCTTGTGCCCGTGCACTAGAGCAATGGTGAAAATGCCTGCTGAAAGGGCAGACTGGGGTTCCCCTTCATAAACACATTTGGAAACAACAGCCAAAATAAAGTAAATTCCTTGGAGGAAAATGCATATTTCAGAACTCACTTTAGAAGAATACCCCAGGGCACCTAGCAATAAATAGGTCATTTAGCAGCTAAGAACAAGAATGAGGGTGGATAATTCTGTTAATCAGTAACAACACACATTAGATAAACACAATAAACACAACAGTGTGGAAAGCCCTAAAAAAAACCAAAAACAAGACAAACTTCTGGAATACTGACCACAGAAGGACAGTAGGGCATTGCTAGTTTCCAAACAACCCCCGCTCCTGACACAGGATAAGGACCATGAGGTGCAGACTAGAGCCTCCTGACAACTGAGAGCTCTCTTCACCTCATCTCAGAGAGCCCAGCCTGTATCTAAATTCATCACATGCTTTCTCTGTCTAATTCACACTCTTTACTCATTTTTACATGAAATTATTTTCTCCCCATATTGGACTTGAAGACTCATTGAAACAGAGGCAGTGTTTCATGTCCTGACAGGCATCTTGGGCTCTCCTCCTCACCATCCATCTACCCTCTCCTCTTTGTCTTATTTCCGCTGTCCTTTACTTTCTTCTCTTCCTTAGCTTCCTTTTTTCTATTGCTTAACACATTTATTTGCACATTTATTATAAACACATTTATTTTCAGTGCCTGGAAGAACAATTAGAATCTCTTGCAGTAACACCCTAGGGCACCAATGATGTCTTGACAATATGTGTTGGGATTGTGATAGGAGTATAACACGGAAGAAATATACATTCGACCTCTTAGAATAGATTGTCAAAATTACTTTATACCATTATATATACTAAATTCATATACTCTAGTGAGTATCTAAATTTGCCAAATCCTGACCTCTTGTCACAAATCCATTTAATGCTCTGAACAGTCGACACTCTCCGAAGGTTCATGCACGTCCCCTCTCTGGACACTCAGATGCCATTCTCCCTCAGGCTGACTTCATCTATTATCAGACCTTTCAAATCTGCTGTGTAAGTATACACTGGCTAATACTTAATGACAATCCATTTTTCTGCTTGGCATTGTAGAGTAGAATTATCACATTATCTTTCCTAGAAGGAAGTTGCTATGTAACTCTACTCGCCCACACCCCCCAGTATTAATCTAAAACCCTTTCCAACAAAAACAGGATAATTACATTTGAGTCCATTATAATTTGACATATCAGTTGGGAGCACCAAGTAGAGAAACACAGTGAGCAGACATTCACCATTTCTAAGTTTAGGACAGAGGAATTATTTTCTATACCATTATTTGTTATAGTCGATAATCTGCAGTTTCCCAGAATATCAGTATTGAGTGACTCTTTTTATTAAATAGTACTGCATTTCTACAGTGAACATTAGGAAAAAAAAAAACGAAGAACAAGTAATGCAACCACTTATCCAGGCTGTAGTAGTAAAATTCTCTTCATTAGGCCAGAAAGCCAAAGTTAGAGAGAGAGAGAGAGAGAGAGAGAGAGAGGGGGGTATCTATATATTTCTTTAAATTTTGGTTTTCCCTCTGCTTACATGCTTCAAATTCAAATATCTCATTGTTTGCTCTTACTCTCCTATTCTGAGTTTTACAAATACTTTGATATTTGAGCCATAAATCCTGAAAAATTACAAGTGTATAAAATAAGCTGAAGAAAATGGGAAAAGAAGCAATTGCAGAAAAGTAAAAGCACTTTAGGTAGTTATCCTGGAGTAATATTCAGGAAAAGAATGTGCCCTTTCACACACTGATGGTGAGACGGTGTTGGAATATCGCGTATTTGAAACAACTGTCCTGTGCACAACTTTGTAATTCACGTGTTTAAATAAAGTTTTTTTTAAAAAGAATATGCCCTTTCAGATTTTAATAGCACAACTTACATTGCCCTCCCTTGTTTTGTAACAGACATGCCTGGGATTATCGACAACATATTACCTTTGCAAAATTCAGTAATGTCATTAGTTAAGGCAGTTTTAGTGGTAACCTTTTTAGTGTTTCATTTAAATTTACTCTTGTTTCATCATCAGATGGCAGTGTGATTTTTAATATTTTTTGTTTTTTAGTAGCTGTGCTAATGAATATTGGACCCAGTAGATTTTTCTTACAGGAAGAGTGTAGATTGACGAGAAAGAAGAAATCCAGTATTTTCTTTCCAAGAAAATGAATAAAATTGACAATATGGAAAGTAAAAACATGCTATAGATTACACAAAACATTCTAATTTAAAATACACTCAAAATTTACATGGTGCTGCTTAGTGAAATCAGTGAGAAGGGAAAGGAAATGATATAGAATGACTGGGCCCCTGGGGTGAACCTGCTGTGCTATAGCTCTGGCCCGCAATATAAAAGAAATATAAAGAAATCAATAGATGCAGAAAAAAACGTGATATGATCCAACAACTACTCATGATCTTTTAAAAACGTCTCAATAAAATGAGGATAGAAGGAACTTTTTTCAGTATATCTAAAGCTGTTTACCCAGATGGATACATATTATCTTACTCATTACTAAGACCCTGAATGCCTTCCCTCTAAACAAGGTTGTCCATGCTTACCACTATTATTCAATACAGTATTGGAATTCTTGATCATAACAATTTGGCAAGAAAGAGATATTTAGGGTATCTAGATTAGGAAATGAGAATTCAAACCACCACAATTTGCATATGATCTTGAATTATACATAGAAAACACTGCAAACTCTACAAAACAAATCCACAGAAACAATAAACTTGTACACTAATGTGGTAGGCTATAAAATCAACCAAAAATGATGAAATTCATATATGAAACGATGAAACAGAAGAGAGAATATTAAATAATCCCATATATAACTGTCCTCAGGAAAAAATAGCATAGCTTAAAAAAGAGGTTAAAGAATTCTATAAATATATTAAACTATGAATGATGAATAGAAAACAAAATAAAAATAAAATAAAAACACATGAACATCTCATTCATGAAGTTGAAGGCTTGATCACTTTATCACTTGATATCCCATTATTCATCGATTTGCTCAAATGGGCACCAGTAATATTTCCATTTGACCCTATCACATGACAGTGTAGCCCAATGGCATCTGCTTGCTTCAGGAATACGAAGAGCCTCAAACCTTGCTTCAGGAATATGAAGAGCCTCGTTCAGGGTCTTGACAAAGAAATCTGAACATCTTGTAGGTGGGCAGCCAAGTGATCTTTTGACATCCCATGGGATCCAGTCGGCAACAGCTCTAGTCCAGCGGTTGTCTCCAAATTGCATTACATGTCCAGCCCATCTGATTTTTGATGCCTTGGCTAATGAGACAGCATCCCTAACTCTGGAAGAGCGATGGAGGTCGGAACTCCGATTCCTTCTCTCACTTGAGTGAGGCGTGATATTCCAAGCATAGCTCTTTGGATTCCTCTTTGGGAGACCTGAATAGCGTTTTCATCCTGCTTTGTAGTTTCCAGGTCTCTGAGGCATAAGTTAATGCAGGGAGAATGGCTTAACACTTATCAAGTGTTAAACCTTCAACTTAACACTATCAAGTGTTAAGTTGAAGGCTTAACACTATCAAAATGACAATACTATTCAAAGCAATATGCAGATTCAATGCAATACCTACTAAGAAAAAAATAAAAAATATTTCTAAGATAGACCAAAATCTGTTGACATTTACAGGAATTAATACTCACCTCTCCCCAAAGAGTCAAAGCAACCTTAGGGAAAAGAGGTAAAAGCTTTTCCATTCCCAACATTTGAATTAAAAATACACACATAAACACATACACACACACACACACACTTAAAAATATGTACAACAATAGCTTTGGAGAATGCTTACATTCTATTGAAGGAGTAAAAATGCTTCTTCCAAGTAATCTAACCATGTTTATTGCATTATACTATTACCATTCTTAGCACTCTAAGAAGGGTTTTTTTTTTGTTTTTGTTTTTCAAATGGTATATCACGGAAGTGCTTACTCCTGGAAATGTGCTCAGAGATCCCCCCAGGAGAACTTCAGGGAGCCCACAGGAGGTTCTGGGATAAAGCCTGGTTGGCTCTGGCAAGACAAGCAACCCACCCACTGAACTGTCCCTCAGGCTCGCCTGTAAAAAAGTCTTTAATAACATAGCTATACATATAAGTTACTACACTGATTAAACGTGACACATCTCTTGTTTACTTTATAATTCTCTCCATAAATATTTATCTCATTGTCAGTATAGATAGAACTCAATTCATCTATTAGTTTTAAAGATTGTCCAATTCCTTGCTTTTGAATAAATCGCAGCAGTCTATTCATGCTCGAGTGTTTAAAACATTTTCTCCTGGCCTCAACAGCAAAGTCACGATCCCCTTGTCATGACAGATCATATAAACACTATCTTAATTCTCTAATAGAAGCAGTACTCCTTATATAAACTGAGAGCAAAACATGTTTTGTAGCCCTGGTGAACTATATATGACATCATATAAATAATGAAGTAAAGAAAAAGAACTAGATGGAAAGGAAAATAAAAACAAAGGATACTGAGCCACAAAAAGTACTTTTGGTGTGTGAGGTGAGAGGTGGGCAGTGCTGGGTCACTTCCAACTATTCTCAGGGCTTGCTCCTGGCCCACTTCATGGGCCTTATGGGATGCTGGGTTCCAACAGGATCAGCTGCACAAGCACCTTACCTGGCATATTATCTCTCTGGCCTCAGAAGAAGGAGAGTTTTCTGCAATAGAATCTTGCCATAATGTAATTATCATTCAACTATCTATTGTAGAACTATCTATTGTAATGGTTAAATTTTATTATAAAGTCTTTAAATTAAACTTCCCCCTGTGATCCTGAAAAGTTAAGCCGGTGACTACTTTATAAAGAACAGCCTGGCAAAATTTCAGTTTATGTCAAAAATGTTCGATTTGCTTGACTGGGCACCAGTAACATCTCCATACGTCCTGTCACATGCTAGTGTAGCCCAAGGATATCTGCTGGCTCCAGGAACATGAAGAGCCTCAGACCATTCTTTCAGGTCATGGGAATGAGGTCTATAATTGTTACTGGTTGTTGGCATATATAATATGATACGGGTAGCTTGTCAGGCTCTGCCATGCAGGTGGGATACTCTGAGTAGCAGGCTCTCATCTCGTGCATTTACTGATGAACCACAATGGGGAGAGATTGGGTTTTTCTCTTGGGTGAAGCTCTGATGAGCTGTAGAGTCTGGACGTTGAAAATGATGGCCCTCATGGTATGGGGGTTCCTCCTGGCTTCTTGCGAGGCTCTGCTGGGATGGCAGGTCAGGGCTAGAGCCTACCTTCCCTCCTGGTGACTCATGATCAGCTGGGCACAAGGAGAGCTGCTGGTAGCAGTCTAATCCGTGTATAGCCGTGTGATCCAAAAAAATAGCAAAAAAAGAAAATAATAATAATGATTAAGTAAATCAGTGTTCTGCCCTCGAGGTTGCAGGTGTGGCTGTGGTGCCTGGTTGCGTGGGTAGGTGGCAAACAGGAGACAGGATTGTATACACAAAGAGGGCTCTGCCCTGTGGGTCTTAGATGGTTGATGGTCTGACATAGGAAAAGACTGGGATGAACCCAGAGCCATGGCAGAGCCTGGCAAGCTACCCATGATGTATTTGATATGCCAAAAACAGTAACAATAATGGACCTCATTCCCAACAAATGAAGATGTTACTGGTGCCCACTCGAGCAAACGGATGAACAATGGGAAGACAGTGACAGTCAAAAATGTCCATGCATATTTTCAAGCATTGGTGTTTCCTGGTGGAACAGTGTCCTTAAAGGAGTAAGGGTCTGGTGACAAGCTTGTTAAAACTAGGACACGAGTTACCGATCTTCTCCTGCATTAGGGAGCTTTATTTCCCTCAGGAAGAGGATTAATAAGGGGGGATTGGATATTTTCGTGTTTGAGGGTAAACAACCAAAGCAAAACACTACTGATATACATAAAATATGAAATTACGTTCCTTGAATTATTCCCTAATTCAACTGCACCGATTTAAATTGTACCAATTTAAGCTTAAATAGGTAACACCATCAAACTACTCTTAAAAATAAAAAAAGCATTTCCGTGTTTTACCTCTGGTGCCAGAGGGTTAGTATAGGAGGTCAAAAGCTTCTTCGCATGCAGCTGACCTGGGTACAAATTCCTGGTACCTATCAAAAGGCCTCACCTGAGCATAGAGCCATACATACCCCAAGTGCTGTCAGGCCTAGCCCCAACTCAGATAGAGAACAATAAAATAAAAATAGCAGCTTCGTGTCTTATGTCTAGCCCCAGACACATGTATTTTTGAGTTTAACATAGGATTTAGTATTCTTGTTGGCTTTAGAATATATATGTATACATATTATATATACATATACATGATTAACAATATCACTGTGTTGAACATTTTGAGCATCTTTTATTGGTGTTTATAACTTTGAACTTGTTAAGAAAGGTAGTAAGACACGTGGATTCATTAATGGGGTCATTTGGAGAAAATAAGAGGGATGGTGGAACAGTACAGTGGGTCAGTGGTTGACTTACATACCACTGACCTGGGTTCAATCTCTGGCACCCCACATGGTCCTCTAACACTGCTGGCTGTAATTCCTGAATGTAGAGGTAGGAGCAATCCCTGAGCATTGCTGGGTGGGTGATCCGAAAATAAAGAAAAGGAAAAAAAAGAAAGTATCTCAGTGTTTTGAGACAGGAGCTTAACATGACTGTTCATATTTTATTATTACCTTGATAAAGAAATTCTATTTACCCAATAGTCAATATTGTTATAAACTACTGATACATATCAGATTTGTACACGCCCACTAGCAATTATAAAATGAGCTATGTTGAGAAATAGACGTTAAGTTACTAGTTAGGCAGAGTCTGTTTCCTAAAACATCATGCTATGGGGCGGAGTGATAGCCCAGGGGGTAGGGCGTTTGCCTTTGCCAGCTCATGCTGGCCCGGGTTTGATCCCTGGCATCCCATATGGTCCCCTGAGCACCACCAGGAGTTACTCCTGTGTGCATAGCCAGGAGAAACCCCTGAGCATTGCCGGGTGTGACACAAAAAGCAAAAAAAAAAAAAAAAAAAAAAAAAAAAAAAAACTAAACTAAAACATCATGCTAATATCATGGAAGAAAAGGATGACAACAGTGCACAGGAAAACGGCAAAAATAAAACACAAGGAGCAAGTAAAAGATGACGGGAGACAGAGACCATAAGAAAACTAAGAATTAGGAGAAATGAACTATCAATCCACAGAAACATTTGTATAGTGCACGTTTAGATATCTAATGGACCCACTTGCACAACATCAGGATGAGTTGATAAGGCAAAATAAAGTGAGTGGAAAAATGATGAAAGTGCTAATTTGCCTATTTTCTATGAATAAAAAATAAGAGGGAGAGTAATAGTAATAATGGTTTTCTATTTATGATAAATCTCTAAACAAAACTAATCATGGCAAGCTAATCACAAAGGATTTAAAAATTATATAAAGCCAGTTGAGTGCTAATGATGAATCATTCTATAATCATCAAATAATGAAATATGATCATAAGAATAACATTCACTCTTAGTTACAAAATGCTAGACTCTGGTCTATCTTGGAGAGAATTAAGATAAAGAACTGCATTGCTAGTGATTATTCAAATGAGCTTCACGTTACAGTGTTGATATTTATTGAATTCTATAGCTAATTGCCATAGCATAAAATTTTCATATAGATCTATGGTAACTAATCCCTCAGTTGAATATGATCTTAATGAAAAGAAATAACTACACCTATCCAAAATGTTTGAAAGATTCTCAAATGACTTAACAGGAATTATTTCCTTGGTGGATGCTTAAATGAATACTTATGAAAATTTAGAGTAGCAGGAAAGTTATTTTTTCAATTATTTTGCTCATGTTATGCATTCTTATCAGAGCATAAGCTTTAGATAATAAATTCTTTCCCCAGTGAATTTTGGGTGAATATACACCTAGCATGTATGATTATCAATTATCGCCACAAAATTAGAAACTTAATACCTTTACCTCGACTGTTACAGAGAATATTAATTATGTTACCTTTGGCCAAAATAATTTATAAAAAGAAATATGATAAGGAGACAATGAAAATGAGTGCAAAAGAACCACTCATAAGAAATTAAACTTCAGCTTTCATAAGAAGTATAATTTTCATTTTTATGAAAGTATTTGGCTTGTCTATACCTATATTACTTATTTGAAGATGGCGACGAGGAGCCTCTGAGGCAGTACAGCAGGGAAACACTTTCCTTCCCTGCAGACAAACAGGGTTGGACTCCGGCATCCCATAGCTCCCCAAGCCTGCCAGGATTGATTTGTGTGCAGAACCAAGAGCAGTCTCTGAGCACCCAGGTGTGTGGCCACCCAAAAAATTTTATATATAGCTACAAGAAGAAAGAGGAACATAAAACTGCCTCCAGTAACCAAGCTGATCACTCATTTAGAAAATCATTTTCATTCTTATTTGTTGCCTTTGTCTAACTGGCAGTGCTCAGGGTCCAATCTCCTGTGCTCGGGCCTTAGTCATGCCCAAGCTCGTCACCCTTGCTGGGGCTCCAGGGACCGTATGAGGTGCCGAGAAACGGACTCCGTGAGCCCATGCAGAGCAAGTGCTTGCCTACTGTACTATCTCTCAGGCCCTTTTGGTCTGTAATTTCAACTGCAATTATTTACTGTAGTCAGCCTCATTTGCCTCCACTTGTTCCACTGTGCCTTTTCTGAAGTTATTCATTTATTAAAATATAAAAATCATGAGTTTCCTGTGATGGGCCTAACCAATGAACGTTTCTAAGATGTGTGACAAATTACACTGAGACAAGTACTATTTTCTGGTACAGTCAAGTTCGAAGTTTCCCACTTGCACATTCAAAATCAGAGTCTACAGAGGCACCTGCGAAGCAGACAGTTTCCACCTGTTCACTGAGCCCGAGCAGGAATGTGACACAGACGACACCGGCCATCCTCACATCTCTCCTGCACTGTGTAGAGGCCACCGAGAGTCACACAGAGGACACCGGCCATCCTCACAGCTCTCCTGTTCTGTGCCCAGACACCGAGTGTCACACAGAGGGCCGGCCATCCTCACAGCTCTCCGGCCCTGTGCCCAGACACCGAAGTGTCACACAGAGGACACCGCCATTCTCACAGCTCTCCTGCCCTGTGCAGAGGCCACCGAGTGTCACACAGAGGACACCGGCCATCCTCACAGCTCTCCTGCACTGTGTAGAGGCCACCGAGAGTCACACAGAGGACACCGGCCATCCTCACAGCTCTCCTGCACTGTGTAGAGGCCACCGAGAGTCACACAGAGGACACCGGCCATTCTCACAGCTCTCCTGCCCTGTGCAGAGGCCACCGAAAGTGTCACACAGAGGACACCGGCCATCCTCACAGCTCTCCTGCACTGTGTAGAGGCCACCGAGAGTCACACAGAGGACACCGGCCATCCTCACAGCTCTCCTGCCCTGTGCAGAGGCCACCGAAGTGTCACACAGAGGACACTGGCCATCGTCACAGCTCTCCTACCCTGTGCCCAGACACCGAGTGTCACACAGAGGACACCGCCATCCTCACAGCTCTCCTGCCCTGTGCAGAGGCCACCGCTTGTCACACAGAGGACACCGGCCATCCTCACATCTCTCCTGCCCTGTGCACAGACACTGTGTCACACAGAAGACACCGGCCATCCCTCACAGCTCTCCTACCCTGTGCCCAGACACCGAGAGTCACACAGAAGACACCGGCCATCCTCACAGCTCTCCTGCTCTGTGCCCAGACACCGAGTGTCACACAGAGGACACCGGCCATCCTCACAGCTCTCCTGCCCTGAGGTTCAGACACCGAGTGTACACAGAGGACACCGGCCATCCTCACAGCTCTCCTGCCCTGAGCACAGACACCGAAGTGTCACACAGAAGACACCGGCCATCCTCACAGCTCTCCTGCTCTGTGCACAGACACCGAGTGTCACACAGAGGACACCGGCCATCCTCACAGCTCTCCTGCTCTGTGCCCAGACACCGAGTATCACACAGAGGACACCGGCCATCCTCACAGCTCTCCTGCCCTGAGCACAGACACTGTGTCACTCAGAGGCCATCGGGGCCATCCTCACAGCTCTCCGGCCCTGTGCCCAGACACCGAGTGTCACACAGAGGACACCGGCCATCCTCACAGCTCTCCGGCCCTGTGCCCAGACACCGAGAGTCACACAGAGGACACCGGCCATCCTCACAGCTCTCCTGCCCTGAGTTCAGACACCGAGTGTCACACAGAGGACACCGGCCATCCTCACAGCTCTCCTGCCCTGTGCAGAGGCCACCGAGTGTCACACAGAAGACACCGGCCATCCTCACAGCTCTCCGGCCCCATGCCCAGACACCGAGTGTCACACAGAAGACAGCTCTATGCTCATCCCGTTCTCCCTTGGCTTCCGAGGTCTTTCTCCCCCAGCTGGATGAAGCGGGCAGGCCTGGGAAGGAGGATGCCAAGGTGAGTGGCGAGGCGCAGACGAGGTGGGTGGCAGGGCCAGTTTTTTACTTTGTTCTGTTTGGTTTTGGTTTTCTGTATTTTTAAAAAATTTTTTATTATATCACCGTGAGATATACAATTACAAAGATGTTCATAATTGGGTCGCAGTCGTACAGTGTTCCAGCACCCATCCCTTCACCTGTGGCCCATTCCCACCACCAATGTCCCCACATTCCCTCTCTCCCAGCTCTATAGCAGGCATTTTTATCTTCCCTCCCTTTCTCTCTCTGTCTCTCTGTGTCTCTCTTTCTCTCTTGGTCTCTCTGTCTCTCATTTTTTTAATTTTTATTATACCATGTGAGTTATAGAGTTACAAGAATGTTCATAATTGGTTCTCTACAATACAGTGTTTCAGAACCCATCCCCTCCACCAGTGCCAATTTCCACCACCCAATTCCCAAACATGCCCACCCAAACCCTGCCTGCCCCTGTCACAGGCAACACTTGTTTGTCTCTTGCAGTGGAAAGCCCAGGGGTTAGTTCTGCTTTCTTTTTTCTTTTAGGGCCACACCCGGCGATGCTCAGGGGTTGCTCCTGGGTCTGCACTCAGGAATCACTCCTGGTGGTGCTTGGGGGACCATATGGGATGCCGAGGATCGAACCCGGGTTGGCTGGGCGCAAGGCAAACGCCCTACCCGCTGGACTATCACTCCGGCCCTAGGGTTAGTTCTGCTTTCAAACCCAGATTCAGGACTAATCAGAGCACAGGGGTTCAGATGCGTGTGTGGCATGAAGCTGAGCCTTTTTACGCCCACCCCTCAGCCCTGCACAGGGTTCCTAGCTCTGTCTGCAGTGAGCCCTGAGCACAGAGCCAGGAGTTAAAGCCCTGAGCAATGCTGACTGTAGCCCACAGGCAAAAAGCACAATGAAATAGAGATTGTCTTTAGAGCATGTAGGAAGAAATAGGACTCTGGTTTGGAAGGAGGTGGTCAGAAGCCATGGGGTCCCTGAAGGTGTGGGGTGCGGGAAGTGTCAGCATCTCCGGGGTCTCGGGGGACCCCAAGCACAGTGTCTGACAGTGTGCTTGGGGTCCCCCGAGACTCGGAGGACCCCAAGCACAGTGTCTGACAGTGTTCACTGCCGCCAGGACCACAGCTCCTGCTGCTCATCAGCGAAGTTCTTGGGCCAGGAGAGCCCCCGTGGCTCCCAGGGACCTTGAGCCCGGTACTGGGAGCTGCGTTCTAGACGGATCCCTCATCCCTCCTGAGTAAGCCCATACCCCTAGGAAGGGAGGCTGTGTGGGCCCGGGAAGGGAGAGTCTCCATGGGTGCAAGGTCCGGGTCAGATTCTGTTCTGCCATTGCCAAGATCTGTGATCTTGGGGAGACTATTTTGACTCTGGGAACTTACTTCTTTTTGGTGGTTTTGTTTTGGGATCACACCCCTTAGTGCCCAGGGGCTCATCTCCTGTCTCTGCACTCAGGAATCTCTCCTGGCAGGGCTTGGGGGACCCTATAGGGTGCCGAAAATAGGATCTAATCGACCACCTGCAAGACAAGTGCCCTCCCTGCTGTGTTATCACTCTGGCCCCTCAGTTTTCTGTTCCTTGGTGTCGCTACCTGGAAGAGTTCAGGATTTACTGAAATATTGAGCATGGATAGTGTGGCCTACTGTTGGCCATCAGGACATGTTGTGTGCACACAGGCCGGAATCAGTCGAGAAGAGACCCCACCAGCGGGCTTCAGCCGTCTGCTTGTTTTCCCTCCTTGGTGACCTTAACAGCTTCGGATCTTCCCCAGTCCCTTATGCGAGGGATCTCAAGGCAGTCTGGTTTTTATTCCTTTTGGGTCATACCAAGAGATGTTGAGGGGTTACTCCTGGCTCTTTGCTCAGGAATTACTCCTGGCAGTGCTGGGGAACCATATGGGATGCCGGAGGTCAAACTCGGGTTGGTCATATGCAAGGCAAATCCCCTTCCCACTGTGCTATCACCCAGACGCAAAGTCTGTTTTTCTTTTTTTCTTTTTCTTTTTTTTTTTTTTTTTTTTCTTTTTTGCTACCTGCACGGCAGAGCCTGGCAAGCTACCCTTGTTGTATTTGATATGCCAAATACCAGTAACGATTATAGACCTCATTCCCATGACCTGATGGAATGGTTTGAGGCTCTTTATGTTCCTGGAGCAAGCAGATGCCCTTGGGCTCTACTAGCATGAGACAGGACATATGGAGATGTTACTGGGGCCCTCTCGAAGCAAATCGATGAACAACGGGAAGACAGTGATACAGTGATACAGTGATATATTTGTCTATGTCCCAGTATTTCTCAAAAGCCTTTTGCTTTTCCCCAGGAACTCCATAGGGTTGCTCAGGATGAGGCTGAGCTGCGCAGCTGTGGATCTGGAGTCTCTGTCTTGTGGTGGTTGGCTGTGGTGGCTGGAGCTCCGTTTTCTGTATTTTTGAAGGGTCAAACCCAGCTGTGCTCAGGGGACCTTAAGGGGTGCTGGGGATCAACTCACAGTCAGCCCTATTCACGGCAAGGGCCCTGCTGACTCTAATATTGCTCAGGGCCCTGCCTAGGGAGCTCGATAGGAGGTGGCACAAGCCAGTTTCTGAGGGAGCATTTCTGAGGGAAGTTATGGGAAGAACTGGGGAAATCCTCAGGTGAGGCCTCTCTGCAGGTCTGAGCCTCAACAGAGAGTAGCAGCTAAAAAGACCTGCCAAACCCTTCAAATGGAAATGGCTAATGGGAGTGAATTGCAAATGCCCAAGGTCTACTCCCATTGGGGAATGGATGAAAAATCTTCACAAATGCCTGAGGTCTACTCCCAGAGGGAATGGATGAAGAGTCTTCACAGTCAGGACTAGCCAGGGCCTTCCCAAGGAGTGGGGATGAATGTGCTATTGCCCATGGCCAGCTCTCCTCCGACTCCATTACTGGGCAGGCAGGAAAGGGCACCCAGAACAAAGGGAATCTAGTATAAGCACTTACAAATTTCTTATTTTTTCTGTCCCTTTCTGAGCAAATATAGTGGATTTTTACTTATAAAGCACACCCTCTTCAGTTTTCATGTTAGTTTCAGGTCTTTTTAATTTTAAGCATTAATACAATAATGGCAGGTAATTAAATTTATAGTCTGACATTAAAAAAATAAAACCCTAAAAGCAGAATATTCAGCTCCCAGATCTGGTAATTTGCATTTCAATAATAAGATTCCCAGACTAATCACTTGCATATACCACTAAAAGGATTTAGGACTCCTCAAGAAAAACTGATTTGCAAAATAAAATATAACTAGGGAGGGGGTGGGGGAGGTGATAGAGGACTTTTCTGGAATATATCAAATACTGGGTTCATGCCCAGCACCGAAAAAAAATTCTTTTACACTATTCAGAGAATAATTATTTAAGTCTCAATATATATAATTAATCTAAGAAATTTCTATTTAAATTGTAAGTAATAATGAGAATACTTAGTAAGCTTCTATGTACTATCTCCACAAGAGTGCTCTATATGCAACAATAAAATACAAATTTAAAAATTAAGGATGAAAACTACAATTCTCATCCTCTAATCTCAAGCCCCATGGAAACTCTTCAAATTTGCAATTTTTTTTTTTTTTTTTGCTTTTTGGGTCACACCCAGCAATGCTCAGTGGCTCTGCACTCAGGAATTACTCCTGGCGGGGCTCGGAGGACCATATGGGATGCCAGGGATTGAACCCGGCCGGCATGGGCTGGCTGCGTGCAAGGCAAATGCCCTACCCGCTGGGTTATCGCTCCAGCCCCAAATTTTCAAAATCTTGACCTACAGAATATGTTACAACTTGGGACAATATTGAGCTAGTTAAAGAAATTACTATTTTTGGCAGAGAAGTGATAAAGAAATTAATTTGCTCATTCTCATCAATATAAGCTGTAAACTTTCCAAAACTAAAGGAACTCATAAGATGCATCAGTTCATTACTGTCTCACTAACCTGTACTGGCCTGACTTCTTTTCTTCCAATGTTACACTGAAAGTCTTGTTGATTCCAGTGGATATGTCGCATGCAGACAGGAAAGGGCCCCTTGGCAGTGGAATTCCCAAGGAGTAGTGGAACTAACTAGCCCTAAGGTCATCAGGACTTGAGCACAGGATCTAAGGGCCCATAAGGCTTCACCTGGCCATGAGACCTTTAGAAGGCCGGACCCCTCCTCCCAGAGACGCTCCAGCAGAAACAAAGGAAGGAAAGGAAATTCAAAGACCATTTACAACTTCCAACACTACCTTCTTGACAACACCGCAGCTACAGACTCTGGCAGGTACACGGCCCACTGGGGTGGCTTGGGCAAAACCCTAAAAAAGCCTCCTTGAACAAAGGAAGTGTGCACGTGTGCTGCCCAGGGCCAAGTGCTCTCTCTCTCTCTCTCTCTCTCTCTCTCTCACTTTTTGCTCTCTGTCATTTGCGCTCTCTCGCTTTTTTGCTCTCTCCTTTCTCTCTCTCACACACACTTTCACTCTCTGTCATTTGCGCCTCTCGCTCTCTCTCACCTTCACTCTGTCATTTGTGCTCTCTCGCTCTCTCTCTCACTTTTCGCTCTCTCTCTCACGTTCGCTCTCTCACTTTCACTCTGTCATTTGTGCTCTTTCTCTCGCTCTCTCACTTTTGCTCTCTGTCATTTGCGCTCTCTCACTCTCTCCTCTCTCACACACACTTTCACTCTCTGTCATGTTCGCTCTCTCTCGCTTTCTCTCTCACACTTTCACGCTCTGTTATTTGCACTCTATCTCTCTCACTTTCACTCTCTCTTCTCTCTCTCTCTCTCTCCCTCCTCTTCCCTCAAAGCCTCCAAATAAAATCTGTTTTTTACTTCGCTGCTCAATCCTGAAATTCTTCAATTCTTTGAGAGGCAAAGACAAGAACCTTCAAGGCCTGGGCGTAAGGTGGAGCCTTCCCAGTGGGTCCCCGGGCAGCAGAGCAGATCTGGGACAAAGGAACCATCTCTCTTTTCCTTGCCTCACAAGAGCCACCCTTGGGGGACCACCTCCATCATTTACTAGACTGGTTCCCTGCTTCTGTTATTAGCTATGTGTTTGAGGTCTCATCTAAACTCCAGTAAATTTATTTTGAGAATGTAATTAGAAATAACCTATGCCAAAAACTTCACTTTAGTGGAACAGTTTGAATATACACATGTATATAAACAATGTAAATCAAGAGACTAAAATTTTATCCACTTAATTTATGAATAATAAACCTCCATTTCAAGCATCCTAAAGCTATTCAGAGACAATAAAAGCAATGATTACTGTCTATTTTGTTATCTCATTTCCATGTAGTTCCACAATGCATCTCATATTCAATTGATAAATGTAACTGAATTGAGACATAACCAATTATTTAAATATCATCAGACCATAAGAAACTCTACTTAGAGTCATTATTAGATTATAAAGAAATATATGCATGAAATTACAAGGAGTCTTGAAAATACGAGTCTTGAGTTCTACTCATATATATACCTTCACGGTGAAAATAGTAGTTATGGTGTTCCTGGGGAGGGAATGTAAGTATAGATGGAAGATATCCAAGTGTCAGGGCATAAACTGAACATAGATAACATGCTACTTCATTGTACATAATTGGTTTGGAATTGATTTGAAGTAAACTTAAAAGCCATCTATCAGTGTTTGGGAATAACATGCCCAAATAGCAACATTATTGACGGCTTTGTCTAGAATTTTATTGTTCTTCATAATCTCTCCTGCACTTGTCCACAGTCTAGAGTCAGACACTTTCAGGCAGACTATATTTCTCTGCATTCCCAGTAGTGAGTGGTAACCTTGGCATGTTCATCAAGGAAAGAAGTGGAAATATGGTTGGCTAATTTCCATTTGATTCATAAAACACTGTATGCTCCCCTGTATTGTGCTGTTTGCTTTTTTGCTTTGTTTTGCTTTTTCCCAGGGGTCATAACATGGGGCTCAGGTGTACTCCTGGTTGGCCTCCATGATGGATAACTCCTAACCTCTCAGGGCCCCAGATAATTGTTGGGAATTGAACTTGTGTCTGTGACAACATGGAAGCAAACATCCTACCACTGTACAATCTCTGTCCCCTCTTCCCTGCACCTTAATATCTTTCCTGTAATCCATATACAATGGGGACTCTAATTCAGTTTAAACATTATAGATCATAATATACCTATGATAGAAAGTTAGACTATAAGCAATGGCATAGATTCATATTTTAATCCAAAATAAATGTGGATCACTCTTGGGTGGCAGACAAGAGAAGTGGGAGACTGAAGGAGAAAAAGAAGAAAGACTATTCTCTAATAGCGTATTTCAAAGTTACTCTGTTATAATATCTACCACTTACAGGAAATCTATAATTCTTTATAAACAGCTGGGTAACTTCTGACACATTGATTTATGAGTCTATATCTTTGTCCCATTATATCTAAAGTTAATAGATGAACTTAAGAAATGAGAGTTTCAGATAAATAGAGCAAATGAAAGTGCCCTCATTTAAAAACAATCAGTTGTAGACCTAGGTGTAAGGGTTGAAACATCAATATAAAACTAGTAGGAAATTAAACTTATATAAAGTCTTATTAAACCACTCGCAGAAACTGTGGCTAAAAACAATTTGAGTATTCTTAAAGATTTATAGCAAATAGACAACATTTTAATCTTATATCCTACTCTTAAATAATTTCTAGATTCTAAAATTAATTTAGTAATTTAAGTTAATGTATATATGTAAAAATGCAATTGCATTATAGGACTTTGAATGAGGGACCCAAGTATAAAGATTGAGGCATTTCCCTTGCTTGTGGCAGAACCTGGTTTGATCCCCAGCACTGTCCATGACCCCAGAGATTTATAGGTGTGATCCCTGAGGACAGAGCCAGGAGTAAACCCTGAAAACTGCCAGGCATGCCATAACCTCCCTCCAAACAAGACTTTCAATAAAATAAAGCGCCCAACTGGCCCATTCTACTCCTTCCACACTTGAGTTCTACTATTTATCTCAGGCTTATCTTTAATATTGGTGATATTGTTAAGCTCTGTATTTCAAAACATAATGTGTAATTTTTTTTGCTTAAAAGTAGGTCCATTACTATAACTAAAGATTTATATCTCTAACAAAATTAAATAATGATAGCAATTTTATCGCCCTTTCACATGCTCAAAGTTTATATTATTTTGATTATGAAAAATACAAAGCTGAACTATATAAACGCACTGCATATTTCGTTTCTGCCCCATACTGAGTAATTATTTAACTCTCTAACTAAAAACAAGAACTCTTAAATTATTCACCTAAGTTTAAATTTCTATTAGATATTTTAAAAAAAGATGAATTTTCTTTTTTTTCTTATATTTATCACCCTTGGAGCTCTTTGTCATCCTACTCTAATTGCACAAGATCTCACACTGAGGTATTGATTTGGGGTTTCTTCTCATTATATGCCTGGCAATTCCATTTTCACCTATTTGTAATCAATTATCAGTATATTAGAATCTATAATTTTTGTATTCAATAAATCCTACTGTTTAATAAAACATTCTCCTCAATATCTTTTGGATAAAGGAATATAAGAGCAGGGGCATCTTTTTAAAAAAGATTTTCTATAATTGTTAACCATATGAAAATTATACACACACACACAGGCACACACATGAATCCATAAGTTACATTGAACTAAGTAGGGGTACTTTGAAGGATTGTGACCTCAGAAGTGCTGTCAATAATTTCACTTCAATGATAAACATAAAAGCAAAAAAAAAATGTAAGTACATCGAACGTAAAAGGTCTTGGATGAAGCAAAGAACTTGGGTTAAAATAATAAAACACAAGGTACTAAATGGGAGAAGATATTTGTACAAAAAGAATATCAGATAAAGGGATAACACCTAAGGTACATAAAACATTCACAAAGTTCAAAAGCAAAAACAATAGTATTTCCATCAAAAAGTGTGCAGAGGAAATAAACATTCTTTCGAACAAAGAGCGCATATCGTTTTTAACAAGTAGTTTTATTGAGTTCAGATAAAAGGAAATATTAGGGAATATGAATCTGATAATGTGAGAGTTAAAAAATCAGTTAAGAATAATAAATATTCAAAGTAAAGGTAGTCAACAAACAGAGTTAAAGCTTACATCAGCCATGTTCTGTACAATTGTAGGTGGAGAACAAATCGGGAGCTGGGCTTATACAAGATTCGTTTTTTTTTCCAAGTGAAGGCGCAAGAAGTAAGCAAGTAGGGACATGTCAGAGACATAATCATAACTGAAAACTGATTTCAAACTCCATATGAAAGGGAAAAAAAGGACATAATGTGGAGGCAAAAAGAGTTTAGTTGTGAAAGTAAGTTGTAGGTTGGTTAGGGGAGAAAAAGGACAGGTGGAAGGAAGTTGGTAGTATTACTATAACGTATGAGACTGAAATGCAAAAAACACATTTACCAGCCATGAGGGCTAGACTATGACCATGAGTACTGAAAATCTGCATTTCGATAGAGGGAAAAGTCATTGAAAAATTAAGGTCAAGGAACTGAATTAGAATGATTTCCACACATTCCTGAAATCACCTACAATTATTACCCAAGTCATGTTAAGAAGTGGCAATGTGCCAAGACTTAAATCTTCTGGAAATCAGAGGGAATGATCACAGTAACAGTGAGGAATGTAATGATGAGAGTTGTACTAGTCACTACAGTCTAATGACATGAGAGGGATAATAATATGGCAACAATAAGAAAAAGCAAAATTAAAACAAAAATGCCTATAGTCATCTAAGCCCATTTGTACGAGGATTGTGGAGGTGAAATAGTCACCATTAAGAAAATGCATCGATGTCCTGGGTTATTAAAGGGACACACAGGGGTGCAAATTATGCTAAAATAAAAATAATCAAGGAGATATTTGGAGAAGAATTGGTGATTCATCATACTCTACTAACTGATGGTTAAGAAAACGTAGCAGACTTTCAAGCGTTGTAAAGGGAGGAAAAGAATCTGATTGGGAGAAAGGCAGAGCTCTGTTGGGATCAGAATTCAGGAAAAGACCGCCTCGAGGAGCCTTGAGTCTCCTATGGTAAATGATGAAGAATTTCTGTATCTGCAAAGTGAAAGTCATAATACTATCAACATCAATGTCACACAGTTGTCAAGAGGAGGAAATATAATAAAGATATGAAACATATAGCCCAGCAGCTGGTGCAATTTAAGTATACTATAACCATTAGCGATTATCATCCTCATCCTCATCCGTCATCCTGACAAGTTCACTGAGTCTACCAGGAATAAGGCACAGCTTTCTAGGAGCCAAAATTCTCTCCGAGAAATCGGAGGGTGTCTAAAATTACAAACTGAGTTTATGATAAAATAATAATCATTACAAAGAAAACTTTAGCAAAAATGTACTGTGCGTACAATGATAGCTATTTCCATTTTTACTTTAGAGTTAAGGTTTATTGATTTTGTTCCAAAATTCTATGGTATTTACATGCTGATACTTCTCATGAAAAGATGAGTAAAGCCAAAATGACATTTTACATAACAGCAGCGAGAAATACAAGGAGATTCAGATTTGTTGTATTTTTCTAAATCAACATCCGTCCCCAGCATTTATTCAGTCAAAGCAATGCTTTCTAGTCCACAAACAATCAAATTGGAGACTAGAATATCCACACGAACATGTCTTGAGAGTTGAAATCTACTTACATTATGAAAACAAGGAAATGGCCCCTGTGTTTTCTGTTATCTTCCAAGAAGTTTTTACAGTTTAAATTTATTTTTCTCAAATCTGTTATCAATGCGTTCTATTCACTTTGTTTCTACCCCTTTGGGAGTCTGACTATTGAGACTCTACTTTTGCAAAGCCCCTTAGTTTACTTCTTGTTATTTTGTGCTAATTAAAGTGACATCCAAATCATCTGGCGGTCTAGATACATAGATGTACTGCTTGATTCTTCTTGTAATTAATTCTCCACTCATCACCAGCAGTAGCCATATCACTGACCATGAAGGTACTCAGAAGATTAATGAAACTGGATAAAATAAATGGAGCTGTAATTCGGGAGGACAAGCTAAACATCCCCCCAAGAGACAGTGCCAGAACTAGCAGACTGAGGCTCATCTCTTATTGAGTCATGACAGTAAACATTCATCAAGCGAAAGAAAATAATGTGTCAGCCATAAAAAGATCTTACTCTAGGCATAGAGGCTAGAAAACGGACTTGTCTTTCCTAACTAGCTGTAAATAACACTAGGATTACGTAACGATGTCTATATAGCTATTGCCCAGCCAGTTCTAGCCTATGAAGTTTGCCCTCAGACTGGCTGATGAGATCAGGCCAAGCATAAAAGCAGATGGGTAGTGAATAAGCTGTGCTGTAAGGTTGAGCAATATGGCATGATTGGCTAGAGACGCTAGAATCCCACTGAAGCTCTCTCTGAAGCAGGCAGTAAATCTGAATCCTAATTACAGTCGCCTGACTCAGTTACTAATCAGACTGCCAGTGACAAGGATCTCATTTGGAGCATTAGCCCTCAACTGGAGCGAACAGCCACGTGAGAAGCTTGAGCCCTTGCTTCCTGCCTTGGCCATCACAGCCCTTGCCAACGGCAAAATCTGAAAATTATAAGCCAAAGGAGAGGCAAGTCTACTCAGAAAGAATGGATGAGCTAATGAACCTCAGATGATGTCTCTCATCAGAAAATCAGTGCTCTCGGGTGAGTCCAAGTGGACCAAGAATAGTTAAAACTGACACTAAGGAATGAATTACAGTCAATGGTACTCCAAGTTGTTTACAACATTCAAGGTTACTACTATGTTAAAGATCTTAATTTCTGCTCCTGTCATAGTATTTAACTAATTTAGATGTAGCAAAACATAGTCTTAACACTAAGTAGGACTAGACATGTTCAAGGGCGTTTGTGATGGTTTGACTGTACGCATCTTGATTGAGAGTTTGTGGTTCGCCCCTATACAGCTTCTACCCTCCACACTAATCGCAACTCTCATAGAGTAATTCCCAGCTGTTAACCTATTTCTCCCATGGTTATAAATTCCTTCCAAAATTACACTATATGAATCAGTTTCCTCTAATTTTCTCAATTGATCAAATGCAGAATAAACTTCAGAGGATAGAGTTATATATGATTTTTTAAAAAATTAGGTCCCAAATACTAAATTTGAGAAAACAGTATGTTTAATAGAAGAGACTAAGTGACAGAAATAATATGCGGTATGTATCGACTTTTCAAAAAAAAAAATTAGAACAGTAAATGTCTACTAAGAAATCTTAAAATTAAGGTTTTTTTTTTTTTTTTAGTAGTGAGATCTAAGTAAAATCACCACTAAGGTATCAGGGAGATGGCGCCAAGGGCTGACCTCTTACACGGATGCTGGGCTCCAGGGTTAGTCAAGCATTGCACATTCTCTAGAGCCCTGCTTAATTATTCCAAGCGCTGATCTGCATATATTCCTGAGAAAGCAAGGGGTTCCTTAGCTCTGATTTTTATAAAGAAATCTAAAATCCAAGGGCAATAAGAAATAAATGTTTGTAATTTTACAATTCGATTTAAATCATAATTTTTTTAAATTTTCATATATGGTTACCTTTTTCCTAAAATATGAATTATTTTTACATAAAATATTTTAGATAGAGCTTTTCTTTATAGTAATATGGTGACCTATAATGTTTAATTATTTTCTGAAATGTCACTCTAGAATAAAACCTCTAAGTATTAGCTTTATCCTTTTATTGTAGTTGAATATATTTAACATATCACATTGTTATAATCTAAAATTTCAGTCCAAATTAATATACAAATAGAAAAATTAAGGCAACTTTGAGGGTACAGCATACTACTAGCTGTATTTTGAAGATTTTATAGGACCACCAAGGTAGTGGCTTGTAGACCTGTTGTGGTACGTAACCGACAGCGCATTACCACAGCACCAGTCCCTGAACACGGATCCCCATCAAGGTCAGCAATGCTCTGCACACAGCAAAGCCAAATCAGAACCAAGTTACTGTTCTCCAATGATTGTCTGTACTAAAATCACAATTCCAAAAAGCCACTTAAATGGCCTAAATGAAGTTATGAAAAGACTTTTCAGATCCACAAATGCCTTGCATTCCAGACAGGAATTATTCCATTTTTAATAAAAGTGGTTTATCTGTATCTCTGCTTTATATTTTGGTAACCCATACATCCTACCACATTTTGACTTTTTATCTCTTGTTGACATGGGAAAAATAACGAAATTACATATTTTGGAGATATTTGTTAGATTAATGAACCCAGGGAGGGCATGTGGCAGGCAAGTGCCTTACCCAAGGTGTTTTATCTATTTAGCTGCAAACAGCAATTTAAAAATGAAATACAATACAGTGAAATACCATAGTCATTAATATGAATACCAATTATATATATGTGTGTGTGTGTGTGTGTGTGTGTGTCGCCGCACATGTACTATGATTAAGCAGACACTGAATTACAATATAAATGTTATTATCTTTCCTCTAGGTCATAGTAAAAATATTTGAAATCTGCTGGACAGCATGAAATGAAGAAACTTATTAGGGATCATCTAAATAAGATAATAAGATGTCAAATAGCTTGAAATATAATAGTTTTAAAGACATATATGTACTGGTAATCTGTAGATCAAGTCAAATATACAATCAAGTTATTCTGCATTAAAAACACAATCTCCATTTCTTCATACGTATTTGACATTCCCATAGTCAAAATGTGATAGTAGGTCTGAGCATCACCAGGTGTAGCCAAAAAACATAAACCACAAAATAAACAGAAAGCACAAATGATATAACAACAAATTGAGAACATCATGCATATTAAATATATGGATATTTTATATAGTATTATACAAAGAGTAGGTGCTAAATATGAATGATGACGACAATGCCCAAAATTGGTCTTAGTAGTTCCCCAAATACTGCAAGATTTCAATAAAATCTTATCTATTCAGTTTCTAAATTCTCAAGTCAGTATAGTCTTTGCTGATTTCACAAAAAAGAGAAACATTATTTCATTATACACTATTTCAACTTAAATCAAAGAGTTGACAAGGGTAATTAAGAGTTTTGGGGGTCAAGAAAAAGCTAAAGCAAAGGAATATTTAAACTGTATTAATAAATTCCTAAATCAGAAGAAATTATTTATTTTTCCTCCCTAAAATTATCTATCTGTATTTAAGGTGAATATCCAATTCTTTTCAAGAATAATATGGTTCAAAAGTAAATAATTAACCAGGTCGGTGTCTGGGCAATTTAATCAAATAATGGCACTGCTGGAAATTTTGAGCCAAAGAGAGATCATCTTAATTTTCATTGTAGAAACGCAGTAACATTATCCCCAGTGCTTCCATCCAAATAAATGATATGTTCAATATTCTTGTCAGGCTCTAGTACTACATGGCATTCAATTCCAAAATCTGACAACGGAATGTGTGAAAGCACTTGAAGGGAAGATTAAGAGTTCCTGGGTATTTTAGGAAATATTCAGCCCTATGTGCTTCATGTCAGCTCACAGGGCTCTTTGTCTTTGAAATCTAGATCTGTCAACACTTGCTCTAAACGTGTAATTAGTTAATAATACAGATATTGCTTTAGCACTTAAACATTAAGGTCTTATACTCACCTGTTATTTATTTAGATATAAAATTCAGATTCACCATTACAGTCCATTTCCCTGGCACATTATATTCCCTGGCACATTTATACTTCTAAGTATCATCAGTTGTTGCCTCTAAAGTAGTGAACATCCTGTACCCTAATGGCCACAAGAATAAACTATGTAGATACCTAAATCCTTGCTTCACTTCACTAGAGCAAGTCTTTAATCTAAGAGATTAAAATATATTACTGCAAATAAATGGCAAACAGTTTATATAAGATATGATAAACTATAGATGACTGCAGCAGCTTGGGAGACAAAATGATAAATGTAAAACATCATTTTGTGTGAAACTCCACCCATGCTTTGTTTTGATGGCACCATCTGACACTACTAACTTAGAGCTTCTAATATCTCCTAATATGTACAGCTAAGGTGCATGAGTATGTTTGAACCTTGTTGCAAACTACTTATAGTTGTGATGACATAATCTTAAAGGAACTATTATTACTACACGGCTCTCTACAGTTATATTCTATAAATTGTTGTGTCCTCTCAGTAATGATTGTGGAGCTAAAGGACTCTGATTAAAATCTCTATCCCAGGGCTTTGGAAAGAGAGCCCTCATATAGATTCATGGAAAAAAAGTACAGATTACTCACAGATAAAATCTGAAAATATGTGTTTACAAAACTGTATTTAGAAATGCCAAGTTAAATGCTAATAAGATGGCCCTCAATAGATGAGTAAATAAATTATGCCTTACCTAACAATGGAATAGTATTCAATACTTAAGAAGAAAGGAATACCAAGATGTGAACATAGGAAGGAAAGTTAGATGAACTTTACTAAAGGAAATGAGCAAATGCTTAAACTGTCAGAATACCAGGTACATCATGCTGCAGGAAAGGAAAAACGTAGGATGCTTTAAATGACCAGTTATTGCCAGAGCTCGAGCAGTGGGAAAATGGAGGAATTAACCAATACAATATAGATAGAAGCTTTATGCCAGTGAATAACGTTTGGAGGCGCACAGCAAGCACATGCACCGTCATCTGTTCGTCCCAGCAATACAGACAACATCAGGAATAAACCACAGTGTAAGGCATGGCCTATGGTTGCCTATATGTCAGCATAATAAAAGCGTGGACTCTGACTGGCCCACAACTGTTGTCATGAGCCTGTGTAGTCTCCTGTAGCAGGCGGCAAGGAACTCAGAACAGACGGAGTATGGATGAGCGGGAATATGCAGCAAAGCCGTGCTTCCTGCTCTGTTTCCTGACAACCCAAATTATTCAAAACTTCGCCTCAAAGCACACCCAGATATGGTACCACAGAGAGTGCAGGGGTCAAGCAGCCGGTCCTGCACGTGGCCCACGTGTGCCCACTGCCTGGACCTTAGCGAGTGAGTTCCCAGCAGACTCAGGAGCAAATTCCGAGCATGTGGGAAGTATACACCTCCACCTCCATAAGACCCCACAAACACATCATACAGTAAATTCATTTTTCAGAGTACATTGTATTTTTCTCAAATGTTAGACAAAATTGAGTAAATTTACCAATAATCCCTTAAAATATGATTAACAATGCTCATTCTACAATGAAATACATCATATGTATATGAATATGTACCTTCTTTAAGATACAATTAAAGAAGTATGATTTTACATTCTGTGAAAATCATTGCACATAATGATTTACATCATTGTACATATTATATCATTATATCAGAGTACTATTTTCAGTACCATCAGAGTACTAAGAGTCTCAGAATACTCTCTTCATCAAGTTTCCATTTCGTGACCCAAATGGAATATTTCACCATTGAATAAGCACTTGTCAAATAATTTCCTAGTGGAGACTCAAAACAACATAGAAATATCTCTTCTTTTCTGCTTAAGACGGATTTTAGAAACTGAGGCCTCAGTAATTAGTAAAATCACAAGGAAGTATTGAAAAATTAAACATATATTTAAGGGGCCAGAGCCATAGCACAGCGGGACGGCATTTGCTTTGCATGTGGCTGATCCAGGTTTGATCCCCGGCATCCCATATGGTCCCCCGAGCACCGCCAGGAATAATTCCTGAGTGCAGAGCCAGGAGAACCTCCTGAGCATTGCCGGGTGTGACCCCAAAAGAAAAAAAAATCTAAAAGGAGATGTCCATAAATATGAAAATCTTCTTGCGTTTACATATTTCTTGTTGATCCTCAATATACTTAATATCAAGATCTTCTATATTCTGAAAGTTTTGAATATTATGTCAATAGTTTGACTCTGTTAGAATGAGAAAAGTTAGAAGCTAATTTTATTCCAAATCTAAAATCTTTTTTAAAATGTGACTCAGTTATTGCATATAAAATGGGCTATAATTCCACATTGAATACATACTGCCCGGCAAGGGAAATGCATTCTTATTATCTTCTAGTTGCTTCAAAGGCGAATATGCCTGCCCTCGCTCATAGCTGTACAAGCTGGCATGTCTATATCAAAACGTATTTCTAATGTATGTCTATGTAAGTCTCATCAGAAACCAAGTTGACAGAAAAGATCTTAATAAAGTTACTATAAGGTTTCTAAGGTTTTCTCTTTATTCATACTCTTCACAATAGTTTAATACTCACACGTCACACTGGATTAGCAGGGCAAGCGTTTCTCAATTACATTACCTTATTTCTGATAAAATCCAGTTTTCTCCAGATGTATTATAACTATCATTTCACCTAAGATTTTAGTAGGAAGCCTTTATAAAGACACTGAAGACTTTTTGGCCCAGCCCCGAAAGAACTAAACAGGCTATAGTGTTTGCTTTATGTGCAAGAGGCTGGATTCGATCTCTAGCACAGCAATGTCCCTGAGCACTGAGTAATCCCTGAACACCAACAAAACCAGGAGTAGCCCCTGAGCACTACCGCGTGGGCCCTAACCAAACACAAGACATGTGTTTTAACCTTTAGATATAAATTTAAAAATCTATTAGTATTTAATATATTTTACGGCTCAAGTTCCCTTTGTGAGGTTCATATGGCTTGTATGAAATAGGAGATGGGTCTGACAGAGAGTACAGGGGTCAAGGCACTTTTCATGCATGCAGTGAACCCTATGCAAATCCCTAACACTGCAAATGGCTCCCTGAGAGTGATCCATGTGCACAAAATGAAGGAGTAAGCACTGAACACTGCGGGGTGTGGCCAATCCCCTCGAATAAATGAATAAAGTATTTAAAAAGAATTAATAAAAGAAAATTCTTGCTAAGAACCAGTCAGTTTCCCTGTTTCTGAAAGAATGCACACGAATCAGCATTTTTCTGTTTTTACTTTCAGACTACTGAAACTACGGCTCAAGCACAGGCATATTATTAAGTCTCAAAGATAATATCTGGTATACTATTATTCTATTATTATAGAATATAATATTATAGAGCAAATAATAGCTTTCTGGTATTTGAACATTTCTATTCATAAATTGAATAGACTTGACTTTTATAATTAAAGTTAATATATATGAATTTTTTAAAAAATTGAAGAAATCTAAATATATATGTATATGTGTGCATATTGACATATATGTCGATATAAACATATGACTGTATATATATGTATTCATATACTTATAGGCTTAATTTTGTGTTTGCCACTTAATATACGTGTATATACACATTTTTTTGGCATATGAATGCACAACGGGTAACTTGCCAGGCTCTGCCATGGCTCTGGGTTCATCCCAGGTGGCCCAGTCTAAAACAGCAACAATGATGGACCTCATTCCTAAAGAATTTAGACTTTACTGGTTGCCCGCTCAAGAAATTCAATGAACAACGGGAAGACAAGTGACAAGTGACACACATGTATATAACATGTTAAATGGAAAACATAAAAGATTGAGAAAGGGTCCAAAGAGATATTTCTGTGGTTAGCATGCTTGCTTTGCACGCAGCCAACCTGAGTTCAATCCTCAGCACCCCATTTGGTCCCCAGAGCCCTGCCAGACATGATCCCTTGAGTACAGAGCCGGGAATTAGGACCCCAGGCACCACTAGCTATTGCCCGCAAACCAAAATAACTTTGAGAGAATATTTTCTCCATAGAGGGTCAAAATATCTTTTCATATTAAAAACCTTAAACAAAATCCGGTTGAAAAACATTTCATTATAATAACAATCATTGTATAAAATGACAATTTTACTAATAATATAGTTTGTCATGACTGATTTCTTATTTTCACCACTAAAAATAAGCACCTTGAGAATAAAAATAGACACATTTTAATTTTAGTTGCCACAGGTTGTAGATAGTACATGACATATTCTAGGTTCTCCCTAAGCAGGGTGAAAACAAAGCTGAAACACAGAAATACAGCAATAACTTTAGTAACCATATTTATAATAGCAGCATGATACATTGTATCACCAGTTTTAACATCCCCATTATCAAAATCATTATAATGATCAATAATAGATAATCGTGACAGTATGTAATTTTCATCATACTATAATTCTGAATCATTCCAGGTTTTTTTGCTCAATGCACTTCTAGCAATACCTTAAAAAATTCTGCAGAACCAAAAGCTTTTTGAGCTAAATGCATCAATTACACATAATCTTGTGACCTGATCCTGCCTTGTATCCTGAGTCGGTCGCCCGCAGCCCACAGAATGCCATCTGCTTATTTTGAGTATAACTTGTTACAAAGAGAAAAAGAGAGAAGTTTTAATCTGATTTCATTTTCCTGAATTATGTTGCCTCGAAGTATATTTTTATTTGGGAGAAAATGTTCTAATATTTTCAATGAGATGAATGAGTAAATGTTAAGAGTTCTTACAAAGACAAGATATAACCCATTCTGACTTTTAAAATAAATTAACTTTGCATACATTCCCCTCTGTTGATACTGTTGAAAATGAAACTAAAAAATGTTAGGAAAGTGCTAACTTTAAATATCCAGTGACCATATGTCTATTTGATTCCTAACTGAAATTTTAATGATAAAATCTTAACACTTTAAGAGTGAGGTTGGGATTGTTCATTTCTTTTTTTTTTAATTTTTTTATTTTTACAATTACAAAGATATACAATTAAAAAGTTCATATTTGGGTTTTGGTCATACAGTGTAGCAGCACCCATCCCGCCACCAGTGCCCATCTCCCACCACCAACGTCCCCGGTTCCCTCCCCCTCCCTCCAGCCCTCCTCCATGGCAGGTTCTTTATTTCTTTCCATTTCTCTCTCTTTCTCTTTTCCTTCCTCTCCAGACTATGGATTACAGAACATACATTAAAGGGTTGTCATGTGTATCCTTTTGCCTCTATTTAATGCTCAGTTCTAGGTTGGCATTAGTACCCTCACAATTGTTAGCGCACTGTTCCATTTTCTGTCTTACCTAGCCTCTGACTCCCACACGTTTGTGATAATTTCCACCTTTGACAGGACCTCCTGATGTATGTTTCACTTGACCTTGGATATTGGTATCATAATATGTACCTATATATTTATGTTATGCCCAGCCATACCACTCCTGGGAATCTACTCTGGGAAACCAAAAATACGCAGTGGAAACACCATCCCTACTTTTATGTTCATAGCAGCATTATTCACAATAGCCAGAATCTGGAAGCAACCCGAGTGCCCGAAAATAGATGACTGGATAAAAAAGCTTTGGTACATCTACACAATGGAATACTATGCAGCTGTTAGGAAAAATGAAGTTATAAAATTTGCCTACAAATGGATGGACATGGAGAAGATTATGTTGAGCGAAATTAGCCAGAAGGAGAGAGACAGTTACGGGATTGTTCATTTCATCTGGCAGTTTGTCTGGGCTAAGGTCAAAGCGATGTTGGGGCCGGAGCAATAGCCCAGCGGGTAGGGCGTTTGCCTTTCAAGCGGCCGGCCCATGCTGGCCCGGTTCGATCCCAGCATCCTATGTGGTCCCCCGAGCACTGCCAGCAGTAATTCCTGAGTGCAGAACCAGGAGTAACCCCTGAGCATTGCTGGGTGTGACCCAAAAAAGAAAACAAAAAACAAACAAACAAAAAAAGCGATGTAATTTAATGCTGCAAGGAGTAACCAAGATGGCTTACTAGCATCTTAGCAATGGTGCCTAGGCTAAAACCCACCCGAGAACAAAAGGAGTTAAAATTCCACTTGTCTGTTCATCTCATTGATAGCAATAAAGATATTGTACAACTACTATTTACAATCTATTAGTATTTAGAGATTCCATCTACCAGACAACTTCAGTTTTACAATATCATGCATAGATTTAAAATGCATGCAAGTAAAACTTAGAGAACAGTGTTTGCCTAAACGGTAGTAACAGTTACGTCTACCAATTTCTGTAATAACTACTGATAGATGATGGCCTATTGTTAGGGGTGGTTCGATCCTTGGTACCAACTCACTCTTCACTCTATAAATAACAGCAAGTCCCGACTTAACATCTTAATAGGTTTTAAACATTACTTTTCAGCTAAATGATCTATAATGCAAGAAATTCACAGACTAACTGGATACAATAAGTATCGTTTTTGATTATAAGATCATCAAACTCTAAATATGGACGAAAACACTTATAATATTAATCCATGAACCCATACATTTACTAATCCATCCATCCTTTCATCCTTTATCTATGTATTCCAGGTCGCGGAAGCTTTTCTGGCACTCCGAAAGCCAGGGGACCGCTGAGGAAAGGCCAGGTTTCTATAACAGGGCGCACACACGCACCCACACTCAGCAAGGCTGAACATGCAAACTGGTGACAAGATGAATGTGCATGTCTGGGATGGAAGAAGACGAAGGGTCATGTGAAGAAAGCAAAAGGCAAGGAGCGAATCTCTTGGCTCAATCCAGACAATGTCCCAGTTAGGAACAGCATTCTTCTCCCTCATCAACATTATCATGAAAATACATTGAGGAAAAAGGATATGCAGAGTGGCTGTGTGTCCTGTAGAAGAGTCACAACACTCTTTCCGGACAAGTCTATCCTTCCAACTCATTCTCACACCACTCTTTCCGGACACGTCTATCCTTCCAACTCATTCTCTGTAGTACAAATATGCTGGTCTTCCAAAGCGCAAGCATGATTATGACACTTGCTTAACATTTCACGGATTTCAAATGAACTAAAGATTAAGTTAAAACTCTCCAACATTGTTTCAAAATACCCTGTTATTTAATGTTCTCATATATTAAGCGCTGTGGCTTTACCAAATTCCTACTATTTGGTCTTCTTTCAGTTAAGACAAAAGTACAATTTCTTCTTTATCACACCCCTCTACCTGGGAGCGTATGTTACCTCCAGCCTCCATTTTCCACACACATTTTATTCCTTCTTATTCTCATCTACCTGAAAACGTGTGAGTGTGTGTGTGTGAGTGAGTGTGTGTGTGTGTGTGTGTGTGTGTGTGTGTGTATTGCCAAAGATCAAACCTAGGAACTCACACATTAAGGCATGTTCTACTATTGAGCAAAATCTCTGGATATTCAATACACTTGTTTTCCCACCCTATTCCCACTTAATTCGATAATGTAAATTAACCTTCCTGATATGCAATACAGCATCTAATCTTGTCCTTTTGCCGTCCAGATTTTATCAACTTAAGGTTCATCATCATCTCTATAAAATGAAAACTGGGAGAGAAAGAAAGTTAGACTCCTTCACTTCTACATTCACTTTACACATCTACTGAGACACTTCCATAATGGGTCAGGCAACTGAACTCTTATTTTATTTCCATGGTCATGCTCAGCATTCTGGGGTGATAAAATATCACTTGTCACTTGTCTTCCCTTTGTTTACCAATTTGCTCAAGTAGGGTGCCAGTAATGTCACCATTCGTTGGGAATGCAGTCCATTATTGTTACTGCTTTTTGGCATATCAAATACACCACGGGTAGCTTGCCAGGCTCTGCCGTGGCTCTGGGTTCATCCCAGGGGCCCCAGTCTCACAAAATAGAGCAGTGTGCTAGATCATACATAAAAGCCAAAATAAAACTACAGCTTGAAATGACTTAACAGATGATAAGGTATTATATAGCATTTTGTTTCAATCATAAAATAGATGTGAAGTTGCAAATTATACCAAGAACATTTACAGAAGTGATTATAAAGATGATGCCATTCCACAGCAAACTTGACAGAATGCTCAGGATGGCTGTGAGAAGCTTGTGAAAGAAGCTGGGGAGATTTAGCTACATCAACAGAGTGCTGTGATTAAATGATGCTTATCTCCCACCCCAGAGCAAGAAATGTTGATCCAATTTACATTTAAAAGAGAACGGATAAGAAAGATGAAGCAACTACTTTGTCATTGCTATGAGAATGTAAAGGCAGGAATTCAGGACAATTAACTATTTCTTTAGGGAATATGCCCCATTACAAAGACTGACTCTCTCTCTCCCTCCACTGAATGTAAAAGTTGAAATACATTTGTTTCCCAGGACTCTGGACTTCACCCTTCACTGGCCTCTTGGCCTGTTATCTCCTGTGCGTATGTGCACTTCTGTCCACCTCAAGACTGGAATCCATAGAGCTTTCCTAGATGATACTTCAATGCTGAGAACTATAGATTCATATTTCTGACTTACTCTGTGTCTTCTGCATACTTGTTAGCATATAAAATTAAATTTTAGGGAACTGAGCAATAGTACAATGAGGAGGACATTTGCCTTGAATGAGGTTGAGCCGGTTTTGTACCTGGCATCCTATATAGTCCCCGAGCACTGCCAGAAGTAATTCCTGAGTGCAGAGCTAGGAGTAACCACTAAGGTTTGCCAAGTGTTACCCAAGAGCAAAAACAATAAGTAAGTAAGAAAGTAAATAAATGAATGAATGAAGGAATAAAATATAACAAAATAAAATTTAATTTTAATTTGTAAGGCATAATTTTTGGAAGGGTCACATCTGATGCGCTGGGCTGATATCAGGAATCACTCCTGGTGAGACTTTGGGGACCATTTGGGGCTCTGGGTTCTGGGTCAGGTACATGAAAGCAAAAGCCCTACGTTTAGGTTATACTATCGATCAGGCCCCTGTAGTTCTTAATAGGATATCAAAATATATTATGTTAGTCTTCTTCATTTTTGTAAATGAGACGATAATTTTGCATAATTCAGCATGTTTCCAGATTCCTCACTTTTCCTCAGCTCTCATAGTGGTGTTAACACCAAGCCATACTTTGAAAGCATCTGTTCTTTTCTATTCCATGACTTTCGCTTTATTCCCAGTCACCATGATCTTATTACAAGAGTAAAACTCGTCTAACTTGCATTGTTTCTCTCAATATCATTTTTCCTACATCCCTGAAAAAACCAGTTAAACTGATTTTGTGTACTAAATCAAGAATAAAATTGTGTAGGGACCTTGATTCAAATTTTCTAATATTTTCTTACTGAATTTGGAAGAAAAAAAATCAAACTTCTAATGCCAGGACATGAAATCTTATGTGATAATGAACAATTCTTATTCATGCAAATCTACAACTCTCTTCTCCACACTAACTACATTGCACTTATTTCTTTTCTTCTTCAAACATGCTATACATATTTCACCTGAAGTATAAACATTTAAAGGGGCCAGAGAGACAGTTCAGTGAATCACCCAGCTGTCGGTTGGAATATGCCTGGAATTTATATAAAAAAAATCATAATCAGAAAAATAAAAATCAGGTAGGCAAGGACTAAAACATAAGTACCTAAGCTACACACACACACACACACACACACACACACACACACAAACCCCTCTTGGAAAGTTTCTGTATATCTTTCTTCTTTAAGTGAACCAACATAAAATATTCCTCAATTGTACCTAACTATTATTACCAGTCCCCTCATCGTTCAAGCACTTCCAACAGGACACCAGATTGCCTACCTTAGGACAGACTGAATTAGAATAATGAACAGAGTGACTATATGCCAGAAAAAAATATTTTTATTTGATTATGCTATATAATAATTTTATTTTAAATAAGGAGTTCTAGTAATGTTTTACATCTAAATTTTCTAAAACATTGCCTGTTAGCATCAAAATTCAGGAAAAAACATAAAATATAAGCTCATTATTTCTTTAAAAAATCTCATACACGGTATGAAAATATTTGTTATGACTCTGGTTTCTCATATTTAAGCAATGTCCTGGTCATATGGGACATTTACTATTTTGAATATGGAGTATCTGTGCAAATTCCTGTTTAATGACATACTTATTGAATGACATGCCTGCAAATGTCCTAATCACATGCTTCAAGAGAAAATATCTGTACCATTCTCTTACAAAAAAAAAAAAAAAAGAGACAAACAAGCTTAAGAATCAGTCTAACACACTAAAAGCGCAAAATCTACAGGAGGATTGCTTTTCCCAGTGAATAGCTTTTCAGAGTTCAAATTTCAGGATCAGAGTAGCTGTGCTTTTTTCTGCTGAGCAAAAGACAGGGGGAAGACAGGCATCGTTGAGTCAAGATTCCAGCTATATTGTGAAGGGAGAGTAACAGGTCAGAGCGAGGGATGTAGCCTGCTCCTGACGAGAAAGGACTTCCAGCTTATGGAGTCACGCACACCTTGTTCCTGTTCTGACCATCTTGACGAGAAAGGACTTCCAGCTTACGGAGTCACGCACACCTTGTTCCTGTTCTGACCAGGTCCCCCTCCAACAGCAGTGGAACTAATATTTGTAAAGGACATTTCTAGCCATAAATCGCTGTCTCATATATAGCTAATATACAATGGAACAGAGCAAACCAGTATCAGCAGTTATGAATAATGATGTAACTACTGGAGACGTCATAATAAATGATATCTATCATCTAATGAAGACATTAGATTTAAAAAAAAACTTACTTCTTGAAATAAAGTGGAAGTCATAGTTTTTACATTGTACAGTATCTTACATTATTGTACTTAAGTGAGCAAATTTCTGGTGTTATGCAGAAACTGAATAACCAGTTATACAGAAAAGGATAACTTGATTTTAATAATAATCATATAATATATAATAAAACATGTATTAAAAGATACAAACTTGTTTTGGGTAATAAAAGTGTCTAAACCCCTGTTTCCTTCAAGTTTTATTCCTTTCATCCTTCCATCCTTCCTACCTTCTTGGTTAAGTAAGAGTTTTCTCTCACTGTCCCTACATTTTTGTCTTTACTAAGTTTCAAGTTATTGTATTTTCACCCTTAGTTTCCACTAACATTACTTCCAAAGCACAAGACTTATACTGTATAGATTTTACTTCATTAAAAAGAAACACTTTTTAAATAACTGAGAAGAAATAGTAAACATATTACAACTAGTATACTCGCCTCACATGTTTCTATATTTATCAACTATGACCCTTAAGCCTCTTTCCTCGTGAAAGAAATTGTCACTTTGGATATACATGCCTGCCATAAGAATTATAATCATATCTGATTAATTAATACCTAAAGTTCTTGAATAAAGTTATTATACCAATTAGCAACAGGATATTATTCCTCCAAACTGAGTATTTTCAAATGCATAATTTACTTTTGATCATGAAAGCATCCTGTGAAGGGAGAATGTGGACTAGAATATGGCAACTTGTATTCTCCAGGACAGGTACCGAGAAATTCGAGCATCATTCATGATTAATCCTAGCAGAAGGGAAGAAACACACAACCATTCAGGAAGGCAACAGATGGAGTTAACTCCACTACCGCAAACTACAACAGTTAGAGATGATCACATTTAAAAGTCATGCCTTGTTTTAGCAGGATTTTTTAAAAATGCTTAGACTTTGTAAATATAGGAACCATAGCTAAGTTTAAAAGAGGCAGATGGATACAGAAATACTCCCTTGACACATGACTGGAATTGTTTTTCATTTTTCAACCAAATATTCATGTTCCAATATTTTCCTCTAATATCAATTGTCTTTGTATATAAATTCAGGAAATGTCCAGTGCTCTACTATAAAAATTGTACAATTTTACTTTGACTCTTATGGTATTATTATTGAAAAGTAATAAAATAGAGGAGTGTAATATCAAAGAGATGTCCTCTGGAATATTATGTAATTAAGCTTTTTGAAAAGAGATTACAAAAAGGGCTTGGAAGAGAAATTAAAGAGCAATAGACAGAATACCAAAGTACCGATGAAGAGCATTCTCTGACATAGCATTGTCTTAGTAATGGAAATGAAAAGAAAATACTGGAGTCATATTTCTTTTTCCCTATGGGATTGTATGGACAATGGTATTTCTGGGCTTATCTAATAAATACAACAATATCTATTAAATAAAAATTTTGACCTAATTCTCCTAAATCAACCACATATTTCTTTCACTGGCCAAACACCAGCTAGAGATCAGTATTAGGCAGAGCCTACACTGGACACCTTTATTACTTTAAAATAAATACTACTACCCCCTGCTCCAAAAAACAGTTTCTACAATTCTAACCTAGGACTGCAGTGTCAAGAGCATTTCTCCCACTTCATTTGATCTTCTCATGAATACTCCCGGTCTCCTCCAATGAGAGGTAGTAGGATTATGGATATTACGTATAGGATTATGTATATTAGTAGGATTGTGTATATTATTATACAAGAGCATAGTAACCAAATCTGTTGTCTAGTTGCAACTTAAGTGGAACTGCATCAAGAAGATACTAGATTAAAAGATAAAATGTTGGTCTGTGTACTGCATTCTCAATAGGAAGTTCAGAATGAAAGTTTGATATTCCCTGAGCCATGTTGAAAGGGACAGTAGTTGAATCAGAGCGAAATTACTCGGGTAAATGAATTTATCATCCCTCACCTTTTAAACTCAATACAAAGTCATTGTTCATTCTTATCAACCTCATTTTCTTTTGAAATCGAGAATTAAGATATTCTTTACAATTTAGGAAACTGTGGGTAGGAGACTCAGGCTACAATTGGACAGAAAGCCCTTCTCATTATAACATTAAATAATAATCCTCAATCATAGCAGCTAATTTTACATCCGAACGGTCGTGAAATCCATCATTAAAGGGGTCTATGCCTCCACACATTTTAATCTTTAAAACATTTCTTTCAGAGTACTTTTGCCAAATATCATAGGAGTTGCCCAGCAACTACTAAGAATAACTGTAAAGAAAGAAGGTGATTTAATAAAGAGCTCAGACACAATCAAAACCTTGTAAGAATGAATTAGAAATCTGTGGCACTCAGAAGAAATAAATACTTATCCTTGAGCTGATTTTAAACACAAAAATTAATAACTTTTCTGAATTAGCTATAAAATAATTAAGAAAAGAAAATAGAGCATGAGACCTTATGAAATAAACAATGAAGCATTTAAGAATTCTTTTCCCCCTACCATTATGCAGGCTCTTTAGCTATTAGATTCCAAACCTTAACATTTATTGTTCATAAAGGCACCATTTATTAGATATTTATCTATAGATGTGGAAAGTAAGTACAAAGTATTTCCTTATCTGGCATGAAAGCATGCATATTTTGCTGATTTGAAGATTTAAGAGGTTCATTGTAAAATTAAAAAATATTTAAGAGGTTATTGTAAAATTTATAGCAAAGTTATCTTCAGCAAAGTGATACTTGGTTTACTCTCATTGATACAAAAATAGAAAGAAATAACTTAACACAGTACAATTCTGCTGAAAGATTAAAGGGTTTTATGAAAGATTAAAAATAGTAACAGTCATCTATACTTATTCCTTTGTATAAATAAAGAATATTTTGGTTATTAATAGTAAAAATAGTGTTCTTAACATTGTCGAGAATAATTAGAAGTTGTAAATTGGATATTATGCAATTTTATAAATATTGACAGGCACAGCTATTCATCTTTTGCAATACTGAAACAAAGGAATATCTCTGAACTTTCCCTTTGCATTCTTCCATTATTCATCTCTCTACATAGTGGATTTCATTTCCATTTCAGCTGTTTCCGATCATAAAAAATATGACCAAGGCAGAGCTTAAGACCCACTTTATAAAGTTTCATTACTAGGAAAGCACTACTCACAAACTTGCCTTCTAGTAAAACAACTTGAAACATCTTAGGAAAGAACTTGGGTTGATTTGGATTAGATCTTAGATCCATTTCAGAACACTCGCCGTGATCAAGAAGTTTGACCTAATATTGTTTACTTTCACTGAACCTAACTAACCAGGGAAATGAGGAAGAGCAGCTAACTAAATGAATGAGACTATTACAACAAGGACAGGAAGAATTCAGGCCAGATGCAATAAGGAAACAAATATATTTAGCCTTTGGACTCTTTTATGTTGCTTTCTACTTTACAAAAAAAACCAAGATAATACAAAACCACTAACTTACATGCCCATTTTAATGTTTAATTCTTCTAGTTATCGTCTCTTGTAAGAATTTGTAAACTAGGGCCAGAGCAACAGAACAGCAAGAAGGGTGCTTGCCTTGCAAGTGGCCAGTCCGATTTTGAGGCCAGCATTGCTTATGGTCTGATGCAGAACCCGGAGTGATATTTGAGTGCAGGGAGGGGAAGGGAGGAAGATGAGGAAGAGGAGCAAATGAAGAAACACCATGGGCCAGTTGATCGGTGCCTCTAGATGGAGGGAAACACAAGAACCTTGAGAGCACAGCAAGAAGATTTAATAGGCAATCATCAAATGTAACAGATTTAATGATTTAACTTACCCGAATTGATATTTCTCTTGAATAGAAGTCATCTTTTCTTGCCAGTCAAACATGTAGAGTATTAGGAGGATGTGAGCCAATTTTCAGAGTGTGAAATGAGAGGTTTGGAAGCATAAAAGGCGGCTTTGCATCACACATTTGCGAAACATAGATCCTGGAGTACTAGAAGGTAGAAATCTTTCTATGGAACTAAGGGGATTTAATTCACCTGCCTTCCTAATTTCTAGAAACATCATCGTGTTCTGTCAGTTTACAGGAACTTAACCACTGCCCCTGGGAATGCGTGCCTGTCATTTATCATGCTCACATCTTACAATGCACTTTCTAATTTGCACTTAAAGTGGCAATGTAGAAAGGACATAGCTTCTGAATTATTCAGAGTGTGAAGTCTTAACAAACTTGTTTAACTATGTTAAAACTGTTTAACTATGCTAAAGCTGAAAAAAAATTCATTTTTGTTGGGTCTCCTCAGTAACGCGAAGGGACACACCAGCGCTGAACAATTCAGTGCTCGGGGCAGAGGGTGGTGGGGAGGGACTCCTCGGTAGCAAAGGAACACCCCAGCGCTGTACAGTGCAGTGCTGGGGGGCAGAGGGTGGTGGGACCGAGTCTAGGTCTGTGCCAGCCTTACACCAGGCTCAAACTATTCTCTGCTCTCAAATACCCTCTTGTTAATTCCAGGGTGCTTTTGATTTTTCCCTTCAATACGATACTTCCACTTCTAGTCACTCACAATGACAAAGATACAACACTTCCTTTCTGGACAAATATACTTTAAAACTTTAAAATATCTGATAAAGAGATCAGACAAGACTTCTTCACTTCTATGGCTTTCTAGTCCATAAACACAGACATCTTTTGAGAAAAGCCCCGAGTCCTCCTAACAACCAAGGCGCTCTACAACCCATCCACATCTTCCCTTTTACAACCAGTGTCTGGCCTCAGCATCTTCTCTGCACTGTTGTCAGGAAGTCGGACTCTGCTCTCTCCGTCTCTGTTCTGCTCTCTGCTAATCCTCTCTGGAGACAGCCTTTCATCTATTCTTTGTAGTGCGGAAAATGAGAACAAATCCCATCTCTCATGTAATGCTTTCCCCACTGGGTGTTCGCACACCTTCCTTCTTCCCTTCTCATGTTAATATTAATATTCCTTCTTCATCTTCACAAAGGATTTCATTTGATAAGGCATGTTTGTATGGTCTCTGTTATAGCATGTCCTAATTGGGAATATTACTGCATTGCTTTGGGTGAGTTTCCCCCTCTCCTAATTGAGGTTCTTTCAGCTTATTCTGGAAGATGGGTTGTGGTACCTATCAGTGTACTGTAAAACACTTGACTGTATCATACTGGCTGGTGTGCTTTACTATATATATATATATATATATATAGTGACCAGTGTCTGTCCTGAGGAGAGGCCTGTGTCACTGACCTATCCAGTGTCTGTCCTGAGGAGTTGCTTGTGTAGCTGATGTACCTGGTGTCTGTCCCTGAGGAGAGCCCCATGTCACTGACCTTCCCAGTGTCTGTGGTACCTATCAGAGTACTGTAAAACACTTGACTGTATCATACTGGCTGGTGTGCTTTACTATATATATACTATACAGTAACTATATGGTTTTTTACTATATGTAGTAATATATATATATAAATGTATATGAAAAGGTAAATCTTTTTTTTCTTTCATGAGTCTAATGAACACTTTCCAATCAACCTCCTTGTGAGTAGGGAGCACTTCCAACACTACCGTGGTGGTAGATGGGCATGGAAGCATGAGTGCAAGTGAAAATTTAATTCCAGGCACCTAAGGGATAGCCAGCCAGTCAGATCAGGAAAATGGCAAACATGTAAAAGTGAGCTCAAGAGGGAACATTTGTTCTTTCCCCTCACCTGCAGTCAGCAGTAAAATGTCAGTCCTCACCAACATGGCTTCAGAACAAATGAAACCCAGAGACGGAGAGCAGCAAGATGTGCAGCAGATCTCAGTCAGGGAGGACCCTGCAGGACACAGGTCCTCCTCAGGACAGACACTGGGAAGTCAGTGACATGGGCCCTCCTCAGGGACAGACACCAGGTAGGTCAGCCACACAGGTCCTCCTCAGGACAGACACTGGGAAGTCAGTGACATGGGCCTCTCCTCAGGGACAGACACCAGGTAGGTCAGCCACACAGGCATCTCCTCAGGACAGACACTGTGTAGGTCAGTGACATGGGCCTCTCCTCAGGGACAGACACCAGGTAGGTCAGCCACACAGGTCCTCCTCAGGACAGACACTGGGAAGTCAGTGACATGGGGCTCTCCTCAGGGACAGACACCAGGTAGGTCAGCCACACAGGTATCTCCTCAGGACAGACACTGTGTAGGTCAGTGACATGGGCCTCTCCTCAGGGACAGACACCAGGTAGGTCAGCCACACAGGCATCTCCTCAGGACAGACACTGTGTAGGTCAGTGACATGGGCCTCTCCTCAGGGACAGACACCAGGTAGGTCAGCCACATAGGCATCTCCTCAGGACAGACACTGTGTAGGTCAGTGACATGGGCCTCTCCTCAGGGACAGACACCAGGTAGGTCAGCCACACAGGCATCTCCTCAGGACAGACACTGTGTAGGTCAGTGACATGGGCCTCTCCTCAGGGACAGACACCAGGTAGGTCAACCACACAGGCATCTCCTCAGGACAGACACTGGGAAGTCAGTGACATGGGGCTCTCCTCAGGGACAGACACCAGGTAGGTCAGCCACACAGGTATCTCCTCAGGACAGACACTGTGTAGGTCAGTGACATGGGCCTCTCCTCAGGGACAGACACCAGGTAGGTCAGCCACACAGGCATCTCCTCAGGACAGACACTGTGTAGGTCAGTGACATGGGCCTCTCCTCAGGGACAGACACCAGGTAGGTCAGCCACACAGGCATCTCCTCAGGACAGACACTGTGTAGGTCAGTGACATGGGCCTCTCCTCAGGGACAGACACCAGGTAGGTCAACCACACAGGCATCTCCTCAGGACAGACACTGTGTAGGTCAGTGACATGGGCCTTTCCTCAGGGACAGACACCAGGTAGGTCAGCCACACAGGCATCTCCTCAGGGACAGACACTGGGAAGGTAAGTAACACAGGCCTCTCCTCAGGGAGAGACACCAGGTAGGTCAGGCACACTGGACTCTCCTCAGGGACAGACACCGGGTAGGTCAGACACACAGGCCTCTCCTCAGGGACAGACACCGGGTAGGTCAGGCACACAGGCCTCTCCTCAGGGACAGACACTGGCTAGGTCAGGCACACAGGCCTCTCCTCAGGGACAGACACCGGGTAGGTCAGGCACACAGGCCTCTCCACAGGACAGACACATGGGGCTTTCCTTTGAGCCAGACACTGTGTGGTAAGTGACACAGGTCTCTCCTTTTGACTGGATGAATGAAGTCAGAGATTACATAAGTCAGTTTGGGGACAGAACAAGTGTCACTGTCCACTAGGAGAGGACAGTGAGGTATATGACAAGGGCCATTCTACTGTGCGGATGTCAGCAAGAGGACAGAACCAGGGATATTCTATAGGGGAAGCAGAGAGAGGCTGCATCGTGGGAAGAATGTAGTTCCCTACTGAAACTGCCGTAAAGGAGCGTCATATTATAAGCATTAATCAGCTGCTCATCTCACAAAGGGCCAGGACCAACTCGCAAACAAGCCAGTGTTGCGGTACACTGCTCTCTGCGACACAGCACAAAACAGCTGCAGGTGGTGCTGAGGCAACTGAAACAGCGCTCACGTGACAGAAAAATTCATTTTTTAAAAATCTCAGCTTTCATTTACATGCGATAGCAACATGAGGCAAATGTCATTCAACAAAATGTATAGAAAATAAATTAAAAATATATTTGTCGTTACTTTGGTTTTGGGCCATCATACCTGCTGGCACTCGGGGCTTCCTCCTGTTTTTGCAAAGGGACCAACCTGCTAGATTCAGGGAATCTAACTTAGGTAGGGTGGGAGGAAAGTGGCGCCCCACCTGCTGCATCTCTGTTATAGCCCCCGGAACAGCGGCTCTGAGTGCCGTGAGAATGGTGCTGTGTTTATTCATCATCACAGCACAAAGACTGGAACAATTTCCATATGATACAAGTTAATAAACAGTTGAGGGGGCTTTCCAGAAAAAGAACAAAGAGACATTTTACATGGAAATTTTAAGAAAGATAGAAGACAGAATCAGGAGAAGGGAAAATGTATTATTCCAAGCCTGACCTGAATCAGGAATCAAGCTGATTCCTCTGTCGTGTTTTAATTGGTTGGTTTTTATTACTCAAAGACCCTAAAGAGCAGCCCTTAGGATTAAGAAACCACAATTCTCTGCATTGTTTACTGCTCTTAGGTTACTGCTCGCCCCACCAGCACCAAGGGGAAGGTCATACAAAATTTGTTATCTACTGCTATCATTAATATCAGCAAAACTCCTCACCCTGTGTCAGATGGTCATTTTATCATTTCCATAAATTGATTTTGCTTGTTGAACATTTGTAGGTTATTTGCATATAGGCACTACCTCAACTGAGTTGTCACTCAGTTTAACCAGGGTTATTTGTTGCGAAAAGAAGTAAGTTTCATTAAACACTGAAAAGTCAAACCAGTAACTAATATAGAACTAAAATGAGTCTTGCCGGGAATTATAACATACTGGAGTAAGATGACCTTAGTTTAAAAAATAGCACTTACTTCCCAGTAAAGGTGGGGAAATTTTTTCTAAAAGGCAAGCGGTGAAAGAACTGGTGTGTCACACTGAATATGGTCTAGAAGGACCCATTAAAGACTGTTCAATACCAAAGCAAAGGGCAAAATGGCCTTTGAAACCTTAGCCTGGCTGAATACAACATTCTGCATTTCCATGAGAGATACAGAAGATGATACGAGCAACATACCAGATTAAAAGACACCGCGCCATCCAATTCTCTACACTGAGACATCCGCACAAGTAGAAGCCAGAAGGTTTGGAAACGGGTTTTTGTTTCATCAGGAATGGAGCCCATATATAAATCCACAGCACTGATGATTTAAAAATTGAGGGCAACCACCTTAAAAATCGTTTTCAAAAGAGCTGGCAAATATCACTGGCAAATATAGACAGGAGATTATAATTGATCTCTTATTCCAGATTCAGTTGAAAATAGCAGTCCTGGGGCCATTGTTAAGGCCCAGAGTAGGCCCAGAAAGTTGGAAGCTGATGCAGGTTTTCCTTCAGGAGACACAGTGGGGGTCTTGGATAACAGAGCTGTGAATATTCAGTAAGAGCCAACACTCAGCTTCACTCAAAAATAGCAGCCTTCCAAGCTCCAAGAGCTTATAAGCCTGCCAGGAGGACACCCCGTGGCCACGCAGATATGTGGCAGGGTTCGGGAACACCATCCTCACAAGGGGATCTTTGAGGCTGATGTCTTTATGCTTTTTGTTGCAGGGAGAATTAACCATACAGTGTCCTTCCTTCACTGCTGCTTTTGTGGCTAGTATTTTAATATGCCCGGAATCGCCAAGAAAGCTTAGTATCTAACTTAAATAGAAGCAGGCAATCATGTGTATACATTGTTGGGAAAAATAAACCAATACCCCAAGAAGCATGTTGACTAGAGAGGGGAAAACAGGGCAGGTATAGAGTGAGTCTCACACACGTGCCCTGGGGGATGCATGTGGTGAAAACGATGCACAGAATAGATTGTTATGAGGCCAAGAGTGGGGGGGTTTCTCCACTCTTATGCACTTCCAGCTCTCGTGAGCCACATCATACCACAGTAATGGGCTGGGCGTAGAAGCAGCAGCTGGAGTTGAGCATCCAGATGACCAGAGACCATTCCAAGTGAGAGCCCGTGGGCGGGCAGAGAAATCGTGACAGAAGACGCTGTGGTGACCCTCTCCGAGTCTCACCAGCAGCAGCCCCGAGTGAATTCTGAGCCTCCGTCATCAAAGAAAGGTCAGGGCAGAGTCTTTTGTTTTATACAAAAAGTTTTGTATAAAAATATAGCACAGCTTTTGACTCTTCAGTAAACCTGTCGTTATATTGACATAGTTATCACATTTATCATACAGAAATTATACCATGCTCACTATCAAGTAAATTGAGACTGAGAGTCTAGGTTCTCAGAAGTCAATTACTAAGTAGGTATTTAAGAGAATTTCTATTGTGCTCTAAAATTTTATGTCTTCCCCATCTCAATCATCTCTTTTGCCTAGGCTTCATGGTGATGGGACTTATCACTCATAAAGATCTTCCAATAGTGCACCAAATGTAGGCAGAGATATAATATACAGAAATGTATCTATTATGGCAGCAACATTTTACACAGAGAGCCATAAAATGGAGCTCCAGACAGATGGCACTGAAGCTCTGGAGCAAGAGGTTATAGCTTAATAGGCATTTAAAGGACTTGGGTAATGACTGAATATTTAACGGCATTAGTGTCCTAATGTGTAGCAGGGACACACCGTTTTCCAAAGATTACTAAGGGGGAGACAGCTTTTGATCTCCAGTGCTGGAGAGACACTACTGGCATGCGGGTAACCCCAGTCTGAGCCTAGAATGGTCCAGGGCTCACTCCTGAGCACGGAGCTAGAAATAGTCCCTGAGCCTTGCTAGGTGTGGCACAATTCCACGCCTTCCACCCAGAAGGGTTTCTAATACATAGCTACAGGTTTCTTGTTCTTTAAAACATTGGCTATTCCCCACTAAGATTTCAAGTTCATAATATCTCTCTTAGACCTGAGTGGGTCTTTGTGACTGAGCTTGCTACATTCAGAATGTGGAGTAAGTAAGTCTGACCTTAGATCATAAACATGTCACATACTTGGACCAGGGGAGCAGGTTAAGTGTGGGAATACATGGCTAGAATATGGCATACCCTGAATTTAGTCCTGGCAGTGTCTGATTTTGGAGCCTCTTTGGTGGTTCCCATAGTACCACCACATGTGACTATTAACCTCTGGATATAAGCACCAAGACTTTAAACTTTATTGTGCAGTCAATACAAAGAAAAACCCAGAGCCTTCCGAGCACAATTATGTGTAGCCAATATTTTTTAAATGTCACATGTTCCTGCAGGCTTGCTTTTGAAATGCACTTATTTTATTGCAAGTAAACCTAGAAAGACCTGGGAAGGGAAAATAGAAAAGAATGAAAATCTGTAGTCCTGAATTGGGGCCCAAAGAGAATAGGAAATTGCCAGCAATGAAAATAATCCTCATGAATGAGCCATTTCAACCTCAATGTGCAAGATGAAGCTTAATATTTTTAGACATTTTAAATGTTCTTGCATTAATTAGGTTAGGCCATACAGAGTAATTGTTTCAGCTGTGTACATAGACAACCTCAGTTTGAAATAACAAGTGACTACAATGTATAACCCCTTATAGTTAAGGAATCACATTGAAATTCTACATTTAACTGGGAAAGGTAAAACAATACCTGACAGTGCATGAAACAAAATGCCCTCTTTACGAAAAGCCCCACTAAAAATATACCTATGGATATTTACTCCATGAAGCAAGCCATAGAAGCTGGACAATAGCCCTGGAATCTCGTCTGCAGAAATACAGGGGAGAATGCGTAAGGCGTCATTGAGAAGGTAGAATATCAAACAGCGAGTTTAGGAGTGTGCACAATACAGAATGTTGTTCTAGACTTTGGGCAAAGTTCCAGGAATCTAGTCATAAGTCTAAATAGCATCACTGATTATTAGCACAAGTGATGCACTAGCAAGTCATTATGGTTAGGATAAGTTCAACAGTTTTGAGCGGATTCTTAATGAGTTAATTGATCTCATATCTGGGTGTAGGTAAGGTGACCCTAATGGACAACATGATAAGCACGAATTTCATGATAGCCTGTGTGTCACTTCAAGATTCTCCAGTCAAAACAACAAATGTGCTCCAATTCTATGTTAATTCTGATTTAGTAGAGTTGAATCAAGTAATAAAATGGAGAAGTGTGTGAGGCATCATCCAAAACCAGTAGGAAGTACTGGGAGGATCGAGGAACTTTTCACCAAGACAGAAGGATGTGTATGCCTTGTAGTCTTCACTCTCCATTAAATGGGACTCTCTGCAGCATGCTGCGAACCTCATCAGATGACATGATACCTTGTATTCCTCAATCTCCATCAAATGGGACTATTTGCAGCACTGTAACTGTGAATCTCATCAGAGAATACTAAGTGAGAGACAATACAAAAAAAAGCAAAAGGATATAATCAAAAGAAAACAAAGAGCACTTTCCCACTTTCCTACAGAACTGAAAACTCTAGTGTGAAAATCAGTGCTCAATGGGTAGGTTGAAATAATTTATACTGTGACCTTGAAATAAATATTGAAACCTCTTCTTCACAGATGACATTGTTCTAACAACACCAAACATTAGCCAAGCAGCACAAATGCTGGCTGACTTCGACGGAGAATATAGAAAGATAGGTCTACAGCTGAATCTCAACCAAACAATGTTCATGAAAAATGAACTAGTTCCAGAGGCCCCATTCACTCTCAATGAAATAAACATCTCTGAATGCAGCAGTTATGTGTACCTAGGTCGAGAAATCAACATGATGAATGACCTAAAACCTGAGCTGCACAGGAGGAAGAGAGCAGCATGGAATGCCTTCAAAGGCATCGAAGAAATAGCAAAAAGGACAAAGAACCTCCAGCTCCGGGCACATCTCTTCGACTCCACCATTCTCCCTGCATTAACATACACCTCAGAGACCTGGGCCCTGCAAAAGCAGGATGAAAATGCTATTTGGGTCTCCCAAAGAGGAATGGAAAGAGCTATGCTTGGAATATCACGCCTCACTCAAGTGAGAGAAGGAATCCAGAGTTCCGACCTCCATCACTGTTCCAGAGTCAGGGACGCTGGCTCGTTTGCCAAGGTGTCGAAACTCAGATGGGCTGGACATGTAATGCGATTTGGAGATGACTGCTGTACTAGAGCCATTACCGACTGGATCCCACAGGACGTCAAAAGATCACATGGCCGCCCACCTACAAGATGGTCAGACTTCTTCGTCAAGACCCTGAACAAATGGTCTGAGGCTCTTCATATTCCTGAATCAACCAGATGCCACTGGGTTACATTGGCACTTGATGAGTCAAATGGAAATGTTACTTGACAGCCACTCGAGCAAATTGATTAATAACAGGATGTCAAGTGATCAAGTGGTCAAGTGATTCAATAAATTATAAAATTAAAGATAGTGTACATGGGAACAAGAAGCAGAGGAATCTAAGAAAAGGAAAGTGTGTTTACTTAACTTTGGAGGGTGTTAGGAGAGGCACTTTTTCTTAATTTCTTATCAAATTCTGGAATACGCTATGGATCAATTGAAAACTTTTGCCAATATTGAAGAGTCTGAATGAGTTTGTTCCATTCTTGGATCACTGGTGGGTCAGAACTATTCTAGAGGAAGAAAATGGAGATATTTAGTCTTGAGAAAGCTGCCAAATTACTGCCCTTTTATACTTGCATGGGAATTTCGCCACAGGCCAAGAATCATGATTATCTTTACAGTTATCAGATTAGGAGTTATCCTGACTGGATACAGACATGGGGCAGAGCTGCTACTGGCTCTCACTGTGCCCAGCCACTCATGAGGTGCCCGGGAGGGATGGCAGGCTCTAGACCTGGCCCGTCACCCCAGCAGAGCCTCACAACAAGCCAGACGACCCCCCACTCCATGAGGACCTCCATTTTCCACATCCAGACTTCCCCTCATCAGAACTCCACGCAGCGGACCAGCCTATCACAGCTTGCGGCCATGCGGTTCATCAATAAATGCTGGATTTAGGGATGACTACAAGAATATGCTACCCGCACGGCAGAGCCTGGCAAGCTACCCGTGTCGTACTTGATATGCCAGATACCAGTAACCATTATAGACCTCATTCCCATGACCTGATGGAATGATTTGAGGCTCTTTATGTTCCTGGAGCAAGCAGGTGCCCTTGGGCCCTACTTGCATGAGACAGGTCATATGGAGATGTTACTGGTGCCCGCTCGAACAAATCGACGATAAATGGGAAGACAGTGACAGTGACAGGATTCATAAGCTTCTTCCTAGTAGGAATCTCAGGGACAATGTCACCAGAACAACTACATAGGCTTTTTCCTTCATTTTATCAATTATTTTCCATCCAAAGTCTCCTGATCTAGTTCCTACTGTACATATGAATAGAATTTGGGCTGTGCAGGACTAACATAGAGAAGAAAAGAGAGAGAGACAAAGACAGAGAGAGATTATGAACACTGGTATTGGTATTTGATCTCTGCTTATTATTCAACAGATAATCTGTAGAGTATAAAACAGAGGAGGTGAAATATTTGCTTTTGCAGTGTGAATTTTTAGACACATCCTTTTTCCAGAAGAAAACAATAGAATGTAGGAAGGCAGTTAAATCAACCCATTGTTTGCCATAAGTGTCAGGTATACACCCTTGGAACCAAATCTAGTGCAATGCTGTCTAAGGCATATAGAGTATCGCAAATCACAATTCTTCCATGAAATCCAGTGATAAATTCTCAATGCAAGAGGAATAAAAATAGAGGGAATGATGAATCTAGTATGGAAGAGATGGGGCGGGGACTTTTCTAGGCCTTGAAAGATAAGCAATATTCGAACATATGTGTGTACAGTCTTGCCTCCTGGCTGACAGAGCTGGCAGGCTCAGGGAGCTTTGGGAAGGAGGGTAGTGTGTGAGAGCTGCATCACCACATGAGTGGGCAGTGGACAAGATTCGAGAAAGCACTATAAAAACTGATTGGTGGTGGGCTATGGATGACTCACAGTCACCTGCTAAGGAGAGTGGGTTTACAATAGAGCAAGGGGGAGTGGTGGATGCCTCTGAATACAACATTCATAGGGAAAGTTCTGTTTTATGAAGAAAACCTAATCACTTACTGAAATACACTGTAGAGAGGCAAAAAAGTACAAGCAAGGAAATCTCTGGAGGGAATATGACACAAGCAGAGAGAGAGAAATTAAATCCTCTTTAAGAGAACAATAATTAAGAATAGCGAGTAGTATCTCTGTATGGAGATCACTTGATCACTTGAATCCCATTATTCATCGATTTGCTCGAGCGGGCGCCAGTAACATTTCCATTGGACCCTATCACGTGCCAATGTAGCCAAATGGCATCTGGTTGATTCAGGAATATGAAGAGCCTCAAACTGTTCCTTCAGGATCTTGACAAGGAAATCTGACCATCTTGTAGGTGGGCAGACCACGTGATCTGTCGGGGCATGCCGCGGGGTCCCGACAGTGCCGGGAAGCGAAGTTCCCTTCTACCTCCAAAGCCGGCGAGGAATGGATGAAAACTCAGGAATCCGATGCAGTTTTAAAAGGCTTTACTTATCACAGGTTCAGGCATACAAATCAGCAAAAGGAAAAGCCCGGTGCTTAGGATTCCAGACTAGAACCCCAGCCACGTGTAGGCCAAGATGGCAGTCACCACGTGTAAATGCCTTGTAAAAGGAGAAGAAGACAAGACTTCCAAGAAGGGTGAGCACTCACAAAGAGAGAGCCCACAAAGAAGTGCAGGAGAAAGGAAACAGGCTAGTTTTATACCCCTGCCACTCAGACCTTCCTCCCACTGATATGGAAAACAGGGAGGGTCAAATGCCCTTAGGTAATCCCTCCCTGCACCTCACCTAGGCCCTTTAGTATGCTAATGTTTTGAGCCAAGATCTGCCTGGAAATGCCTTTATAGGGTAGAGAAGTGGGTTTCTGAGATGGCATGTCTCTGTACCAAAGACTAATACTAATGCCAGTTAAATATTTCTCCAAGCCTTCACAAGTCTCTTCTACTTCATTGTATTTTTGTATTTTAGTTGCCTTTGGGTATATCAGGGAGCCATGCTTGTTTGCTTGGAAGCAAACAACATTTCTCTCTGATCTAATTACTTAGGGTCCTATGTGGCCAGGCTAATATGCTGGTAAGATCTAGCTAGTCCCACGAGATTGTGGTAGCATGGGAGAATATTTATACCAGCTAGTACAGCATACATGGTCAGATAAGCTGCCACATTTAGACTACCCCATTATCTGAAGTAATTTGCAGGCGGCAATGTCAGAGTAGATGCAGCGGCCCTTAGGAGTCCTGCAACAACAATCTTTTGATATCCCATGGGATCCAGTCAGTAATGGCTCTAATCCAGCGGTTGTCTCCAAATCGCATTGCATGTCCAGCCCATCTGATTTTCGATGCCTTGGTAAACGAGACAGCGTCCCTGATTCTGGAATAGCGACAGAGGTCAGAACTCCGGATTCCTTCTCTTACTTGAGTGAAGCGTGATATTCCAAGCATAGCTCTTTCGATTCCTCTCTGGGAGACTCGAATAGCATTCTCATCCTGCTTTCATAGGGCCCAGGTCTCTGAGGCATATGTTAATGCAGGGAGAACGGTGGAGTCAAAGAGATGTGCCCAGAGCTGGAGGTTCTTTGTCCTTTTAGCTATTTCTTCGATGCCTTTGAAGGCATTCCATGCTGCTCTCTTCCTCCTGCGCAGCTCAGGTTTTAGGTTGTTCTATCATGTTGATTTCTCGACCTAGGTACACATAACTGCTGCATTCAGAGATGCTTGTTCCATTGAGAGTAAAGGGGGGCCTCTGGAACTAGTTCACTTTTCATAAACATAGTTATCTTTAGATTTAGTTGTAGACCTATCTTTCCACATTCTCGGTCAAAGTCAGCCAGCATTTGTGCCTCTTGGCTAATGTTTGGTGTTATTAGAACGATGTCATCAGCGAAGTGGAGGTGGTGTAGTTGCCGACCATCTATCTTCACTCCCATTCCTTCCCATTCTAATTGTTGCATGATGTTCTCGAGGGTGGCACTGAAGAGTTTTGGTGAAATGGTATCACCCTGTCGAACCCCTCTTTTCACATTAATGATCACTTCTTTGTAGAATGGTGAGATCCCGGTGGTGAATCCATAATACAGCTCATGAAGGATCTTGATGTATTGGGTTTGAACACCCTGTTTGGCTAGGGCTTTTATGACTGCTTTAGTCTCCACAGAATCAAAGGCTTTCTGTAAATCAATGAACCTGAGACAGAGCGGCTTCTTGTACTCCCTACAAACCTCAATGAGCTTGGTTACTGTGTGGATATGGTTGATTCTGCTGAAGCCAATACACTAGCTCGGCTCTTCACACACTACCTGTCCGAATACAAGGTGCCCTCCCAATGGAAAACCAGCAGGACAGTTCTACTGTTCAAGAAGGGAGACATTCACAACATCAGCAAGTATCGCCCCATCTGCCTGTTGTCTGTTATCCACAAGCTGTTTACAGGAATCATCCTAGCAGGATTATCAGAACACTAGATAAAGGACAACCATGCCATATGGAGATATGATATACTTATAATTCTAATACTACATGATTTTAGGTTTTAAATTTTCTCTTATTTCTCACCTAATCAATTGGTATATATGATATATAATTCCTCTTATATTATATGATCATCCCTGTTCCATATGTAAGCACATGCATAAATACACCCATATATGTACATAAGGCATAACAAATGTTACAGCAATGTGAGGAACATGTCCTCCCTTAAGCACAATGCTAATATAAAAAAGCCTGAATGTCTAGCATACAGTGGAGCTTTCAACAATAAAGGAAAGTATAGTTTGTTCTAAAAGAGAAAGTACTGAGCCTGATTTGGCGATGGATTAATGTCAATAACAAATTAATAACTAAAAAGACTCTGAAAAAAGTATATAAAATTCAATGCTTCCTGGTAGTCCATGGGGAAAAAAGCAATTAGTACAGAACTAGTGATGTTTAACTTAATCCAATCACAAGAATATGTGCTTGATATACTCATTTACATATCAATTTGATACTGACTATATATTCAATTAGCCTCAGGAAGTTTTCATTTATCTCAGGAAAAAAAGTGAAATTGTAGACAGGAAATTGAAGATTGTAAAATAACAAATTTATCAACTAACTTTGTTTTCTTTTTTTGTTTCTTTATTTTTGGGCCCCACACAGCTGTGCTCAGAGCTTATTCCTGGCATTACTGGTCAGTGATCACTCCTGGCAGGCACGGACACCATACGGAGTGCTCAGGGCCTTTTATTATTGGGCGGGGGCGGGCGCGCTCAATGTTCAAAGGTAGATTCCTCTTGGGCCTCAGATGCTTAACTGTATATGATGCTGAGATTTCGAAAGGGTCACAAGCATGTGAAGCTCCGCAGGCTTTGGCTATCTCTCTCCACCTTTAAGCTATTTACTGGATCACTTGATCACTTGACATCCCATTATTCATCGATTTGCTGGAGGCGGGCACCAGTAACGTTTCCATCTGACCCTATCATGTGCTAATGTAGCTCAATGGCATCTGGTTGCTTCAGGAATACAAAAAGCCTCGAACTGTCCATTCAGGGTCTTGACGAAGAAGTCTGACCATCTTGTAGGTAGGCGGCCACGTGATTTTTTGACATCCCGTGGGATCCAGTCAGTAACGACTCTAGTCCAGTGATCGCTATTTACTAAAACAAATATAGCCCAGCGGGTAGGGCGTTTGACTTGCACGCGGCCTGCTTGTGCCGGCTCTGGGTTCGATTCCCGGCATCCCATATGGTCCCCGAGCACCGCCAGGGAGTAATTCCTGAGTACAGAGCCAGGAGTAGCCCCTGAGCATTGCCGGGTATGACTCAAAAAAGCAAAAAAAAAAAAAAAAAGGATCGAGTTCATGAGAGCTTAATTATCTGCCTCAGTATTATTTAGTATTAATCAGATTTATACCTAGGTAATTCATAAATGTTTATAAAAGTTTCAAAAATAATAAGAGTATTGATGTAAAGGGTTAGAATCTCAAACAATAACAGAATGAACAAGAATAAGTACAACATATACAATTTATAATTACAGACAAATAGAAAAGCAATGAATAACCTAAAGATGGAAAATAACGTTACAGTAATGATATAAATTGAATTCATGGGCAGTTTTCAAAGTAAGGTCACATTATATAAATTGGATATCTTTCAAAGATATTGCTAATATTATGTGCTAGAGCAATATGTGAAGAGTAATCGCTTCTTCAAGTCTTAAAGGAAGCCATAAGTTTAGAGGAGCTTCTTCTTTCATCTATATGGATCGGTAACTGGTCAAGCAAATTTTGAGCACCAGAAGTAAAAGGAGTGTGTAATGGGAGGAACTCATGATATAGTCTTTCTAAGTACGCTCAATCCATGTGCTGCTTTTTCCCTTCCCCCAAGTACAATTTCAAGAGTCTGACACACTCAAGTTAAGTGAAAATATTTTAGTTAAGCTAAATTTGAATTCTAGGAAATTTTCAATTTTGTGGTAAAACTCAACAAAATGGTACAGACGGACATCAAAGTATCCAAAAGAACTGACAATTATTAGCATTTCCTTTCATTCTTATTTCATATAATTAAAATAAAGGACATTTTTCAACATTTAATCACTGTATCATTGTCTTCCCATTCATCATCTATTGGTTCGAGTGGGGACTAGTAACATCTCCATATGTCCTGTCTCATGCTACTAGAGCCCAAGGGCACCTGTTTGCTCCAGGGACATAAAGAGCCTCAAACCATTCCATCAGATCATGGGAATGAGGTCTAAAATTGTTACTGGTATTTGGCATATCAAATACGACACGGGTAGCTTGCCAGGCTCTGCCATGTGGGTAGCATACTCTTGTAGTCATCTATAAACCCAGCATTTATTTATGAACTGCGCGGCCTCAAGTGGTTGCGTGAGCCGGGCTGTGATAGGCTAGTCTGCTGGGTGGAGTTCTGATGAGGGGGAAGTCCGTATGTGGAAAATGGCGGCCCTCATGGAGTGGGGGGTCATCTGGCTTGTTGCAAGGCTCTGCTGTGGTGGCGGGCCAGGGCTAGAACCCGCCATCCCTCCTGGGCGTCTTGTGAGAGGCAGGATATAGGGAGAGCCAGTAGCAGCTCTGCCCCATGTCTGTGAGTCTCTTGTTCTTATAGACTCGAAAAAAACATGGGTTACAGATTAAAGTAAGACTGTTAAAAGGCTGCCAGATGGTGGCATCTGACTTGTGTATAAAATTTTATATATACTTTTTATATTGAATCATAAGATTTAATACTTACAGATTTTTTTATCCACTGCCATCTTCTAAAATCTATATAAATATCTGATATGGCTTGTTAAAATACTATCTAATTAAAATTTAAAGATAAAAAGTACTATATGATACTTAGAAGAATGTCCCAGTTTAATAATTAAGTAGTTACATAATTCTGGATCAAGCAGGTGTTTTATCTCATCTGCTCTACAAAACGCAAGAATATCTTATCTACAGAAGATGACTTGAAATAGTATAAATATTCACCTCCAAAGAGTTTTTTATTTTTTAAATGGCACTGGCTCAAGTACTTACATAGATATAAAATATTAATTTAGTCACATCCCACAGAATATGGGAAAAGCCTAGTTTCCATATGAGAACACTGATGGAGTCATTCCATTCTTCCCTCGCTACAGATTCTAACCTAAAAGGCACTACCTGAGTCAAACGTTCAGTATATCCTATTAACAGTGGAACCAACTTTTTAATTTATTTGATACTTATTTTAATTAAAGTTTATTACATTTTATTCTTATTTCATTTATTAGGTTTCTTTTTTATCTTCTATGGATAATTTAGTTAAATAGCCCATATTTGAGTGCTAAAGAAAAGCAAACAGTCTAGATGAGCCAATTTTAACACAGAAGAGCTTTTTGCATTCATAAACACAGACACCTTTATGTTTTATAACAAATATGGTGAACACTGATATCATACTGACAGCACCCTCTCCATTCTAGACCGTAATAGTGTTTTCACCCATTACACTACTGCCTTCACATACGCAGTTTCTAATATCCTGAGTCCCTTACTTCCTACTATGTGATATCCTATCTGCAGATGTTCTTAATCATAGAACCAAGAGTCAACTAAAATCAACTAAATTCATAAGCCTTCCTTCACATAGTCTTGGGAAGCAAACCTGTAAACAGCATTTCCACGGTCTTATACACAATCACAAATAACTATGAAAAGTCTGCAATGAATGTTTCTCATTGATCAAAGGCTTTTCATGAAATGTTCTAGTAATTTGATTCTAAATTTACAATCTTGTCAGTAATCTGTAGTTTTAAAAATAAAGAACATGTAAAGAAACCTAAATCTAAACAAAGTAACAATATATTGAAATAGTATTTTTCCTAATATAAAAACATAAATATCAAACATAATAAAGAAGCTGATTTATATATTGCCTGTGCTATTGTCAGGATTACAATAGCTGGAGGAAAATAAAACATGGAGCTCTGGGGCTGGAGCGATAGCACAGTGGGTAGGGTGTTTGCCTGGCATGTGGCCAACCTGTGTTTGATCCCCAGCATCCCATATGGTTCTGTGAGCACCATCAGGAGTAATTCCTGAGCTAAGAGCCAGTAGTAATCCCTGAGAATTGCCAGGTGTGACCCAAAAAGCATAAACAAACGAACAAAAACCATGGAAATGAAGGTTCACAAATAGGCTAGAAGAGAGAATAGAGAAAAACACCTTTTCCATTTAAGAAAAGGATGATGGTAAGAGTAGATTAGAAAAGGTTATGTACCGATGTTAGATCTGTTGTAGTACACAATAATATTGAATCAGCAATGGAAACTCCATCAAACATTCTTGGGCTGAACATAGGTTTAAATATTCTTTCTGGTATTTTGGAGTACCCATGTATACTGACTTTGAAATTCCCTAATAGATCCTGGAATTTTTGAGCAATCATCTGTATTGACTCCTCGATAAGTAATGGGAAAGTGTGTCCTGATCCTGATTTGTGTAAAATAAACCATTTCCCCTTTAATCATAGGCTATAACCATATCACATCTCGTCAAATTATGGGGCAATGCTTACTGTGGTTAATAGTGAATGCTGTTAATTGACCAACTGGAAAATGTAGGGTTTTATTTCCATTTATTTTTGTTCATTTGTTTTGGAGCCACACCTGGGGTTCAGCAGTTCCTTCTAGCTCTGCACTCAGGAATTACTCCTGGTGGTGCTCAGAAATTAAACAGGATGCCGGGATTAAACCTAGGTTGGCTGTCTGCAAGGCAAACAGCTTAACCTGCTCTACTATCTATATTCCGGGCCCTGAAATTAAGTTTTAAGATATAAGTGGGGTCTTCATCTTTGAGTCACTTGTCACAGACCAGAGGTCCTCTTCCACTGCAGTGAACTCAGAATGAAACTTCCCTTCATCTCTCCTACTTCGACCTCACACTCTCGTGGAGTTGGGTGGATGTGGTATAACAAGAGCATCCCCATCCTCAACTGCTAGTTGACAGCTTCCACGCCGGAAACAGGACTTGCCGTATTTAATTTACCCTGCCTGCACCACCACGCACGCTGCCCTATTTTTCTAATGCAACCACACATTGTTACTTGTAACTTAAGGTCTGCTTTATATTGACTAGGCTCACACCACTGTAATATGTTCCTTGACATACACATTTTCACTTTATTTTGTTGTAAATCTGCAGAAATGTGTATAAAGTACACAAGTTATTGAAAATTGCTTACATTAAAAAATGTAAAATTAACAGGCTTGAGCTATCAGAGATAGAGGTAAATCTAGGGAAAATTTTGCATAAATCCTAGAAATAAAGACTAGACCTTTTGTGTTATTTATAATAATTAGAACAACTTATAACAAAGCAGAGAAATTAATCTTAGAAACAAAGGTGCATTTACAAACTATCATATTGTATTCATAACAATCAGCACATACACGTGCATGATTTAAATGAAGGTTCAGATTGTGTGTTACTATGGTAATTTTCTTTCTTTTATTTTGGTGAACTCAGCAGTGCTCAGGGTTTACTCTTAGCTTGTGCTCAGTTATGTCTCTGGTGTTCTCATGGCCCAGGATCAAATCTGAGTCGGAAGACTGCAAGAAAAGTGTGTAACTCCTTTTCCATAGTTCTAGCACCCACTTTGTTTTTTAGTTTGAGGGCGCCCCTGCCTGTGCTCAAATTTACTCCAATCTTTGTGCTCAGGGTCCTCTCCTGGCAGTGCCTGGAAGATCATACACAGTGCCACAGATTGAATTAGTTCTGCTCACATGCAAGGTAAGCGCCTTATTTACCCTAATGTAGCTCTAGCCATGTGGCACCACTGATGGGAATTTTCAGGACAAGCCATGAAAGTCCAAATAATGTTGCAACCCCACTTAGGAACAATATATTGACTTCCTTATATTCAAAACATACCACAGCTCCAAATTCAAATGTGTTAGAAGTAATGCTAGCAAGTTTAATTTTCATAAAGTTTATTTTAAGCTCTTTGAAAAGTTGCTCAACAGCCGTAATAAAAAGCACTTGGACATAATGAAGCTATTTAATTTAAGCTGTCGAAGACTTTTAAAAGGATTAATCTGAATTTTTGCATTAAGTTTTCTCCTACTTGTTACATTGACTTCATTATTTCCGTTCTATAAAATAACTGGTCTTATAGAGTTTTGATTTTTAGGCAATAATCTTCCCTATATCACAGAAAAGTAGTCTTTCATTTTTTGCAATTTGGGAGAATGTTTTATTCAATGTAGACGAATGTGTGTCTTGTACTCTCATATTGGTCAACTTAGAAACTATGTCTGACCTTTACACTGTTTTAACTTTAATGTGTGTACTAGCATGTTAAAGTATGTTAAAGTAAATACATGCTCACTACCTTTTTTAAATAAATAAGTACAACTGGGCAGGGACAGAATTTTTTAGAAAAGACCTAAAAAAGGTCGGGTTAGCACAAGCTATAGAATTTCCCTCTGAGGTTTTAGAGAGAATTGGCAGAGGACATATTTTGCCAGCTGAGAATTAGTATTTTTGGAGACATGAGCTTAGACATTAGACATTAGGAAAAAGAACTAGATTTGGGGAACAAGCAATTTTTACTTGATATATCAAAAATAGCTGGTCTCCCCCATGGAGGTGGGAATGATGTGTTTAGGGCTTACTGCTGCTCAGTGTTCAGGGTTCAAGCACAGCAGTAATCAAGGGGCCACATGAGGTGTCGGTTGTTATAAAACTTCATTAGATATTTCTACCACATGGTAGAGTCATTCTTTTGCAGTTCCTTATGAACAAAAAAAAACCTTAAATGGAAATTAATAATTTGTTGAGAGCAAAATGTTAATAGTTACTTTTCCTTGTATAGCTTGCTTCTTAATTCTATAAAATACATAAACATCAACAATATTTTCATAGTAATACTTAACACAATTCTCCTAATACTCCAGACTGTACATGTTAGTGAAAATAAATGGCCCTTTCACAATGAACTGAAAAGCCTATTTTAAAAACTGAGGAGCCAGAGAATGATTATCCTAGAGCCTGCTTATGTTTACTAATTTATAATTACTTTTAACTTATTAACATCGTACCTTTTGGAAGGGAAAATAGGTTGAAGATGTAGTCAAACATATTAATGGACTACTTTACCTGTTAAACTTGCTAACACTTTCTTTTCTATGCAGAATTCCATATTTTTTGATCCTTGACATATCTACTTTCCTTTGCTTCTCACTTGCCAAAAGCCTGTCAGAACTTCAAGGATTGACTACATTTTATCTAGTCTATCTGCTGAATAGTTTAGGAGAGAGTGACGTCCTTCATATTCCATCCGAACACAATCTGCTTTACATGCTCTTTCTCCATGAGTTCACTCATATCAATAAATTTTTCAGAGCAGAGTATAACAGATGATGAGTAAATAATTAATAAGGGATGGAGTGGGTAAATAAATAGATGACCTGAATGAAAATGCCGTTAGTTAGCAGATGGAGGAACACAATGGACCATGGTAGAAATAAATAGTGACGTGAGTAAGAAATAACAAAGTGACAAACAAAGATTCTCGAGAACCAAATCCAGGTATGTGAAAAGGAATCAGTATATGTTAATAATCAGATAATGGAACGATTCCTATTTCAGATTTATATTTTGTAAAAAACATTAATAAAACCTTTTATTATTCTGGTCCACATTGCATCATTATAATTCTGATAAAAACATATATAGTGAGGAAAGAAATGTTTACCTTTGAAGTGAATGGACTCTGATAATGCACAGTAATTTTATTTAATAAAAAAGGGAGAAACCAATCCACTTGACAGTACTCTAACAGTGGGAAAACATGTCATTCCACGCCCTGTTTCCAAAAGATCGGATAGCTGTAATTGGCCCGAAAGTGTGCATTCTATAGTTCTCTGTGCAAGATTTTTTGAGCTAAAAGATCAAGCTGCATACATATGGCTATTCTATTTTCTAAAGCTAGAACATAACAGAGATGTTTTCACAAGAGAAGAAATACTCGACGGCTATACATCTACGTTTATAGACCAGTCAGTCTTCCAAGAACAGAATCAGTTATTGAAAATGTATTTTGAGTTCCAGGTTAATAATAATACGTCCCGGCTCCCTGCCTCCTTTCCTCAGAACCAGTTGTCAAAATAGAGGAGAGTAAGTTCAGAACAGAAATGGAGAAGGATCATGAGTATCGTGCCAAGCCTGTCTCCACGACCAGAATAAATTCTGATACAGGCAGTGGAGCCTTCCCCATGGCGCTATACCCATATTTCCGTTTCATCTTTATTGCCACAGAAGGAAGAGTTTGGGATGACAAAGGTCTGAGGCTAGAAATTGCCCTAAACCTGATAAATGGCAGGGCATGAAGGGAGAGCTAAGGGGCCAGGGTTCTAGTAAAGTTATCAGAATTAACCGTAAATACTCTAGCGTTTCCTACCAGGTATGAAGGGAGAAATAAGAGCCAGGGTTCTAGCAAAGTTATCAGAATTAACCGGAAATACTCTAGCATTCCTACCAGGTGTTTCAAGACTGTAGAAGAAAAAAATTATATGAAATAACTAATTTTCAGAACAGGAGAGGCAGTGTCAGAATAGGGGATAAGACTTAAATCTAATACTTAGAAAAAAAATTCAGACTCATATATAATCCTAGGACATTTTCAAGGTCAAAACTATTTTTCTAAGAAATATAGTAAGATATTAATTATCCATTTTCTAACAAATGTGCAGTGTTTCTTTCCAAACTCTGAGATATTTTGTATATATATATATATATATATGTGTGTGTGTGTGTGTGTGTGTGTGTGCATATATATATATATACATATATATTCCACCTCTGATCATACACTCTTCTTAGTCTACATATCATTTTCCTCTCCCCTAAATTTATGGTTCCTCATATTTCACTTACAGAGATTGATTTGAATTTACAGAGAGGTTTTTTCGTTTTTACCTTTCAGCTTTGAAAAATGACTTCTTTAAGTAATTCTTCCACTCCCAAATATTTATTCTTTTCTAGCAATAATAATCTCAATTTTGCAATATGTTACTGAAGCTGACTCAAGAGTTAGAATCACTGGAAGCTTGAAGATCCATCTGATTAGGGATATTCAAAGAAACTCAATTAAGAGGATGGAAGCCTTCGTCTAAAATCTTGATTTGTGGTCACAAAGGGGCAATGCCATCAAGGACCAGCCCTTGAATGAATTTATCCATCACCCTGGTAATCACTAGTCTCTTACTCAAACTTCCTAAAAAATGAGCATCCCTATATACTCCTTATGAAAACCCCTTTTTATATCCAGAAAGAAGACTGAATTTTTAGGATAGGATGACTGTTACACCTGATTACATATGTCATATATAAATGTATATCATATATATTATGTTATACATAACATATTTATATATGTTATATACATAACATATTTATATATGTTATACATAAATAGCATACACATATACACATATATCACAAACCTTCTTTCTCTAAAAAATTCTTCTTCAAGTGGAAACACCCAAATTTGGATTTAGTATCATCAATTAGGTATTGTCTAATTAATCAATGTTTCTCTAATTGAACAGAACTTCAGCTTTCTTAGAAAAATTTTAGAATAAAAATAATCTACAAATACATGTGAAGATATACAATACTCCAGGCTTAGTTCTTGAAAGATAGAACAGAACCACTGTGACTCCACTTGCAAATTAAGTGAGGAAGAACCCCAAGAGTCTGAGTGCAGATTCCAACCCCAAAACACACAGAAGGGGCCTAAGCAATACCACAGCAGGAACAGCAATTGCCTTGCACATGGCTGACAAGGGTTCGATCCCCGGCATCCCATATTATCCCCTGAGCTCCACCAGGAGTAATTCCTGAGCAAAGAAGCCAGGTGTAACCCCAAAGAGATGCCAGGTGTAACCCACCCATAAAAACCAAACCACAGTCACTCCCCACCAGGTGCGTTCCCATGGCAGGCAGCCCCCGAGGCAACCCCTTCCAGCATAAAGAGCTGGGGCTTTGCGAAGGGGGCCAAGCCACACCCAGCTTTTTGGATCTTCCACTGGACTACCTCCACCATGACCCCCTGACTCCAGAACCACCCAGCGACACTCCAAAATTCAAAGGCGCGCAGACACGCTATCTACCTGAGATACAACTGAGAATTTGCCCCTACATTCTATGTTATACATCGCTAACTTCAAAGTAATTCAGGCACCTACTAACTCTATTTGCTAGACACCCAACACACATTTTGAACCTACGATAGTCATTATGGTAAAGCAATGCAGAATTATTTCAAGCTCTACAATTGAAGTCACTAATACAGATGAGTCAAGCAATAACGATGAGCTATATAACCTCTCTGAAAAGGAATTTCGATAGGAACTGTTAAAGATTCACAAGGAACTCAAAGAAACATTGAAAGACAAAGTCAATAAAATACAAGAGGACATGAGAGCACAATTGAGTAAATTTCAGAGCAAAGTACAAGCAGAAATGACAGTTATTAAAAATGAGGTAAGTGAACTGAAAAACACAGGGGAACGCCTTCAAAGCAGAGTAACAGCTACTGAAGAAAGAATTAGTGATTTCAAAGACGAGGTTCAGAGATTCTGTAGACAACACCAGAAGATGGAGAAAAGACTCAAAATCAACGAACAGACTACCAGAGAAAATCGAGATGAAGCCAAAAGGAACAACATACGCATCATTGGGGTCCCAGAAGGGCAAGAAGTAAACCTTGATGAAGAAGAAGCTGTCAAAGCCATCATCGCAGAGAAGTTCCCTGAAGTGAATAAAGCATGCTCCCAGATACAGGAGGCCCATAGGATACCAGCTAAAAGAAACCCCAATAAGAATACTCCAAGACACATCTTTATTAAAATGACAAAAAACGATAAACAGAGATAGAATACTGAAAGCAGCAAGATCAAAGAAGGAAATCACAAACAAAGGAGCATCCCTGAGATTTACAGCTGACTTCTCAGATGAAAGACTCCAAGCCCGAAAACAATGGTGGGATATTGTGAAAAGACTCAGTGAACGTCAGGCTTCACCAAGAATTCTTTACCCAGCTAGACTTACTTTCATATGTGAAGGAAAGATACACAACTATACAGATAAACAACAACTCAGGAAATTCATAGACTCAAAACCAACTTTAAAAGAAGGATTGAAAGATCTATTGTAAAATAACACAACCCAAAACCACAACAAATTTAAACAGGAAGATGGCACAAAATCCAATGACAATAATATCTCTCAAGGTCAACGGTCTAAGTGCACCAATTAAGAGACATAGGGTGGCAAAATGGATTAAAAAAACTGAATCCAATATTCTGCTGCCTAAAAAAAAACACAGCTGAATAGTCAGAGCAAACACAGACTCAAAGTCAAAGGCTGGAAGACCATTCTCTACGCAAACAACTCCTCCAAAAGGTGGGTGTGGCCATACTCGTGTGTCTGACAATATAGACTTCAGGCTGAAAAAGGTTAAAAAGGGACAATGAAGGCCATTTCTTAATAATTAAGGGGTATGTATACCAGGAAGAAATCATACTACTAAATATATATGTGGCAAACGAGGGGCCAGCAAAAATATAAAATGATTATTAATAGATCTCAAAGAAGACATTAAACAGTAGCAGTCTTCAACACTGCCTTATTGACTATGGATAGATTGAAGAGACTGAAACTCACCAGGGAAATACTGGACCTGAAGAAAGAAATAGAAGAGAACTGGTTGATTTATACAGCATTTTTCATCCCAAAAAAGCTGAATACACATTTTTTCCAGTGCACATGGAACATTCTCTAAGATAGACCTTATACTGAGCCACAAAGCATACCTCAACAAAATAAAAAAGATAGAAATTGTGTCGACTATCTTTTCAGATCATGATGCACTGAAAATAGTAGTTAACCATACACAGAAGAAGGGAGTCAAACCAAACACCTGGAAACTGAAAAGCTCACTGCTGAACAACAAATGAGTCATAGAAGAAATCAAACAGGAAATCCAAAGATTCCTGGAAACAAATGACAATGCAGATATCAACTATCAGAACTTGTGGGACACAGCAAAAGCTTTGTTAAGAGGAAAGTTCATAGCTCCGCAAGCAATCACCAGGAAACAAGAAAGGGCCCACATAAATAACCTGACCTCACACCTGAAAATATTAGAAAAAGACCAACAAAAGAAGCCCAACCCAGGCAGAAGGAAGGAAATAATAAAACTTAGGGAGGAAATCAATGAGCTGGAAACCAAAAAAAAAAAATCCAAAAGATTAATGAAACCAAGAGCTGGTTCTTTGAAAAATTAAACAAGATCTACAAGCCACTGGCAAGACTTGTAAGGACAGGGAAAGACAGAACCCAAATAAAAGAATCAGAAATGAAAATGGTGACATCACAACAGAAAAGACAGAAATTCAAAAGATCATCAAAGATTACTTCGGGAACCTGTATGCCACGAAACATGAGAACCTAGAAGAAATGGATAAATTCCTGAAGTCCTATAACCTCCCACAGCTGAAACAAGAAGACGTCCAATACCTGAATAAGCGTATCGCCATTAAGGAAATTGAAACAGTAATTAAAAGTCTGCCCAAACATAAAAGCCCAGGTTCAGATGGGTTCACGAGCGAATTCTACCAAACCTTTAGGAGGACCTACTGCCTATCCTGTTCAAGCTCTTCCAGGAAATAGAAGAAACAGAAACACTCCCAAACAGCTTCTACGAGGCAAACATCACCCTGATACCCAAAGCAGGGAGAGACAACAAAAAGAAGGAAAATTACAGACCAATCTCCTTGATGAACACAGATGCTAAGATCTTCAACAAAATACTAGCAAACAGAATCTAAAGACTCATCAAAAGATCATACATCATGACCAAGTAGGATTCATCCCGGGAATGCAAGGATGGTTCAACATTCTCATATCAATCAACATAATACATCATATCAATAAGAGAAAAACCCTTACCACTCCGTGGGGGCCTGCCATTTTCCACATCCAGACTTTCCTCTCATCACAACTCCACCCAGCAGACCAGACTACCACAGCCTGGATCATTAACAGCCACCCTGCAGCAGTTTTTTTTTCAATCCGGCCTAAGTATGCTGAACCAGAGACTCTCAGACATGAGGCAGAGCTGCTACTTGCTCTCCCTGTGCCCAGCCGCTCATGAGGTGCCCGGGAGGCATGGCGGGTTCTAGCCCTGGCCTGCCACCCCAGCAGAGCCTTACAACAAGCCAAACCACCCTCCCCACTCCATGGGCCTGCCATTTTCCACATCCGGACTTCCCTCTCGTCACAACTCCACCCAGCAGACCAGACTATCACAGCCCGGATCATCGACAGCCACCCTGCAGCAGTTTTTTTTTCAATCCGGCCCAGCTATGCTGAACCAGAGACTCTCAGACATGGGGCAGAGCTGCTACTTGCTCTCCCTGTCCCCAGCTGCTCATGAGGCACCCAGGAGGCATGGGGGTTCTAGCCCTGGCCTGCCACCCCAGCACCTCACAACAAGCCAGACCACCATCCCCCACTCCATGGGGCCCGCCATTTTCCACATCTGGACTTCCCTCTCATCACAACTTCACCCAGCACACCAGACTATCACAGCCTGGCTCGCACGGCCGCTAGCGGCTGCGTGGTTTCTCAATAAATGCTTTATCTAGAGGTGACTACAACAGTTGCCACCCACACGGCAAGCCTGGGAAGCTGCTCGTGCAGTATTTTATATGCCAAATACCAGTAACATTTATATTAGGTCATTCCCGTGACCTAATATGATTGTTTGAGGCTCTTTATGTTCCTGGAGCGGGCAGATGCCTTTGGGTTCTACTGCATGAGACAGGACATATGGAGATATTGCTGGTGCCCGCTCTAGCAAATAGATGATTAATGGGAAGATAGAGATAGTGATAGTGATAGTGATGATCCTATCATAGAAGCAAAAAAGCATTTGACAAGATCCAGCACCCATTCATGATAAAACCCTCCAGAAAATGGGAATTGAAGGAAGCTTCCTCAAGATAGTCAAAGACATCTACCAAAAGCCCACAGCAGTATCATTCTCAATGGGGAAAAAATTTGAAAGCCTTCCCATTAAGATCAGGAACACGACAAGGTTGCCCTCTCTCACCTCTTTTGTTCAATATAGTACTGGAAGTTCTCGCCATAGCAGTCAGAGAAGAAAAGGACATTAAGGGCACCCAGATAGGCAAGGAAGAAATCAAGCTATCATTTTTTGCAGATGACATGATTTTATACTTAGAGAACCCTAAACTCTTGACCCAAAAACTCTTAGAAACAATAGATATATATAGTAGAGTGGCAGGGTACAAAATCAATACCCAAAAGTCGGTGGCTTTCCTATAAACAAATAACAAAAGAGAAGAAAGGGATATTAAGAAATTGATTCCATTCACAATTGTACCACAGAAAATCAAATACCTAGGAATCAGCTTAACCAAGTGTTTAAAGGACTTATACAAAGAGAAATACAAGACACTGCTTCACAAAATAAAAGAGGACACGAGGAAATGGAAATACATTCCCTGCTCATGGATGGGGAGAATTAACATTGTCAAGATAGTAATACTCCCTAGAGCTTTGTACAGATTCAATGCGGTTCCTATAAGGATACCCATGACATTCTTGAAAGAAATTGACCAAACACTCCCTGAAATTCGTATGTAATAATAAACCCCCACGGATAGCCAAAGAAATCCTTGGGAAAAGAAGATGGGAGGCATCACCTTTCCTAACCTCAAACTGTACTACAATGCAGCAGTAATAAAAACAGCGTGGTACTGGAATAAAAAACAGACCTGTGGATCTATGGAATAGAGTTGAGTATCCTGACACCCACCCTCAAAGACATGATCAGTTAATCTTTGATAAAGGTGCAAAGAGTCCAAACTGGAGTAAGGGAAAGCCTCTTCAACAAGTGGTGCTGGGAAAACTGGACAGCTACATGTAAAAAAATGAATTTGGACCTGTGTCTAACACCTTGCACAAAAATCAGATCAAAATGGATTAAAGATCTCAATATCAGACCTGAAGCCATAAAGTACATTGAAGAAAATATAGGAAAAACCCTCCACCACATTGAAGCTAAAGACAACTTCAAATGCGAAACACCATTAACAAAGCAATTAGAAGAAAACATAAACATATGGGACTACATGAAACTAAAGAGCTTCTGCAACTCAAAAGAAACAGTGACTATGATACAAAGGCAGTCCACAGAATTGGAAGGAATATTTCCCAAATACCCACCTGATAAGGGGTTAATATCCAGGATATATCAGGCACTGGTACAGCTATATAAGAAGAAAACAGCCAACTCCATAAAAAAACGGGGAGAGTGATGAACAGAAACTTTGACAAGGAAGAAATTCGAGTGGCCAAAAGGCATATGAAAAAATGCTCATCATCACTAATCATCAGAGAGATGCAAATCAAAACAACAATGAGATATCACCTCACACCACAGAGACTGGCCCTTATTCAAAAGGGTAAAAGCAACAAGTGTTGGCGTGCATTGTTGGTGGGAATGTCAACTTGTACAACCTTTCTGGGAAAACAATATGGACATTCCTCCAAAGACTAGAAATTGAGCTCGCTTTTGACTCAGCCATACCACTCCCTGGGAATATACCCTGGGAAGAAAAAAAAACACACAGCGAAAACACAATCCGCACTTTTATTTTCATAGCAGCACTATTTACAATAGCCAGAACCTGGCAACAACGAGTATGCCTGAGAACTGATGACTGGATAAAGAAACTGTGGTACATCTACACAAAGGAATACTATGCAGCTGTTAGGAAAAATGAAGTTATGAAATTTGCCTATAAATTGATGGACATGGAAAGGATCATGTTCAGTGAAATTAGAAGGAAAGAGAGAGACATAGAATGACTGCATTTATTTGCATGACATAAATATATCAGGTGGTCTTACCAAAAGTGGAAATTACTGCAAACATGAGGGAGTCAGAGGTTAGGTAAGACAGAGAAGGAAACATGTGTGAATAAATGTCGAAAGGGCTGATACCAACATAGAACTGAGCATTAAATACAGGCAAAAAAATGCACATGATGGCTTCCAAGTGTATGTAGTGCAACCCACAATGTGTAGGAGAAGGAAGGGAGAGAGGGGAGAAAGAAAAGAGATAAAGAGCCTGTCATTTAGGCAGGCTATGGGAGGGTGAGGGAATTGGGGACATTGGTGGTGGGCTATGGGCACTGGTGGAGGGCGGGTGCTGGAACACTATGTGACCGAAACCTCCAAACATGAACAACATTGTAATTGTATATCTCATGGTAGTATAATAAAGTATTTAATTAAAAAAAAATCACAGAGGAGGAGTTAAGCCGCTCCTAGATATATGGATGTTTTCTTACTCCCTCCCCTGTGGCCTGTTTTGGAACAATGTTCACATTGTAACCTTCAATGTCTAAACAGGATTAGCCAATTAACTGCTTGGCTTGGGTATGTACATCGGCTTTGCTTTGATGGAAAAATTAGGGACATGACATATGTTCCATTTGACATATGTTCTAAAGCAAAATGAATAAAGGAAGAGTCGCCCAGGGCTCGAGGTTCCAGGCACAGGAAGTGGTCCCAGCACGCAGCCCCTCAGTGCTGAGTCCTTTGTATATGGGTGTTTCTGTGTGTGAATAAACTTTGAAAACATCTGCTCTGTTTCTGTATGACTGTAGTCAGTCGAGCCCGGCAAGGGGCCACTTAACAGTTATAAACACTGAGAACACAGCAAAAAAAAAAAAGACAAAAATTCCTGTCCTGGGAAACTTATACTCTAGCTATGGAAATCTTAGTAAATGAAAAAAGATATAAGATCTAGAATATATAGAGCATTAGTGACAATAATGGGGATTATGATGTAGAATAAGAATCCTAGGGTATAGAAAACTGGGAGTGCATATATATATATATGTATATATATATGTATATATATATATTTCCTTCACTTTAAAAAATTTAATTTCACTCAACTTTAGTTTGGGGGCAACATACATCTGGCTTGGGGTTCACTCCTGGTGGTGTTCCAGCTGTCAATTCACCCTGGAAACCAAATCTCGGTATCCCACATGCAAAGTGTGCAATTTAGCCTGATGACCTACCTCCCAGGCCAGGACATTTTCATTTCACATAGGCTGGCCAAGAAAGGCTAAAGATGATATTATAAAGAGGTGATGAGGATCAGAATTTTGTTTTTATTAGCTTAAATTAAATTTGTATGAACATAATGCTCATGGCAAAGAATAATGACTTAATACATATAGTTCATACTTTTATTCAGACCACCTTCCAAATACGGCCAAAGGCGCAACTTCAGACTTGAAAAGAAATTCTTCCTCATTTCCATTATCTATTGAAAAAACAGCTGTGGGGTATAAGACATTCTATTCTATTCTCTATTCAATTCCATGTGTCTGAGCTCAGTCATCCAAGATTATTTCCTACTTTCAAATTACTATTGCATCTTCATTCTTATAAGAATCCCTGAGTGGCGAACAATACAACTGTTGGGAGAAAAGAGCTCTCCAGTTTCCTAGTGTTGGGAATCCAATATGGACAATGAAAAAGTATTCTATTCCTGCCGAGTATTCGGTACAAAATACAACTAGAAAGTCTTTTAGACTATGTGCAGCTGGTCTCTTAAGCCAATTTTGGAAAAAAATAATAACACCTGTAATAAATTCAGCGAAGGGGAGGTGGTTTAGTTGCCGACCATCGATCTTCACTCCCATTCCTTGCCATTCTAATTGTCGCATGATGTTCTCAAGGGTGGCGCTGAAGAGTTTTGGTGAAATGGTACCACCCTGCCGTACTCCTCTTTTGACATTGATGATCACTTTTTTGTAGAATGGTGATATCCTGGTGGTGAATCCGTAATACAGCTCACAAAGGATCTTGATGTATTGGGTTTGAACGCCCTGTTTGACTAGGGCTAAGATGGCCCCTTCAGTCTCCAAAGAACCAAAGCCTTTCTTTAAATCAATGAACGTGAGACAGAGTGGCATCCTGAACTCCCTACACACTTCAATGAGCTTGGTTACAGTATGGATATGGTAGATTGTGCTGAATCCTTTTCTGAAGATAACTTGCTTGCATAGTTGCCCTTCATCTAATGTTCTGCCAATCCTGTTCAGGATGACTTGAGTGAACAGCTTGTAGATGACAGACAACAGGCAGATGGGGCGATAGTTGCCAATATCGTGGATGTCTCCCTTCTTGAACAGTAGAATTGTTCTGCTGGTTTTCCAATGGGAGGACACCTTGCATTCAAACAGTTAGCGTGCGAAGAGCCGAGACCAGTGTTTTGAAGAATACTGAAGGCAGATTCTTCAGGTGTTCAGGTCTGACTTTGTTTGGGCCTGGTGCTGTTCTCTTCTTTACTGACGAAATGGCATGTTGGATTTCAGAAGGGAGAACATTGGGAACGACATATCTATCCTGAGGAATTTGGTATGTGGGCAGGTGGACATGGCTATAAAAGAGATCTGAGTAGAAGTCATGGATAATCTTCTCCACTGCCTTTCTGGAAGATGTGATAGATCCATCGGGACGTTGGAGGGCAGTCATCTTGTTCTTATAGTTGGGGAAGGACAGGCGGGCATTGGAAATGCTTATCCCGGCTTCTGCTGCATCTTCCAGTATTTCTGCTCTTCTCTCTTTGAGGTCTTCCTTTATCACTTGTCTGCACTGCGTTGCAAGCTTGGATGTTAGCATTTGGTTACCTGATGCTTGCGCCTTGCCACGTTGGTGAATGAGTTTGAGAGTTTTTGAAGACAGGCGTTTTTGTGTTTTTTTCTCTCTCAGCATTATTCGCACAATAATGGAGGTGCTGAACCAGTTGGTTGTATTCTTCATCGATGTCATCAATGATGGTATCTTTCCATGTTGTAGCAGTGGTGCCAACGAGTTCCTAGTTGGTGGTCATTCTGGGAGTTCTCCTCTTAAACTTTGCAGCCTTTTCTCCCCATTGCGTGAAGCAGAATTTTGCACGAAGGAGATGGTGGTCAGATCCTGTTTGGAATTTTGGGACGACAGCAACATCAGTCAGGCAAAACCTTCGATTGAAGATTATGTGGTAAATTTCATTGTGGAACTGTCCACCAGAAGATTCCCATGTCCAACGTTTCGCTTCAGCCTTCTGGAACTGTGAGTTCCCATGAATGGTCTTGGTGCACATATTGAACTCAGATAGTCTCTCACCCTGTTTATTCCATTCTAGGCCATGGGTCCCGATGTGGAGTTCTTTGGCCGATCTTCTCGGTCTTATCATGGCATTAAAATCACCAACTATGATCTTGTAGAAGGTGTGATCTTTTTTTATAAAACTCCTCCAGTTCTATGTAGAATTTCTCAATTCGTCTCCTTTGTATGTGGATGTTGGTGCGTGGACAATGAAGATAGAAACTGCTGCAGTGGGACATATCTCCTCAAGTCTAATCTACCTATCCAGTTTGTTAGGCATTCAAGTGAATCCATGTTGACGGCCATGGTCATGTTGACAAGGACACCAACGCCACCAATGTCTCATTCGGTCGCATGTTCCGAGGAACAGTTCTTCTCTAGTGTCAAATACAGCATGATGTAACTGATGCCACCTCGTCTCAGTCAGACCAATGACATCGTACTTGATCTTTTTTTTGTGTTTGCACCATCCCGTCCTCAATATATGCTTCCATTGCAGGTGTACATGCATTGAAGTACAGACTGTCATTTTAGTCTGTACTAAACCACCTCGCTTCGCTGATGACATCGTACTAATAATACAAATATTAGCCAAGCAGTAAAAATTCTTGCTGACTTTGACCAAGAATGTGGAATGATAGGTCTACAGCTGAATTTCAGCAAAACTTTGTTCATAAAAAATGAACTAGTTCCAGAGGCCCCATTCACTCTCAATGGAACAAACATCTCTGAATGCAGCAATTATCTGTACCTCAGTCGCAAAGTCAATATGATGAATGGCCTAAAACCTGAGCTGTGCAGGAGGAAGAAAATGGCATGCAATGCCTTCAAAAGCATCGAAGAAATAGCTAAAAAAAGACAAAGAATCTCCAGCTCCGGGCACATCTCTTCAACTCCACCATTTTCCCTGCATTAACATATGCCTCAGAGACCTGGGCCCTACGAAAGCAGGATGAGAATGCTATTCGGTCTCCCAAAGAGGGAATCGAAAGAGCTATGCTGGGAATATCACATCTCACTCAAGTGAAAGAAGGAATTCAGAGCTCCGACCTTCGTCGCTGTTCCAGAATCAAGGACACTGTCTCGTTTGCCAAGGCATCGAAAATCAGATGGGCTGGACATGTAAAGTGATTTGGAGACAACCGCTGGACTAGAGCAGTTACCAACTGGATCCCACAGGATGTCAAAAGATCCCGTGGCCACCCTCCTACAAGATGGTCAGACTTCTTTGTCAAGACCCTGAATGAACGATTTGAGGTTCTTCGTATTCCTGAAGCAAGCAGATGCCATTGGGCTATCCTGGCACGTGATAGGATCAAATGGAAATATTTCTGGCGCCAGTTCGAGTAAAGCGACGAATAACGGGATGTCAAGTGGTCAAGTAACAAATTTATTCCATATTTTCTATTCAACTTGAAAATGTTTTTCTCACAACTGAGATACCCAATATTAGTATCCACTTTCATACATCAAAAATCTAAGGTTCAGAAATTTAAGTGTATAAAAACCAACTGGCTGATTGGGTTCCTAGTTCCAAATACTTTGCTACAGGGCTTTGCCATTTTCTCTGCACATACTTTATAAATTATTGAGAAAGGGCCAGGGGAATAGCTCCAAGGATGCTCTGCATACAGAAAGCTCAGCTTTAAGCCCAGGCACCAGATGAGTCTCAGAGCACCTCCAGAAGAGACCCTGAGCACCATTGAGTGTGACTCACCAACAACAAAAATGAGAGGTGAAGAAATTTCACTAATGTAACTTCAGAAAACAAAGAATGTAGATGACCTCACATTTTTCGATACAGAAGAAACAAATGCATTATAAAGTGAGGAGCAGTATAATGTGACTTTTATTAAGGCAGATGACCTAACATAACTACAAAGCATAAGATATGAGGCACCCGTGTCCAGAGGACTCCGTTACTCTCTGTCCTCCAGTAGCATGAAGGCTGGATCCAGATAGAGACTTAGGAACTGAGGTTTGATAAGACCAACAGGGGTGAGAACAAGCTCAGAGAAGTCTAGGCCTCCACAGAGAGAAATGCTTCAGCACAGACAAAAGGTCCTAAACCAAGAGTGGAAAGTTCTTGCCTTGATAACACCCAAAGCATAAGACTGTGACCAATATAGAAAGCTCTAAAATTGGACTGTTTGGGAAAATCCTGTACAAGCAATTTTACAACTCCCTGCTCCCTCTTCTCCTCCTCTTCCACTTCCTCCTCCTCTTTTCCTTCCTCTTTCTCTTCCTCTTCTCCTTCTATTCCTCCTCCTCTTCTTCTCCTTCTTCACCTTCTCCTTCCTCTTTCTCTTCATCCTCTCTTGTTGTTCTTATTCCTCCACTTCTTCCTCCTCCTCTTCCTCTCTCTCTCTCTCCCTTTCTTCTATCTCTTACACATTGTGGCTTGTCATACATACGTATATCCCTTTGCCTACATTCAATTCTCTGTTCAATTCTGGTGTTAAGATTTCCAACAATTAGTAGAATACTGGTATATATTTATATCCTACAGGTGAATGAAGTCATTCTATATCTGTCATTTTCCTTCTGACAGATTTCATTAAGCATGATGATCTCCACATCCATCTATTTGTAGGCTCACTGTTTTTGCAAGATCTAATCCCTGCCCGGGTATTCACCAGGGAGTATCAAAGAGAATCTAAAGGATGTAGAAACCAGCTATCTAAGGAAGCTGCTGTTTCCCTCATTTGGGCTCTATCCCAACCCCTCAAGGTACTGGACAGTCGCAGCAACCTTCACACCATTCCAGGAGTAAGGGCTAATTGAGTAAAGAATTAAAGATAATACCCTTGGAATTCTCTGCTGGTTTCTCAAGTTACATACCATAAAATATTCTCTATTCTGCAATTTAACTGGAATGTTTAAAATCCAATTGAGGGACCCTTAATCAGTAACTCATCTGTGGGCTTAAATGACCCTGATAATCCAAATCCTTGCTTTCATTGATTGCACAGGTCTTAAAAGATTTGATTTCTGTCTATAAAGTTATACAGGCATGAGATAAGGAATAATTACAGCAAAGAGTCTGTTATTAACTCTTGGCTGTTTCTGGAGTTGTTTTTTCCAGAAATGTGACAATTAGGAGACAGAAATTAATATTTTGCTCTTTCCTAGTGAGATGTAATGGCTGGTATTTTTAAAGGAACATGATAAATACTAGTATGAAGCTGAACTATGACAAGTAATGACAGCTCAGAGATAAATTCTGATTAAAGCTATTGTACTGCAGCTCCTCCAGATCCTATGAATATCTTTAGAAATGGAAATATATCTACATCATAAAATAAGAAAGCAGTCAGCGCATTCTTCACAAGCAGTCAGAGTTCAAGAAACAATACTACACTGAACCATAAATATAAGCATATTTGACGCTCTTGATCTATAAAATTCCCATCCACACACTTCATCATGGCATTGAAAGTTATATAAAAATAATTTAATTTTTTTTCAGTTTTCCTATTCCTATAGGTATGGTTTTTTCTATTTTTTTAAAATCTCCAATTTCCTATTCCGTACTTGGACATAGAAAGCTGACTGTTCATGTGACTGTCACCCAATCACAGCAACAGATATATCAGGTTTAAAGATAAGAAAAAAAGATAGGGAAAAGACAAAGAGGGAGAATATAGGAAGTGAGGGTGAATGAGGGTGAAATATGTCCAAAATCTGTAAGAAAATGAGAGAGAGAGAGAGAGCACAAAGAAAATGTATTGAGGGATAACTCAGTGAAGGTAAAGACTGAGAAAGAGAACAAAGGAGGGAGAGGTAGAGACGGAGGAGGAAAAAGAATGTAGGGGATGAGAGGAGCAACTAACAGAGGTATAGGAGAAGGAATAGAAGTAACAGTAGGATGAGGAGGGAGGACTGATACATACGCCTAACAAAATACCTGAGAATTCGGCTAAACTGTAGGCAACCATTAAGTGAGGCAGCAGGGATTTAATGTCAATGTTGTTGCTACCTTTATTTTAAAGGGTTTTTTGGGTCACACCCTACAATGCTCAGGGTTTTCTCCTGCCTCTGTGCTCAGGAATTATTCCGACAACTCCAAGGGACCATCTGTGATGCCAGTATCCGAACACGGTCGTCAAATGCAAGGCAAATACCCTACTGCTATGCTATCGTTCTTCCTATTCTATCGTGCATTCCTATTCTTAAGCTCTACTCAACCAATTAATATAAATTTGGTTTTGTGTGTGTGCAAATGATCTAGTTTCTATTGTTCCAACAAGGTTATTTATGAAGAAACACATAAAATAATGGGAGCAGTCTGATTCAAAATAATGGCTTGCCTTTCTGGCCACCTTTATTAGGAAAAATATAGGGTCATTTCTTTTGTGTCTTAGTACCTTCTTACAAATTGAGTTACTTATATGATTCAGTTTGCTTGAGCTATGATAAAATATCAATGAATTCTATGTACATGTAGCTAGATGAATATAAACACCTAAAATTATAAATAATTTCTTTCAAATAATTAACAGTGTGAGAATAATGGTGATATTGACTAAGAATATTTAGACTAGAGGGTAATAAGTTTATATGACAGTAAAATGGAAAAGTTTTATAATATATGTAAAGAGCATAATATATACTATATATTATATTGCATACTATGAACTATATATCCATATAATAAATTGAAATAGAATGCAATATGTAATAGAAAATATTTAGTATGAAATAAAGTGTAAAATGTTTAATTTGAATATTTAGCACTATAAAATATCTGTAGTATTTAAAAGGAAATAACAGAACTTTATACATTTAACATATATATTGAGCTATTTTAATAAATATTCATAATTAATTTTAATATTTTGTATATAGTTTTTTCTATATAGTTTTTCCAGATTTCATAATACTTCAAGAATGTTCTTAACTTATATTCCCACATAACAGAATTTCTATTTATGAACAAACTAGCCTCCTTCCAGTACATGGTTATTAAAATTAATGGAGTGTGTATTATAGGCATTTCAGATTTAACACCTGTAGTTTACATGTCAAAGAATGATCCCAAAGCGCCAGGATATGTAGGCAGTTCGTGATTTCTCTGAAACATGATTACAAATACTAAAAGCCATAAAGAGTTCATTGCAGTTAGTGGGGAACCCTTAGCAGAGGCAGAAGGAGACATGTTTCAACACAATGTCATTGTTCATTCTTTGTTATCATCTGTTCATTCTACTGAGAAAATCACAAGCTACACATGGATTCATGAATCAGGATTGACAACTTCCCTGGAAGAACAAATACAACGGGTGAGGGCTTACTGTACAGAAATGTGATGAATTTTTAATCCCTCTCTTCAAATGGTTCAGCTCAACACTTTATGCATCATTAATGTACTACTTAGACACAAAGTGTAATAACAGTGGTGGAAAAAATCAAAGATTTATGAAAATGAATAAAAAATAAATATTTGGTAGTGTGATATGTCCAGATGCTCTGTCTCTGCATTGGGGATTAGGGAGGCAGTCATGGTTGTAGTACATCAGTGAACACTTTCTAAGTATCACTTGATCACCTGAAATCCCATTATTCGTTGATTTGCTTGAGCGGGCGCCAGTAACATTTTCATTTGACCTTGTCATGTGCCAGTGTAGCCCAATGGCATCTGCTTGCTTTGGGAATATGAAGAGCCTCACACTGTTCATTCAGGGTCTTGACAAAGAAGTCTGACCATCTTGTAGGTGGGTAGCCACATGATCTTTTGATGTCCTGTGGGATCCAGTCTGGATCCCGAATGGATCCCATGGGACTGGATTCTAAGTATGAAAGATTCAGTTTCCTCCTACTAAAATATCTGAATATTCTTTCAATGAAATGTCGTAAGTTCACAGAATTCAGATTTCCTTTGAGATTTAATGTAAAATAAATTAAACTTTCTTATTATTATGTATTATGGAAATTAATTACCCCATGAAAAAATCTGATATAAAACAGTTATGCATTGTTTTCTATTTCCCTCAAAAATTTTTTTCAAAATATTAATTATAGCCAGTAGTTCCAATTCAAAGGAGAATAATTAAAAACAATATGGAAGAGTGAAGAGATAATGATGTCACTTTATAGTTTTTATAACATTTAAAAATTAACTGGCCTTTTACATAGTTTAATCTTGTTAGACATTTAATACTTTATATGTAATCAACATTCATATTAAATTTTATTTAAAGTTAAATAAAATAATGATCTAATAGAGAAATTCTCTCATATTTACAATTTTATTTTAATGTGCAAATAAATATTTATATAAGAAAATATCGGTGAAAATTGGTTGAAGTGACCGATCTTTATTTTTATTTATTTATCATTTATTTGTTTGTTTTTTTTTGTTCACACCCAGCACTGCTTGATGTTTCTCCAAGAATTACTCCTGGAGGTGCTCAGGGGACCATATGGGATGTTGGGGATCGAGCCTGGGTGGGCCATGTCAAGGCAAACATCCTCCCCACTCTGCTACTGCTCCAGCCCCAAAGTGACTGATCTTTGAACTGAAAAACATAAAGCTTCAGACTTTTCCTAACCTTCTGGACAAGTATAAGCTTTTTCTTGAACATGTATCTCTCTTTTTCTCCTTTCACGTTTCTCTGAGCAAATTTCCTTCAATTGAATTATTTTACTTCAATTAAAAAATAGAAAAATAAAATTTTACTGTTAAATTGTGCTGCCTGCTACATTTCCGTAGAGATTCCTATTTAGGTTAGAGATGCTCCCCTTTAGAGTACGGTGACTATGTTAGTTTGCTGGAGAGATCTTGAGGTGAATTTTACAGAAATGACTAAAATTGAAAAACATTTCAATGGAGAGTTTCTCTCCTTCGTTCTATCTCTCTCTTCCTCTCTCTCTCTCTCTCTCACACACACACACACACAAACCATTAGAAATTGTGACAAATTGTGGATCACCAATCAAATACTATTACCTATCAGAAGACACTGACAAAAACATAAACAGGGTATTTAGTTTTCTCATCTAAATAAAGTCCTAAGGATGAGTATGTACAGGTAAAGGGTGGCAGTTTCCATGCTGGTGAAAATGACTGTAAAGATCTGGCCGTCATGAAAGACTCAGCACATCCCACTGAGTTTTTGTGCAGTGGTGAGTGCGCTAATTCTGGTCCTGCCCACCCAGTATTTCCTTATTGCTAAACTTCTTAGATGAGTGTATTTCTCTGTTTTTTGTTTGGGGGCCACACCTGGCAATGCGTGGGGTTATTCCTGGCTCTGCACTCAGGAATCACTCCTCCTGGTGTGTGCAGGAAGGACCATATGGAATGTCCAGCATCGGACCTAGGTCAGTCATTGCGAGGCAAGTTCCCTCCCCACTGACCATTGCTCCAGTCCAGTGCTGTATAAAATCTGACTTGTGTCAGCCAATCAACATCAATCTTGTTCAGAGTTACTGGAGAACAAGTAAGGATATTAATGAGTATGGTTTTGTCATTACCTCTCTCTATTCTGGAGCCAACATTATAGAGTGTTGAATTCATTACGATTTCTGGATATTTCTATTTCTTAAAGAAGGAAATTATTAAGTTGTGGTGGGAAATCCTTTGAAAATGGTCATGTCCTTTACTGGATATCACTTTATACCTGGAGACTGGGAGTTTCAGAAGCACCCCAATACATAAAGTAACTACCAATTATCACGTAATTAACTTTTGGAGAGTTTTTGACCCTGGTCTTATTCCACAGTCTTTTTACAAAGTGAGGCCCACTCCAGAGCCAAAGGCAACAGCTACCATCTCTAAGCCCAATCTCTGTTTACATTCAAAGATACTTCCCTTTTTATGTACTCTGATTAAGAAGTATATTAGTCTGTTTTTGTTACTCTTGTTTGTTATTGTGTTTCCAAAAGCTTATGTAGATGATATATTTCACATTTCATATTGCATAGCCCGGCTCATCGAGATCCACCCTGCTGCAGTCTTTTTTTTAATCCAGCCCAGGTATGCTGATCCAGAGACAGACATGGGGCAGAGCTGCTACTGGCTCTCCCTGTGCCCAGCCACTCATGAGGTGCCCGGGAGGGATGGCAGGTTCTAGCCCTGGTCTGCCACCCCAGCAGAGCCTCACAACAAGCCAGATGACCCCCACTCCATGAGGGCCTCCATTTTCCACACCGGACTTCCCCCCTCGTCATAACTCCACCCAGCAGACCAGCCTATCACAGTCTGGTTCATCAATAAATGCTGGATTTTGGTCATACAGTGTTCCAGCACCCGTCCCTCCACCAGTGCCCATCTCCCACCACCAACATCCCCGGTTCCCTCCCCCTTCCCCAGCCCACCTCCATGGCAGGTTCTTAAAAAAAAATAAATGCTGGATTTTGAGATGACTACAAGAGTATGCTACCCACACGGCATAGCCTGGCAAGATACCCGTGTTGTATTTGATATGCCAGATACCAGTAACAATTATAGACCTCATTCTCATGACCTGATGGAATGGTTTGAGGCTCTTTATGTTCCTGGAGCAAGCAGGTGCCCTTGGGCTCTACTTGCATGAGTCAGGTCATATGGAGATGTTACTGGTGCCCGCTCGAGCAACTTCGATGATGAACGGGAAGACAGTGACAGTGACATATTGCATATTGCATATTCCTAGCAGCATTATCATGTAATTCTAGAGTATAGAAATGAAGCAAACGCAAAACACAGAAAAAAGTATTTTTAGGCATTTCTGTTTTCATGGCAAAATGTAAAACTGAAAGCAATGCTCCCACGTTGACATCTAAAGCTTCTTCCCAGAAGTAGTAACATCAGGATATATGTTTTCCAGGGAAGAATAGTTCGATGATTAAGCTGAGTGTCAATAGGTAAAGAAGTACTATTCTTTCATAGGAAGACACAGAGCTGTGGTAACTGGCAATGATCCGATTCGCTGTACATGCGATTCTGAATTCAACTACTTCAACTTGTTCCTGGCCTCCCATTTCAGCCTTTGGTAAGTTGAAACTTACCAACCTACCTTTGGCTTTGGTAGGTTGATTAAGTAAAGGCTTGTGCTATTGTAAGAAACCAGCACAGTTTAAGAAGGCACATGAGAAGAGGAAGACAGCTGACATCCCAAGAAAGATGCCTTGGCTTGACCAGTTCTGTGATTTTAAATTCCATCATCTTATATGTCAGATTTTTCAGGAATCACAGCGCGTAATTCCGGCGTATCATTTCATCAGCACGCCATGTGAGACCATAAGTGGTTATGTCAGTTCTCATCTATCTGTTATGATCATGTCTTTTTATTCCATTCCTGTGTTTCTCATCCCTATGGAGCGTCTCTAAGCTCATAGCACTGTTTGAAGTGATTTTCTGCTCTGGAAAAAAGGTCCCAAGAGTCACATGTCAGGACCAGAAAATTAAATTAAATTAAATTAAATGTAAATGGGCCCATGTGTAATACTTCTCATCCTTAAAAATAAATGAAACCCATTTGAACTGAGAATGGTCATGAAAATTTATATTTCCACATACAGTTATTTACCCAAATTGTTTATATCCTCCATGTGGGTTTTGTTATCATTTTTCTGATCCAACAATGAAAACTGTGCAATGTGCATCACCGAACTGAAGTAGAGAATGTCACACGCACTATATAATGCATTTAAATGATTCTGCTTATCCTGCTTCTAAAATGTCCTCAAAAGACCAGGCAAACTTAACTGTAAGCTGTCTTTGAGATGATGGGATACAAGATATTTGGGGTCTTTGTGGAGGTGGTCAGTCAGCTGCCAAGATGACAGCTGCTGCCCCTCTGGCTGGTGATCATTAAAAATATTAATGGAAATAAAAAAAGTCCTCAAAATGCCTTTTGGTTTCTGTGGTTTTAAAAATGCAAAGTCATCTTCAATGAAGAATTACAAAGATTTTATTCAAGTATCATATGTGAAGACAATATCATAAGAATAAACAGATGAAAACCTTGAGCAGCGCCTAAATCATAAAAGTCCCCTATGCAAATTTTCTGAACCAACTACCACTTTCTCTTTCAAAATCCTACTTCCCATGTTAATCCCTTCCTACTACTATTGCCCTACTGATATTATTTTCACCTCATTTATTTATTTATTTATTTATTTATTTATTTATTTATTTATTTGAATTATTTGGATGTGATACATTCAAACGTCTTCTATTCCTCATGAACAAATTATTCTAGACGTTTAATTCTTAATGTCTGTATGCTATATAAAATATGTTACATAAAAAACTCTACATATTCTGTATGTTACATAAAAATTAATAAGCATGTCAGAATGAGCTTGCACGGTTCTAAACCTCTGCTTAGGTTTATTTTCAAAGGCTGCGCTTCTTCCCACAGCAATCCTTTTAGGGTTTCAGGAAAGATCAGGAAACAAAGCAATAAGAGAAACATGATTTTCCAGAAGATTTTCTAAATATTTCCTATAATGCTAAACTATACCTAGAGGTGTAGGAGTCCAAGTCAAGTCTAGCTTAACATTGATTATTTCCATATAATCACCAGAGAGAACAGCTTATTTTAAGGGGTTTTGGAGTTAAATATTTCCATTCACATTAGAGGTTTATGCTTAGATTTTTCACAGTCATCAGGAGATAAACTTGGTAAAAAAATATAGCTATACCCAATGTTTTAAGAGTTCCCTCGTTTAAAATAGACCTTACAAAGAATTTTATCTTGATGTTTTAATAAATTTAATTTCAAAATGCAAAAATTTGGGGTTAACCTGATTAAAAAAAAACTTGTTTTTTTGACAAATAAAAACACATGTCAGCCTTTGGCTTGGAAATTAGTCCATGTAAGTCTTTAATTAGCATATGAAAACAGCTCTCTGTGGATACCTACCAGCTCCAAAGTGCCATGTGTCTTATCTAAAATGGACTCAATTCCAGGCTAACACTGAAATACAAAACTGCATCTAAATATGCCGGTGGTTAAACCGGAACACTAAATTCTGATCTATGAGCATAGCCCATTTCCTATAAATCTCGTCGGGCACAGTTAAAAGAGGACTTGGATGGTTTATCCTGCAGAAGGTTGACTATTTTTCTGTGAGGATAGGTAATATACTTCCTAGCATTCAATTCCTGACTCTTATTCCAGTCCCTTGCTTTATAGGACCCGTATTCTCCTCGCCTGGCACTGCCCCTGTACACAGTTTCATGTCGCTCTGAACTACCCCTCAACTTCCTTCTTCAGAGCATAATTCTCCCAGGAAATCTGTTATTATTTCCCAGAACACCCTGTTCTTTCCCTTGGTTTATTATTCATCACAGAGTGTAATTTTCTGGTTGTTTCTTTCCGCCTCCACTGAATCGTCCAACAGTTTATAATTGTGAGGGTTTTTCATATTTTGTCTAATTTCCTTCTTCTAGCATATTAAAATGGATATCATTGGAATAAATCAAATTATTGGCAAAACTATTCCTTTGTGGAGACTTTTTGTGAAAATCCATCTGATCCCATTTCAGTTGCTAAAGTTTACCCACATCCCATGAATCCTGGCCTCTTTCTCCTTTTTGGAAATCAGCATTGTTGATCTCATGTCTGTTTACCTTTCCACACCTCTGATTCTAGTCTTTCAACTCTCTTCTGAATTTAAAGACCCTTGTAGTTTTATCTGACCTACCAGAAAACTAGATAATTTATTGTACAGCCTATCATGACTTTATACATTCAAAGTATTTTATATATCTATTTTATTATAGTTTAAGTAACCTGGTTACAATAATTTTAACAATTATGGTTAGTGGGACACCTTCACCACAAAAGTACCCCAGACCCTCCAACTCTGATATTTGTCTATGCGCTGAACCACCTCTACCTTTCTTTTAGATTACTAACAATTTTAAACTGTGTACTGATTAATTCCACTTTGCCACATACTCTAATATAGCCATATACTCCAGTGATTATGACATGCAGAAGTTTTGAGTGGTATTATATTGCTCATTCTGTTGAGTTGAACATGTAGAATCAGTGGAGGGCACTTACAACTTCTGAGCTTCATATATGAACTAATATTATAGTCATTATTTGCTATAACATTATCTGATAAAATATGCAATTCCCCTATATGAGAAAGGGTATACCAAGTTCACTACAGGGCAAGAGAGAGTAGAGAGGCTAGACAGTGCATTGCGTGTGACGACCCAGGTTTTATCCCAGCACCCTTTATGGTCCCACAAGTCTGCCAAGAGTGATCCCTATACACAAAGCCAAAAGTAAGCCCCGAGCACCTCTATGGTATCCCCTCAAAGGAAGTATTAGGGACTAATACAATAACATCAAAATTGAGGAATTCAAAATGAGGTTTACTCTTTACTAAATTCTCAAAATCATTATAATTATTAATATTTTTTAAGCAGTCTTATACCAGGTACCACGAGAGAATTCAGGAGTCCAAAATTGGGTAAGGTATTCTTTGAAGGGATCATTAGCTGTAATTCTTAAGTATGAAAAATGGAGGTGCAGTAATACATACTCGGTATACATTATATGCAAAGAAATATGGCATTAGTCATCATCAGCTTCATTTGTGGAAACTGGGGCAGACACCACAGAAAATTAAGAATTTCTCTTGGGAGTCTCAATATGATAGCAATTTGACAGCTGGTAAATTAACAAAAGAATTGATATGAAGGTCATGTGAGGGACGGATATTTGGGCATTAAAAGTATAATAGAGGAAGAAAGGTTCTGCAAAAGTCTCAATCTAGATTTTGGAGTGGCAAAGTCAAGATTGATGAAGACATTCTTACGAGTAGAGAGAAAGTAGACAGATTTCTAATGATAGAGTGCCTTATGGTCTGTGAAGGGAAGGGGAATAAGTGAAGTCATAACCCAAACAGAACTTAGAAGTGGGAACAGGTAGTTAGTGAAAATAATTAGAAAAAAAAATCCCATCTGAACGTTACTGCCATTATTTGAACATCGAAAGACCATACCTGCATTAACCATATGGCTTTAGTTCCTTTGTTCCTTAAAATAAAATATTTTTGAGTGCTAAGTTTGAACAATGCCTGGCTCTACTCAGGGCTTCCTCCTAGCTCTGAGCTCAGAAATCATTCTTGACAGGCTCAGGGGAACATCCGGGTGCCAAGGATCACACACATTCACCCATGGGCAATACCAGGGCCCTACCCACTATCTGGGCCAGTTCTGTTCTTGTCAGTTGACTGATGTGCATCATTAGATAAATATAAAATAGCATCTAAGAACTTGAAGCAGCACCAGGTATTTTGATTGTTTGGGTGGGGCTACCCTGGCACTACACTGCACTTGGGAATTAATCCTGGAATACATGTGAGACCACCTGGGATGGCAGAGAATGAAGCCTGGCCGGCCGAGTGCCAGGAAAATGCCCTACCTACTCTACTACCGCTCCAGGCTCTGAAACCAGCATCTTGATAAAATTGTTCCTTGGCTAATATATTTGTACCAAGACTATGGATAAATATAAATTTTGAAAGTAGAGATTTGCTGACTGATAAAGAAATTCCATTAGACTTGCAACATGATTTCCTGATATTAAAGTTGACAGTAAGGAGGGGGAATTGTTGGGCTCTAAGCAGCTAGTATTGGGGCCTGGCACTTTCTGCCTAAGGCCCTGGGGGGACGGGGCCCAGAGATGGGGCCCAGAGATGGCCCTGTTCTCAGTCAGGGCAGTGGAGCTTCCGGATGTTCCGGAGTTTACACCTACATAAAAGACATCTGTGCTTATCCAGTGGGAGACTTACAGGCAGATGATTTACATCTCAGGTGAGGCAAGATGTGCCTGGTCATCTGACCACAGGAATATGTAAATCAGTGACTGTTACCCTTGCAAATGCTAAATCTGTGATTGTTATCTGTTGCAATGACCCAGGAGCTGGCAAATGCCATGTGATTTGTGCTTGTTCCACCCAAATATTGTATAAAAGGCTTAAACTGTGCTCAATAAAGCGAGTACTGCTATCCAGCACTCCCTGCTGCCTTGGTGTTTTTCTTTCCTTTCTCAGCTGTGGCAAGACAGTTTCTCCCAAGTCCATCCCTCTCCTTTTTCTGCAGGGATGAAGTCCAGCAAGATCTAGGTTTCCCCATTCGTGCTGGGGGCTGCTGACCAGAGCCCCCGACAGAGAATTCATCACTACAGTTTTCAAATGTGTAAATAAGACTAAACTTATTAACCACAAGGTCTTCTCTATTCAAGTGTTTGGCATTGAAAACCCGGTTGATAATGTTCCCAAGTAAAATAAGAATGAGCAGCAACGTATTAAAGACTAGACACACACTACTGCTGAATTCTTAAAGGAACTGTCAGCTGCCAACACTTGCAAGTTGGACTTTTATGCTCTTTGGAGCAAAGTTTTAACAGAGCCATATCCTAGACCAGTAATAGAAAAGCTGCTTCCTGGACTTAAAAATAAAGACATCTGTGTTATAAAATTATAAAAATAAATAATTTTAGAAGGTGGAGAAATAGCTTCAGTGATAGAACTTAATGTCTAGCACATGTGAGACCTGAGTTACGACGGCAGTTCCATGCGGCACCCCACCACTCACCGCAGAGCAAGATACAGTCCCGGGTACCCCGTGAGCGCTGCTGTTCTCACCATCATAGCGCCCCGTAGCGCCATCATAGCGCCTCTGTGACAAGCAACTGAACAGCAGCAAATAAAAAGATTTCCTTCAGAACACAGAGCCAAGTTTAGTATATTTCAGGGCACTGTTTCCAAGAACAACTGCTGACAGGTCATAAGCACAGCTGAAAGAAGACTCCACCCAAACTCCTGACCGGTCCTGGGCAGTTTGTATAATCTAGAATTTCTGTCAAATACGGACTTTTCAACAGTGACTCTCAAACAGATCCCAGAACTGGTGGTTCCTCTTTCTTGTCACTGCCTGTTTTCCAAGGCAGTTTAAATATCCTGATGCCCTGATGCAGCCTACTTGAAATCTTCCAAGGGAGTGAACAGGAGGCAGAAAACTGCAAGCCGCAACAATGCAGAGTGAAAAGCAGTCCGCAGTGCGGGCGTTAGAACACAGGCAGCTGGATTAGTATGACCTGCTCTCCTGAATGCAGTGCAGGGCAGCAATAATGAAAGAAGTGCAGCAGATAATGCATCCTTCACCAGAAGCGTCTGTTTATGGATGTTGGCTTCATGGTCAGTATCTCTGCATCCTGGTCTGTACAAAATGCAAATATGCCACACTTATCCTTAAACTGCACAAACATTTAATGACTGTTAGGGTATAAAATATATAATTTAATTACTCATTTAAATTAATTTGGGCTATTTAAATGTTGTCTCCTGCTGCAGAGTTGATCCTTCATATTTACTCCATAGCAAATGCGGTGTGATAAGCATCTATACACACCTATATAGCGATTCCCATTTCCCAACCTTCAGAAAGAAATATTGAAGTGTTATTCTGCTTACTGTATTCTACACTAAGAGCTGCATGTCATGTCAGACCCTCTTGGCCCGGCAATGTGTCGTGGTCGCGCGTCCCCAGACTGCTTAAAGCAATGCTAGTTTGTTCTCAGGCTTCAAGGCTCAGCCCTGATTCTTTCTTTCCATCTCTGGCTATTCTTGCTCAGGGCAATCGTCTGGCTTCTAGTTAGCGACAGTGGGGGCTTTCACCAAAGAAGCAAAGAAGAGTTAAAAATACTTATGTGGGCTTTGATGAGGAGGAAAACAAGATAACTGGAGGATGAGACTGTAAAGATGCTTATTTGAAGAGGGATCAAAGGCTGCCAAACAACCTAGCAGATCTGCCTGAGGGTGGGGGCCACACAAGTGAGTGTATTTCAATTAATAGGAGACATATTGATAATAACAATGGCCGTGCACTCTTTGGGGAAACAGAATTTTTTTGTCATAAGTAAAAGTGTCTAACCTAGTACACAGGACACAGCACTTTAGCCCACCCAGTTTTGAATCTTGAGCAACACTTATATGTTGCTCAAGATTATAGGACCTGAGGACCACCAGCAGCACATTTAGTCATCAGAGTATCACCAGGAGCACACATAGTCATCTGAGCACCACCACAACAGTCACCTGACTACACAACACATATAGTCACCTGAGTACCAGCAGCAGCACATATAGTACCCGAGTACCAACACAACATAGTCACCTGAGTACCACCACAACAGTCACCTGAGTACCACCACAACACATATAGTCACCTGAGTTCCACCAGCAGCACATATAGTACCCGAGTCCCAACACAACATAGTCACCTGAGTACCACCACAACACATATAGTCACCAGAGTACCAGGAGCAGCATACATAGTCACCAGAGAACCATCAGCAACACATATAGTCACCTGAGTACCAGCAGCAGCACATATAGTACCCGAGTACCAACACAACATAGTCACCTGAGTACCACCACAACAGTCACCTGAGTACCACCACAACACATATAGTCACCTGAGTTCCACCAGCAGCACATATAGTACCCGAGGTCCCAACACAACATAGTCACCTGAGTACCACCACAATACATATAGTCACCAGAGTACCAGGAGCAGCATACATAGTCACCAGAGAACCATTAGCAACACATATAGTCACCTGAGTACCACCAGCAGCACATATAGTACCCGAGTACCAACACAACATAGTCACCTGAGTACCACCACAACAGTCACCTGAGTACCACCACAACACATATAGTCACCTGAGTTCCACCAGCAGCACATATAGTACCCGAGTCCCAACACAACATAGTCACCTGAGTACCACCACAATACATATAGTCACCAGAGTACCAGGAGCAGCATACATAGTCACCAGAGAACCATCAGCAACACATATAGTCACCTGAGTACCAACAGCAGCAAATATAGTTACCTGAGTACCACAAGCAACACACATAGTCACCCGAAGTACCACCAGCAACACATATAGTCACCTGAGTACCACCAGCAGAGCCTATAGTCACCTGAGTACCACCAGCAACACATATAGTCACCCGAGTACCACCAGCAACACATAGTCACCTGAGTACCACCAGCAGCACACATAATCACCTGAGTACCACCAGCAGAACCTATAATCACCTGAGTACCACCAGCAGCACACATAGTCACCTGAATACCACCAGCAATATACATAGTCACCTGAGTACCACCAGCAACACATAGTCACCTTAGTACCATCAGCAACACATACAGTCAACAAAGTACCACCAGCAGCAAATATAGTCACCTGAGTACCATCAGCAACACACATAGTCACCTGAGTACCAACAGCAACACATATATTCACCTGAGTACCAACAGCAGCACACATAGCACCTGAGTACCACCAGCAATATACATAGTCACCCGAGTACCACCAGTAACACATAGTCACCTGGTACCACGTGCAGCACACAGAGTCACCTGAGTACCACCAGCAATATACATAGTCACCTGAGTACCACGTGCAGCACACAGAGTCACCTGAGTACCACCAGCTGCACACATAGTCACCTGAGTACCACCAGCAACATACAGTCACCTGAGTACCACGTGAAGCACAGAGTCACCTGAGTATCACCAGCAACACACAAAGTCACCTGAGTACCACCAGCAGCACATTTAGTCACCCGAGTAACACCAGCAGCACATTTAGTCACCTGAGCTCCACCTGCAACATGTATAGTATACACAGTCACCTGAGTACCACGCGAAGCACACAGAGTCACCTGAGTACCACCAGCAACATGTCGTAAGCACACAACCAGGAATGGCCTATAAACAGAACTACGGGAGTGACACAAACACTTTCTGAACTCCCCAAAGTGCTTTCACTTCATCACATTTTGCCATTTCTCCATTTGTACTTACTTGTTTCTGATCTTCTTATAGATAAGATAGAAAATGGATAGAAACATAGATAATAGATAATAGTATTTACACCTTGTGTAAGGGACTATTTTCTCACTGAAAATAAAAGTGTGTATCATAAAATCTTGATTCTGGGACTTCCAATCTTATCAAAGGAAAAATATTCACAAATACTTGCATAAATGAACATGGCATTACGTATGTTTTGACACAAGGTATCAGAAAGGGTTTGCCTCAAGTATTCGAAAGAAGTGATATTTGAGTTCTGGTTGAAGGCTGGATAAGAAGTATCAAGGGACACAGAGAGGACAAAACTGACAGATAACTTCGCCAAATATCCTGACACTGAGACAGAGATAGCAGAAATAATTGAAAATAAATCTCTGCGACTCAAGCCCAGGGAAGACTGGAGGCAGGCCATGTTAAATTTTAGATCGCATAAAAGATTTTGGTCATTAACTTTGGAACATATGGGAAATTATGGAAGCTCTTTTAAAGGAGAGGAATAAAATAATCAGATTGGCACCTTACATAAAACAGATGAAGGTTTCGAGGCAACGGCAACACTCCAGGAGGAGTACTGATGACGGATAAGCTGCTAAAGGTAGAAACACAGACAAGATGAAGATGGATTTACGGAATCTAGAGGAGTTTATTTGATAATGGATTTACGATGAGGGTTGAGGAAACTGGATCAGGGATAATTTCTAAATTTCAGGCTTTCACCTCTGTATAGATTAGCTCCTGACCCAGAGAAAAAGATGATCTCTCAGTTTATTTATAGAGAACCAAATGCCATGGTGGTGAGTCTGAGTTCCAAGCTCAATGTTAATTTTTGGGTCCATTCAAATAAATAAATAAATGGAGCTGTTTAGGATTCCGTTTGATTGGGCGTTAAAGATGATTACATAGATAAGAGTAAACTCTGTGAATTGTCATAGAGAGGGAATTATAGATTTTGGCATGGGTTGTTTTCCAGAGAAAGTATAGAAAACACAAAAGAGCTAGAATCAACTCTTGAGCAATCCCAACATTCAAGATCTGATTAAAATATATGAGGAAACTATGACTGGAAATGTTTAAACTTTTATTGTATGCTGCATATACGTAAGTCCTTGTTTCATAATGACACATCTAATACTGTTAATAACTAGAAGAAAAATGGCAATTTCCATTTTAACAAGGAAGCTGAGACACAGTGAAATATCTCACATACATGGCTATTAACTAACAGAAATAGGCCTTGAATTCTGTCAGTCTGGTTTGAGATGCTATTCTTCTAAAAATTCGTCTACCATATTCATCAGGAAAACTAGAGCAGTCTAAATGATTGGAATGTAAGATTTCAAATACTTTGATCCCAACCACTGCAATATGGTCTCCGGGCACCATTTGGAGTAATCCCTGAGCAATGACACAGGAGTAGTTCCCAAGGATAGCTGTGCATGACCCCCCAAAGCCAACAAAACAATTAATTCAAACTCACTAATATGTTTTTCTACTATATCTGCACAATTCTGGCCTTCAAGATGTTGCAGGTATGGCTGTGGTGCCCGGCTACATCAGCAGGTGGCAGGCAGGAGACAGGCTTATCTACACCCAGGGCTCTACGCGTGGGCCATGGATGGTTGATGGTCTGACACAGAAAAAGACTGGGCCCCCTGGGAAGAACCTAGAGCCATGGCAGAGCCTGGCAAGTTACCTATAGTGTATTCGATATGCCAAAAACAGTAACAATAATGGACCTCATTCCCAGCGAATGGAGACATTACTGACACCCACTTGAGCAAATCAATGACCGACGGGAAGACAAGTGACAAGTGATCTGTACCATTTGGTGCAATAACTACTAAGTGACACAAAACTATTGAATACTGGTGATATTGGTAGTTCAAATTAAGATTTGCTTCCATTATATACATAGCAAATTATGAAGAATTATTATCAAAATTATAAAAAATCTCATGTAGTCACAGTGAATGTTTGTTGAAATGACAGTATTTAGGATGTATTGGACTAATCTTATTTTTAAAATTAATTTTAACTGCTTTATATTTTTAAAAAAGTGTTTTGGTATTTGGGCCATAACCAGCAGTGCTCAGGACTTACTCCTGGTTTTGTGCTCAGGGATAACTTATGTCAGGTTTGGGGACCATATGGAGTACCAGGGATTGAACCTTGGTTGGACATGTGCAAGGCACTGCCCCACCTCCTGTACTATCTCTCTGCCCCCCATTTTTTCCTTTTAATCTTTCAGATTCACTTAACTTAATTCTAAATTAGAAAATGCAAAATTCCCTCTCTGACTCACTTTCTATTTCTATTTTGTCCCATTGTTCTAGATGATTCTCCAATTTTCTCTGAATTTTAGCTCTAAGAAATTGCTATCAAACAGCTAATCTGCCTCCGTTGACATAAAGATTCCAATGAGACCTGAGCTCCAAGTTCGACCTAGTTTCTCAGGTCCTGAATCTCATAGTGTTTCCATGGTGAAGACTTAGGCAGAAAAAAAGTCTTTTTCATACGAGCACTGAAGATTTTCCTCCTCCAAGCTGAATTCACTTCACACTGACTCTGGGGTGAACTCTTCTGCTCCCTTCTAAGAATGAGACTGATTTCAGACCACACGGAATTTTAGTTCGGCAGTTCTCAGGAAGATGGCCATATCAGAGGAGTTGGAAAGTTTTCTGCTATTGCAAAGGCCATCGCCCAGGATGATTTCATATGTGCTCCTCGCTGTCAATGAGAGACCCTCTAGACTCCACTCTGACAACTGAACTTGCCACACTCTGACTACTACATTCTTGCTTCCTGCCCTCTTTGCTCCTGCATCAGCTCTAAGTGCAGCAATGCAGAACTATTTGGATTCCTCGCGCACCAAAGGCATCCTTTTCATGCTGTGTCACAGCCAAAGATGTATATTTTGATTCATCTGAGTATGGAAACATAACTTTGGGTTTGAGGGAGATAGAGCTGCTCAGATTCACACCTTTAGTCCACATGGAGCAAAACTTCTGCTCTAGAATTCGGACGTGCGTAACAGCTGGTTAGTGGAAACTATTCCCAAACCAGCCCATAGTTCTTGACACATCATCAGTGGTGAAACCAAGTGACTTCACAGTTAACAAGCTGCTCAAAAAGAAACTGATGAAATGTTTATAATTTAGGTATTAGAAATAATGAACACAAATAATTCACATATGAGGCTTTTATTTCCCATTCCTCTGAAATTTCTCCTTTAGATTTTAAAGATTCATACGTCGGGACTAGTAAGTATATTACTGACCAGCAGTATGTAATGACATTAAAAGCAAGGAAATTTAGAAGTTAAAACAATTTCATTCATTTATCCGTAAAATAGGGCAAACATTGAGATATTAAGTACAATGATGCAGGTCAAATAATCATATTAAATTAATATCCCTGTAAATCTAGATGCTTTTAACAAGCAGAGTTTGTTGTTTAAGTCCCCCAATTCTTCATTTTGCTTATAGCTCACCACATTATTTTTGAAATCAGAATTACCGAGATTTAATTTACTCCTCTAATTATTATTTGGAGAATGGGCTGTAAGAGTACAGTCTCTCAAGGAGACAAAATGAGGGCACTGATCACAGTGCTGCTAGTTACAGCACTTAAGTATACCCACATGAAAACAAAAGGCTGATATTCCACTAACTGCTAATTAGGATGCAGCTAATATATTCAGAATTTGAGTAATTCAGCTGAAGTACTTTCCAAAGTAAGCACTGAATGAGCTGGAACTTTTTCAAAGTTCACAAATTCCACTGAGGCACATATAACAATTATAAGAAATATACCCACGTTTGATGTCTGACACATGTTTCTCTATTCTGATTCCCTAAGTTTTATCCACTCCATAAATTATAGTAAAATGATTATTTACTTCTGTTATAATCCGGTGATGGGCTTGACTGAAGAGAAGAAACTGATCATTTACTACACAGTGACATTGCGGACCAGAGCAGTATATTAGCAATCATGTTTGTTCTGTTTACTATTGTCTAAATCTTTACAAGAGAGTGTAACTCTCCAATCACATTTAGCAATATTTCTCATGACTTTGTTAGTGCAGCAGGTTCTATATTTTCACAAAAAGAATATATCAACTGAGGAGTATAATTACGTGAAATACAATACAGCAAGTTCATTTAAACATTCATGTATTTAAATGTTTCACTGCTCTGAAATCAAACATTTTACAATGTTTAGATAGGATTTAATTATTTTTCTTAATCACTGAGATAGAAATGCTTTAAACCAGAAGTGTAACACAAAAGAATGCCTATAATCTGATCTTAAAATTAATAAAATATATATGTTCGTTAAATGTATATACCCAGAGTTATATGTGATCAACAATTAAGAAAAATTACCAGGAATATAATATTTTATATTGAAATGAAATTATTGAAATAATAATTTTACTGTGATGATTCACTTTAGATGCCATCAAGGCTGTTCCCTGATCTCTGACATTTGGTCAACATCTAAGTCCTAACACTGTAAATAAAATGAAACTGATAAAGTCAATGATTACTTGAAGTCTGAATAATTTTTTTGAAACAGTTAATAACCAAACGTTTGCTTCATAATATAGAAATCTGCCAACCCAAACAATCTTCCTGACAATTTCAAGAAGACTTTCTTCAAATGATATCTAATCAGCATTTCACCCAGCGGGCCCTTGAGGCCTTCGGAAGGTGGTTCTACCTCCTCTATCAAACTACACAGAAAACTAGTTCCACAAGAAAGTAAATGGAACTATCACTATCACTATCCTCCCCGTTCATCATCTATTTGCTAGAGCGGGCACCAGTAATATCTCCACATGTCCTGTCTCATGCTAGTAGAGCCCAAGGGCATCTATTCACTCCAGGAACATAAAGAGCCTCAAACCATTATATAAGGTCATGGGAATGAACTAATATAATTGTTACTGGTATTTGGCATATCAAATAAAGCAGGGCAGCTTGCCAGGCTTGCCATGCAGGTGGCATATCCTTGTAGTTACCTCTAAATATAGCATTTATAGATGAACAGCCCGGCTTCTAGCGGTCACTAGCGGCTGCGCGAGATGGGCTGTGATAGGCTGCCGCTGGGTGGAGTTCTGACGAGAGGGAAGTCCGGTGGGGAAAATGGAGGCCCGATGGAGTGGGGGGGTCATCTGGCTTGTTGTGCGGCTCTGCTGGGGTGGCGGGCCAGGGCTAGAACCTGCCATCCCTCCCGGGAGCCTCATGAGTGGCTGGGCACTGGGAGAGCAAGTAGCAGTTCTGCCCCATGTCTGTAAGTCTCTGGATCAGCATACCTGAAATGGAACTAGTGTTCAAAAATTTCCCAATTGTAGCAAATTTTAAGATATACCATAGGGACCATTTTTCAAAATTAGATGCTTGTTTGCCATATCTACAACTACAGTTATCTACTTGAATGAAATTAAATACTGGAATACTCTAAATAATATATATGGTATTAATAAAACCCTGATAATTTAATAGTCACACTATTTAATAATATTCATATTAATTTAGTATAAGCTTTATATATGGTATTTCTACCTAAAATTAAAATGAAAATATTTTTTTCAAAATGTCAGTTTATTGTTTAGAATGAGAGTATTCATTCAAATTCATTTGTTTTGATGTGTTCTGTTTCTTAATCATTATCATTCCTATTATCATTGTTAGTATTATTTCTGATGTTTCCTGCATCTTATGTATTACGAACTACTTTTCAGAAAAATAAAAGAATATGTGTAAATATATATACTTTTATATATGTGTGTATATAAAATATATGCAAGTATGTGTATGTATATAAATATATATAAACTTTTATATTGTACATTAATTTATAGAAACCCTCATTTTTTGCTGGATTGGACACAGATTTGATAATCATTTAATCATTGGCTAAGTATCATCAAATATATGTATCCTGGAGTATATTTGCCAGTGACCTTGTATATCTGTAATAAATGGGCCATGTTCTCAATGGTTCAGAAAAGAATCCTGGGCTTCAACGTGTAGATCAACTGCAGAAGCACCTGCGAAGCATTATGAATTACTTTGTAAACCACCACCACATTAACTTAGATATGGTGATTCACAAAGAAATCCACAGCACTTCACAGTTTGGGTAATGCTTGGTACCTATGAATGAATAAAAACAGTACTCTTTATATAACCAGAGTTTGAGAGCATTTTATCTACTTTTATGCCATTTCATATGACATTAAAATAGAATTATAGCAAAATGAGCTAGATGAATCTAGAGTCACAATCAATGGAAAAATAGACCCCATTTTGTACCATGCTCTGAATTAAAAAAAAATACAAGGAAAGTAAACATTTATTATAAAGAAATAAAACAAAAATAAATACATCTTTCATATTATATAATGACCAATTATATAAAAGAATTTATCATTTAAAAGAAATTATAAAAGTTATTAATTATGCAATATGATAAAACAAGGTGACTTTGATGGAAATAAATGGCCTGTTTTTAATATACATGCCGGAAGAGGTAAGTGAAATGAATGTAAATCAAGCACAGAGCACATTATATTATATTGTTGTTATTAGAAAACAATTGCTCTAAAAATAGGCTTATCTAGCTTCACATTTTAAAATCAGACAATTTTAATTTACCAAAAAGATTTTAAACTTAATATTTTATTTGTCAAAATGAACACTTTTACATAACTCTATAAATCTGAGAATTTTCATGAAATTATTTTCTATTATATATTATATTTGACTCTTAAAGAAACTATTTCACTAAAGAGAATGGGTAAATATTCCATAAAGTTTAATCTCTTTAGTAACACTAATACTGCCTATAAATTTTCATCTCAAATTTAATATATAATTAATAGTCCATAAATCTATAAGTCTAGGAACCATATTGTCACTAATTGATAATTGTACATTATTTTGAACAATACATCAAACATTGACATTAATTAAACGTTTGTTATTCAGAACCTCATGATCAGACACTTCTCCGCATCTCACTATTTCACCTCCAGTCATTAAATTACACCTTTCCTACCTACTTCACTCAGCAGCAATGGAAAAGACGGAAAAGACAGGTTGTGCTTGTTATATTGTGGAGCAATTAAAACTACTGAAATATACACATTTAAATATTACGGAAGACAAGTGACTAATTTACATATATCTTGGTATTATTTGATATATATTAATAGTCACATTTATATATATGCATATGTATGTAAACACGTATATATATGTATGTATACATGTCAAGATAATTAGTACATGTCTCTATGTGTTAAATATGATCTGGTTAGATTATATTTAACAGGGACATGAAATCAAAATCAGTGAAAATGCGAAACAAATGAACATCATGACAGAGCAGCAGGGCGAGGACCACCGGAAAGGAGGGAGGTAATAAGAAACCTATTTACTGCTATTTATTATCATAGATAAAACTTTACCGTCATTTATTATAACCTAGATAATTTATTATTTATAATAAATAACAGTATAACTGGTTTATAAACATATGGGTATTTGAGCACTTTTAGAAATTCTTCTATCTTTGGTATTGATTTCTTATGTTTTTACCTATTTCTTATCTATTACAAGGTTTTTCAAAAGTTGGTTATATTTTATTTAGCATTCAGCTTTTTGTAAAGAGTCTTTATTTTTAAAATTTTGTTTCCTACAATACCAAGTTGAATACAAAGATTTCCTATATACATTTTGTTCTTATGCATAGCTTCTCCCATTAGTTTCCTCCCGTTAGAGTGGCATATTTGTTATGACATGATGGGTACAGATCTGTACAGATACATCATTATTAGATAAAGGCCAGATTTTACACTGATATGATTCTTGGTTAACACATTCATACAACTAAACAAATATCCAGTTTTTTGGTATCGACCCTTATAGTATAAGGTGAGTGCCTTAAGAATTCTGTGTGCTTCTTGTTTATCACTTCACCTTCTGTTTAGCAACCACTGATATTTTCTACTGTCTCCCAAGCTCTCCCCTTTAGACTTTTTATATAGTTATAATAGCAGAGTACTCATCATTTGCACAATGGTATTTGCTTTTCTCTTAGTAATAATGCCTTTAAGAGTGTTTTCTGTCTTCTGTCTTCCTGTTCAACATCGATTTGCTCAAGCGGGCACCAGTAACATCTCCATATGACCTGTCTCATGCAAGTAAAGCCCAAGGGCACCTGCTTGCTCCAGGAACATAAAGAGCCTCAAACCATTTTATCAGGTCATGGGAATGAGGTCTATAAATGTTACTGGTATCTGGCATATTAAATTACGACACGGGTAGCTTGCCAGCCTCTGCGGTGCGGGTAGCATACTCTTGTAGTCATATCAAAATCCAGCATTTATTGATGAGCTGGGCTGTGATAGGCTGGTCTGCTGGGTGGAGTTCTGACGAAGGGGAAGTCCGGATGTGGAAAATGGAGGCCATCATGGAGTGGGGGTTGTCTGGCTTGTTGTTAGACTCTGCTGGGGTGGCGGGTGAGTGCTAGAACCTGCCATCCCTCCTGGGCTCCTCATGAGTGGCTGGGCACAGGGAGAGCCAGTAGCAGCTCTGCCCCATGTCTGTGAGTCTCTCTTGTGAGACTCACAAGAGTGTTTTAGGTCTTTCTATAAAGTAGCACTTAACAAAAATTTAAAGCGTTGAATATATTCTGGATATATACCATATATTGGACACCTATGTATCACTTTTGGTTGCTTCCAAGTTTTAAGCAGTTATGAATAAAGATGAGTAAGGTAAAGTTTGATCCCCCACACAGTATGGCTTCCCCAAGCGCTCCCAAGTGTGGCTCTGGTCAGCACCTTGCCCTAAAGCATTAGTACCAGAGAAGCAGGCAGAGTATCACTGGTATCCTGGGGCCTGAGCACTACTGTAGAGCCTCCTCCCTCAGTATTTCAAACTGTCTTCCACAGTGACTATAATTTATATTTGCAAATTTAATGTTTTCTGTGCTTGGAAGTTTTTTGTTCTTTTATTTACTTCCCTCTCAGGCGCCTTGTGATTAGCTAGGCACAGGGAAAGCTGGTAGCAGCTCTGCCCCATGTAAGTGAGGGAAGGCAGGTTCAAGCCCTGACCCGCCACCCCAGCAGGGCATTTCAAGATGCCAAAGGAACCCCCACACCATGAGGGGCCGCCATTTTCCACATCCGAACTCCCCAGCTCGTCAGAGCTCCACCCAGCAGAAAAGCAGATCACAAGCCCCACTTGCACGGACGTTCATCAATAAATGCAAAAGATTAGAGGGGACTACAAGAGTATCCCACCCGCACGGCAGAGGCTGGCAAGCTACCCAGTCATATTTGATATGCCAAATACCAGTAATAATTAAAGACCTCATTCCCATGACCTGAAGGATGGTTTGAGGCTCTTCATATTCCTGGAGCGAGCAGATGCCCTTGGGCTACACTAGCACATGACAGGACATATGGAGATGTTACTGGTGCCCACCGAGTAAATTGATGAACAATGGGAAGACAAGTGATACAACTGATACAAGTGATACAAGTGATACAAGTGAATAAATAACAGTAAATAAATCATAATGAATCACGATCACGATCACGATTTTCCTGTTGATCATCTATTTGCTAGAGCGGGCACCAGTAATATCTCCATATGTCCTGTCTCATGCCAGTAGAGCCAGGAGCATCAGCTTGCTACAGGGAACATAAAGAGCCTCAAACCATTATATTAGGTCATGGGAATGACCCAATATAATTGTTACTGGAATTTGGCATATCAAATACAGCACGAGAAGCTTGCCAGGCTATTCATAATGAATAACAGTAAATAATAAGACTCACAGACATGGGACAGAGCTGCTACTGGCTCTCCCTGTGCCTAGCCGCTCATGAGGAGCCCGGGAGGGATGGCAGGTTCTAGCCCTGGCCCACCACCCCAGCAGAGCCTCACAACAAGCCAGACGACCCCCTGCACCATGAGGGGCCTCCATTTTACATATCCAGACTTCTCCCTCATCAGAACTCCACCCAGCAGACCAGCCTATCACAGCCTGGCTCAGCGGAGCCACGTGATGCAACTATAAATGGTGGATTTTTAGATGACTACAAGAGTATGCTACCCACACCACAGAGCCTGCAAACTACTCGTGTTGTATTTGATATGCCAAATACCAGTAACAATTATAGACCTCATTCCCATGACCTGATGGAATGGTTTGAGGCTCTTTATGTTCCTGGAGCAAGTAGGTGCCCTTGGGCTCTACTTGCATGAGACAGGACATATGGAAAAGTTACTGGTGCCCGCTCAAGCAAATCGATGATGAACGGGAAGAAGGTAAACATTAAATAAATAATAATGTGTGTAGGTGCAAAAGAGCATGTGTAGAAGAGCTCTCCAGATGTGAATGAATTGAGAAAATGAAGGAATTTTCCTGCAAAACTAGGCTAGTGTTGTTTGACTTTCAGATGTACTAGTCATATGGAAGAGACTCCAGAGATTGACTCAAGTTTGCAAAACAACTTAAAATCTTAATCATAAGGAGAGAACTAAGTGATTCACCCTCCCCAAATGTGAAAAAAAAAAATTGACCCATTCTTTATGCTACAGAAACGGCGAAGGATCACTCTATAATATATGATAACATTTCCTGTTCCCCTTATTTCTATGAACAAGTAAAATCTCTATACCTGGTACCATATGTTAGTTGCACATTTTGCATTGCTTTCCTTGTGAATCTGAATGAAGAAAATTTCAAGCAAGGCCCTCTAGACTATATTCAGCTACTTTTCAAAATCCTCCCACTTTTTCTGTCAAAATGCTCTCAAATTTATAGAAGAGGGGTAAGATATGTTCTGCAAATAAAATCTGGTTGAACTAATTTTTATGGTACATTTATTAATTAGAAAAGAGAAAAAGGCCTTTGATTGAACACTAACACTACTTGACTTCAAAGTTAGGTGAAAGTCTTTTTTTTTTTTTTATCAGTTACTTCAATTACAGCACTTTATTATCTCTTGAAGGGATTTGAGAAAATCTGGACATTTTTTGCTAGCAGGCAGCTTTTTTTTCAGAAATAATGATGTGTCAGTTATTCAAACAAGTTTTAAGATTTGAAGAGAACATAAGGTCCCTAATCCATGCAATTCAGAATACCAAAGTTCACTGGCATTGGTGGTTAGTAGCAATATCATAAAAAAATTTAATGCCTTGAAGTTCAGTATGCCAAAGGCTCTAAGGTTGCAATGAAGACAAACCTGTCATCTAGGATAGGGAGGGGTGAACGTGGTTTGTACTTACATTATTTGGTACAATACATTATTATATGCAACAGAATAATAGTTACGAATGACCATAATTATGTGTTCAGGCACTAGAATAAGCCTTGGTGTTTGTTTTGGAGATAAATTATAATTAGAATATGGATTCATATGATTGACCTTAAGTTCTTGGTATTTCAATAATTTGGGAACAATATTGAGGATTTCTTAACTAGGATCCAAATAGTGAGCATGTTTATCAGAGGACAAATGCAGTGAAACACATCAAAAATCGTTCTCTTAATTTTAGGTAAAGTAAAACAGAAAGTTAATAGGTAGATGTTGGAGGACAGGTTTAGCTATTCTGGGAGCTTTGTTGCTCTGCCCACTCCCAGCTTAATCTATTTAAGCCAAGGTTCATTCTAATGAGACCTCTCTTCTATGTAAACACTGCTAGAGGGTGTGGCAGTTACAGAAGTCACCTTGATTGAATAACTTCTGACTTATCCATCTACTAAGACTTCTATGTTTCCTAGATTGGGCACAGCTCCTCTTTATACCCACTGCACCCAGCGTGGGACAGTTAGGAATTTACCAGGAGACTACCACCCTGGCTACGTTGAGACTATAGGAAGACTATAGGAAGGATCATACTAGTTTGCTCTAAGCAGGCGGAGTGTGACCCTTTCAGTACATGAGAACAAGATATTCAGAATCACCCTGGTGCAGATAATAATAAGGACCTTGTGGGTACCATCTAGATTACATGAAGCTCATGAAGTTAAGATGTATTACTTTATATCAGTCCTCTCTCTCCCAGTGTTTTACATAAGAGATAATCTCCTTAGTCCTTGGCATAACCTTTGTTTATACCTGCAATAGGGGTGTGGCACTACACTCTGTTCAGAGTTCTTTGTTGACACAACCCACCCTGGATACTTTGGTGTATATAAGGGGACTGACTTGAGGACCCTTCACCTTTGGCTTTTGGCCTTTTAGCTTTCGGCTTTTGGCTCCTCAGCTTTCAGCTTTTGATACCTCGGCCTTTTGCTTTTGGCTTTTGGCTTTTTGGCCTTTTGCTCCTTCTTCTGGGTAGGACTCATCTCGGGTGAGATCCTCTCTCTTTGGTGGGAGACTTAGGCTCTTTTGCATGGTCTAAGTTCGGACCAGAGCTAGAGTTTGTTCATTATATTAGATTGCTATGGAAGAGCTTTGTACTATTAAAAGCCTTTTTGGAACTGCACCGGACTCGTGAGTTTTCATCTGTTCCCCGGAGTCCTTGGAGGTAGAAGAGAACTTCTGTCCTGCCACTGTCGGGGACCCGGTGGTGTTCCCCGACAGGTAGAAAATTTCATGTCCTGGATTCAGCCATATTTTTAGAATAAAAGAGCACATAGTTTTCAGCATGCACACAAGAAGAGGTAAGGGTAATATCACACAACTCTAATATCGACTATTTAAAATAACTACTTCTGCTGACAGAAGTAAAACACTGCAGAAGTGACAGAGCCTTCTGCAGTGAAGAACGATATCACATCACTAATACGAGAATCGTTGCTGGTAAAACTAAGTGGGAAGCGGAGCTGCAAAGAAAGCCCGTATTTCCTGGTGATGAAAGCTAAAAAAAATAATGGAACCAAAAGAGCAAGTAAAATAACATGGAACAAAAACAGAACAGGAAATGAAACATACATCCATTGTATTTACAATCGTCCTATTTGTTGGATTTTCCCCCTCTTCGCTCAAAGCTCGCTTGCCCATATATGTTGACAATAACCGTAAAAATCAGGAGCTAACAAAGTGACAGCTCACTAAAGAGCAATAAAGCACTCACAGTATTGTACGTGAGGGAAGGCGGTAAAAGTTCCCATATCTTAATAGGTCAAGATATTAAAAATAAAATTTAATGTTATATATATAGTCTATTAGTAAAATTGCTAAGTATAGCTGAGGAAAATTTTGACCTACTTTTTTTTTCTGTTAATTATGGGTAAAGGCAAGAAAATAAATATTATACTGCCCTTACTATAGAATGTAAGAGTTTCAAATAAATTTTAGAGAACTTAAATTTTCATTATTTTTTAACCAAGGAAAGCTTTAATAAGCTTCTATTAAGTATGTCTATTAATTTATTTCTGAAAACTACACTCATTTTCAGAGAAAGTTATTTGTTTGTGGGCATAACAGTATTTATTTATATGGCAGTATTTTTTAATGATCAATTTTATTACAAATGCCTGTTGAATACTTATGTTTTACTCTTTCCCCATAAGTCTGCAAAACTCGACACTATTTGTAGCATTTAAGAAATTCGCATAATGCTGCATCTTTTAACATCACAACTACATCCAAGAAACACTGCTCTCAGATCCATTTCTAGGCAAAGTGGATCTGTCTTTCTATTTTGAAGAATAAAAATGTATATTCTTCCTTTCTCTTTATGTTCCACTCCTTTTACATGACATAAAATATTCTTCAAAGTCAAAAAGTGATTATTAACAGTCAAAACCAAATTTTTACTTCCATAAAAAAATTAAAACTTTAAACTAATAATGGCGTATAGCCCAACTGCACAGTTTCATTAAAACTCTCAGAATTCTACAGATCCTGAAATATCTGGACATCCCCATTTCCATAGAACTGGAATTCCAGTGGGATCACACTGAACTTTATGGGAAAGTAATAAAGAAGCCAACTAAGCTCAAAAACAAAAATTGTAACTAAGGCTCAACTAGCAACAAAGAGTTACCAAATCCTTAGACAAAGACTTAACCCTCTGGTTAAGAAGTCAGAATTTTCACCAGTCTTCTTTTACTCAAGCAGTTTTTGATAGTTCCGTTAGCCACTGGGTTTCAACAAGTAACATTAAACAAAGTACCGCGTGTCTGCTAGGGCTCAGGCAGGATGGAGGTTGGAAAATGGGCACAAAAGTGGCAGGAAAGTTACACAGGTGCTGGAATGGGTGTTGGAACATTGAAAGCCTGCAACGACTGTTAGAAACAACTTTAGAGAACATGGTGTGTAAATAAACATAAAAATAAAATTTTTTGCTAAACTAGCTCAGAAACAAAAAAAAATCTAGTTAAATCAATAATTCATTCTTTATTCTTCATCTGAAATCTCATTTTATTTTTTCAATTGTAGCTTAATTGTCAATGCAATGAAATAGTACAATAGCTTATATTTGTTCTTTCTAAATCATCTTCTCTTTTACCCTCTGCTTGAACATTTCACCTTTCTATGATTTGCTTTCATATAAGATCCCTGTATATAACGTCTATGACACTATCACCGTCCACTGGCCAGTGTTATTTCTTATCCTCAATTCATGAACACCACGTTTTATACCTTTTCTTATTTAAATACATGGCCTTACACATCTTTTTAATTAATTAATTAATTTCTGTGATATTTTATTATACCATCGTGAGATGTACAATTACAAAGATGTTCATGTTTGGGTTTCAGTCATACAGTGTTCCAGCACCCATCCCTCCACCAGTGCCCATTTCCCACCATCAGTGTCCTCAATTCCCTCCCCCATTCCCTAGCCTGCCTCTAAGGCAGGTTCTGGAAATTACTACAAATGTGTGGGGGTCAGAGGTTAGCCAACAGAGAATGGAAGAGTGTGTTAATAATTATCGAAGTGCTAATACCAACCTAGAACTGATCATTAAATACAGGCAAAAAGATACACATGATAACCTTTAAGATAAACATATTCACAATACGTAAGAAAAGGAAGAGAGAGAAAAAAGGGCTTACACTTTTGAACCTAAAATGTCTCTGCTTTAAATGCTCTATTCCTCCTTTTTCCTCTAGAAAACTCATTCATCCTAAAATATTTAGCTATAATGTTGTATCCATTTTAAAGCATTCTATGATTTCTCAAGGTCTGTAAGTTCTTCCTAAGAATCAAACTACCAAGTTTCCAAACTACCAAGTATAATTATTAAGCACTGTGTACACATCAGGAGATTTATATGCATATGCTCTCCAAATTATTGGGAACTGGAACATTAGTATGGAGGGTAGGGCAAGAGTCTTGTACACTGCGGAGTTGGGTGAAGTTCACTATCGCTGGCTCCACTACGGTCTTCTGAGTTCCACTCAGAGTGTTTCTGAGCCCTGGGCCAGGGATAAGCCCTGAGCAATACAGGCCCCAAACAAAGCATGTTGAAAATTTGCTTTATTGATGGATTAAATAAATTAACAAAGAAAAAAATAATGTGACATATTTTAATGACCAGATTATGAGTAACTAGAACATTTATTAGGTAAGATGTCCAGCAATTACAATGAATTCCCAATCACTATAAGAGGTGATGCTATTTAAAGACACGAAAAATGTCAAAAAATTAAATGAACACTAGTTTTATCCAAGCTTCCTATAGACAGCTACAGATATGCCTACATAGAAAATTATTTAAACAAAGACCCTTACTGCAACAATAATGAGCTGAAAGTGGGATAAGTACTTAAATTAGTAAGCAAATAATTAACTGCATCATAATTTTAACATGTATTTACAAAACAAGGTGATAAAGATGGGTTATTAATGGGTATGCATATATATGGAAATATCCCACTAACAATTTACAGCTTTAAAACAAAATCAAATTATGTACCTATATGCATAACATATGCTCACTGAAACACGGGTCATATATAAAACACTTGAGAAGGTGTGTAAAATAAACTTATTTAAAGTGTTTGCACTGAAATAATAAATACAGAAAATGTAAGAGAAATTGTGGAAAACTGGAGGAAAAATAAAAGTAAACTTTGAAATTTTAGTTCATATATTATGTACGATTATATAAGGCACAGTATAATAAATTCACTAAAATATAAAAAAGAAAAATCTTTTTCAAAGATTTTTAAATCTTTTTAAAATCTTTCAAAATGTTAATATCGAAAAGAGCACTCAAAACAATACTAGATCATAACCAAATAATGCCTATATTTATAACTTTCAACCCAGAGGCTGTTATCTTTGTAATGTATAAGATGATAAAGCAGAGTAATTTCCGGAAAGCTTCAGGAAGACGAAGTGAATGTTGGGGAGATCAAGTCAATTCACAGCTCTGACCCAGAGCAACACAGTGGAAGCATGCCTGTGAACTTGATTTCTTGCACAGAAAGTGTTATTACCTGAAGTGTTCTTATTCTCCATGAGTTTAATAATGCTTATTTCATAATAGGTGGTTGATAATATGATATATATTTTTAAGAAGTTTTATATTTTTAAATTGTGTCTGAGTCACAAGAGGCCTTGTCCTATTTGAAGCTGAGTGATTGAGACATGTGCTCATGTGCCTTTTACTGGAGAGGAGTGTCAACTGTATAAACGATGTGATTTTTCTCTCAATTTATAATGCAATATTGCCTTTAACCTCTCACTTCAAAATCATCATAATTTTATGCTTTTACTCATAAAATCACAGAACCGTAAAACTGGATAAAATCTTCAAAAGTCATTTAGCTGGGGTCTCACACCTGCGGGCAAATGACGGGCATCATAAAATAGCAATTGTGTTTTAATCCTTTTCCGAAAGTGTCTGTAGCATTTGCTTGAACGACTGACCTATCATTTAATAAGTCTTTTCCTTAAGCATATCTCAGAAAGAGAAAGACATACAAGGAAGAAAAACTAACACCGCTTCTTTGGAATTAAGCTATTTTTTCCCTTGCTTATAATAAGAGAGTAGAAGAGATGACATTTAACAGGAAAGATAAAATATACAAGGAGGAAACTATAAAGCTGTAATACGAGGGCAAAATGAAATGATGTTATCGTTTCAATACAAGGGAAAGCAGGCTACAATTATAGATATGACGGCAAATTCATGACAGGGTTCACCCTGCATAAGTCCAGATGCCATTTCAGACTATGTGTTCATGGCAAACACACCAGCACAGTTGGGGGCACTGACAGCAGCAAATGCTATCAATCAGGAAATGACTGTTCATACTGTCTTAAATAAACAGATGTCCATGTAACATCAATGGTCCTGCGTGCATTGAGGAGTGGTGTAAGTGACACTAATAGGAGGGAAATTCTGATCAGTAGTCTAAGTGAGAGAAACTTTGCATTTAGTTTTGTACTTGATAAACATATGGGGGAAAAAGGCAATTTTCCAAATGAGGAGAAATCCCATAATTGGATCAACTAGAGAAAAAACTAAATCAAGCAATAAAGTACATTTAAACTGAAATCCAAGTGACATCAAACCCTCTGCTTATGAGTCAGGAGTCCATCAAAAGTAATTCACACTTTAACATATCTTAAAATTCATTTTAAAAAACTAGGTAAACTTTGCTTATCTTGCTGTAATGATACTGAATACATTTTCTAAAAGCAAGCAAACTTTAACTCCCAATTTACTTTTCTTTTTTCTTACAAATTTAAAACCTAGGGCCTTCGGGTTTGCCTTGCCTGTAGTGCAAGTGTTCTGATTCCTAGTACCACAGGTTTCACAAGTCCTTCTGGGAGAAAACACAATTTTTGTTTCACTCTTGCGATGCTGCTATCTGGAAGATTTTTAGGAGACCTATTTCTGAAAATCTCCATAAACCTGAATTTATCCTCATTGTTAGATTCAAACTAAATTTGACCAAAAGGGCACATTATGTGCAAACCCTGCAGCATTTTTTTTTTCAATCTGGCCCAGGTAGGCTGAACCAGAGACTCTCAGACATGGGGCAGAGCTGCTGCTTGCTCTCCCTGTGCCCAGCCGCTCATGAGGCGCCCGGGAGGCATGGTGGGTTCTAGCCCTGGCCTGCCACCCCAGCAGAGCCTCACAACAAGCCAGATGACCCACCCCCACTCAATGGGGGCCACCATTTTCCAAATCCGGACATTTCTCTCATCACAACTCCACCCAGTAGACCAGACTATCACAGCCCGGCTCGCGCAGGCCGCTAGCGGCCGCGGAGCTTCATCAATAAATGCTTTATTTAGAGGTGACTACAAGAGTATGCCACCTGCACGGCAATCCTGGCAAGCTGCTCGTGTTGTATTTGATATGCCGAATACCAGCATGGAAATGACCTAATATAATGGTTTGAGGCTCCTTATGTTCCTTGAGCAAGCAGATGCTTTTGGGTTCTACTTGCATGAGACTGGACATATGGAGATATTACTGGTGCCCGCTCTAGCAAATAGATTATGAACGGGAAGATAATGATAGTGATGTGCTAATTCAGTTTCAACATTCGCTTATTTGAAAATCAATTGCTTTAAAGTAATTCTGGTTTTTCAATCAAACTTCATATTTTTGGATTCTGGAAGCTCTTATATGCTTCCAATCTTTTTTTTTTGGGTCATACCCGGCGTTGCTCAGGGGTTACTCTGGGCTCTGCACTCAGAATCACTCCTGGCAGTGCTAGAAGGACCATATGGGATGCAGGGAATAGAACCAAGGTCGGTGGCATGCAAGGCAAATGCCCTACCTGCTGTGCTATCTTTCCAGCGCTTGCTTCCAATTTTTAACCTCTTCTGTATATTTTAGAAAAGTGTTCAGATTTTGTTGAACAGCTGAATGACTAAGAAACTGCTCCTTGACAAAATCACAAATTCCCAAAATTTTATTTTTCATATTTCCCAAAACCTTTATTAGAAAAAAGACAAGTTTGTCAAGATATCAATTAGACTACTATTTGTCTATAATATTAATAACATTCTGAGCTGATGAAGAAATAATCTGGTGTGTTCAGCAGCAGTTGTACTTTCCATATTGTCCAAGAGGTCATCATGTACACCACTTTTTCCCTTTTGAGATACCTCAGGGAGTTCTGTCTAGACAAAGTATTATAATGTTTTTTTTTTTTTTGTGCTCAGAGCCAACATAGTCTTGGATCCTTGCTCAAGTATCTCTCCTGGTGGTGCCTGGGAGACCACGGGGGGGGTAAAGTATTGAATCTAGGTTGTTAGCCTGATAAACAATCTCCATGCCTATGATACTATCTCTCTGGACTCAAAGTATTACTCTTTTACTGAAAATGGATTCAAGTCTATGTTCTATTTCATAGCAATTTACCAATATTGTTTGTTTCTCTAATCTGTTTCCTCACTAGTAATGCAGTTTTGTTTACATTGCTGATAATGAACATGCCCAATGTTGGCCTACAGCAAATCTGCTGGTCTGGCCCGACCCTCTTGGTAGCTTATACTGAGAGTTCACCAGAGACTGTGATTCTTGCTGTCCTTATACCAACATCCTTCTTGTTCTTTCAGGGCTTGAGGGCTGTGCTTCTCTTCAGAAGTTCCCAACATATGCCCAAAGGTGCCAAGTACCCAATCTTAAAATCCCATAAAAGGAAGACATTCTGGAGAGAGAGAGAGAGAGAGAGAGAGAGAGAGAGAGAGAGAGCCCCAGAGACAGTACAGTAGGTAGTACTTGCGTACAGTTGATTCAGGTTCGATCCCCCAACACCACACATATGTTCTCTTGAGGAATAATCACCATCACAGAGGCACGAGTTAGCATGAGCACTGTCAGGGTTGCCTCAAAACACACAAAAGCAAATACAAAGAGAAGAGAAATAGACTTTTTTCTCTCTGCATATGCCCATGTTCTCTCTTGAAAGTATTACCCTTTCTCTATGTCCCTCTTAACAAGACGTCTTTGCTACAAAAGCAGGTAAAGAGAAGACCCCCTGAAACCTGCCTCTGTTACTGACTCTCATTCCAAATGTACCATTCTGACCCGAGCACATGGGCCCCTATTCTCTCGCGAGGTGTCAAATGAGACAAACACTGGCTGGACGTGTGGAGCGGTAGTGACCTCAGGAACTGGCCCTGCCTTCCCCTGCTCCACTTCCTTTGTCCGTCAGTCTCACTGCCCTGAGATTCCACTCCAAAGCAAGCATCACCACGGAAAAGCAAGTGAAGTAACTCACCCAGAATATTATGACTAATAATGACAAAATTAAGCCTAACAAATAGTATTAGATCTGGGAAAGTGGCACTCCGGGTCATTGTTATTTTACCACACCTTGTTTTATCCCCCTGTGACATCAGTAAGAAATCTCTCCAAACAAACACGTGAAATATTTCATTAGAAAGTTGGGTGTTGTAGATATCATTTCCATAGAATTTCAAATACTGCCAGCATCTGCACTTTTCTGTCAATTAACACACAATTGGAGCAATTTTGTCCAATCATTTTCATTTATCTGTGAGTTCCAAATGATTGAAACCTTTTAATTGGCTCATTGCATCACTTTTGTAAATGTCTACCCTGACCTAGCACCATTTCGGTGGAGTTCTATATGCACCAGTATTTATACATTAAGTGTGTATTTATACATTCAGTGTATATAAAGCTGTCTTCAATATCACTTTAGGCATTTTGGAGTAAAATGAACTGTTAAGACTTAGAATTCCCCATAGAAAACAATCAGCAATCGAGGAGTTGCTGGCGTCACAATACGGGAAACCAAGAGAGGAAGACAGCGGAAGAGCTGGGCTGAGAATCAGAAAGCGTTGTCTTCTCTAAGTCACTTACAGCCTGACTGTCTGACTCTCAGTCACTTTAGCCATCTTGAGTCTCCAAAGCTCTTAATACTTATTCATGTAAAAAATAATGCCATTGAAGTCATTCATATCTAAGATTCCTGCTGGATATAAAATCCAATTATTTTATTGGCTAAGCCTGGAGATAAAGTAATTTCAAACGTAAGTTTATTCTTGGATAAACATGCTGTTTTTATGGCAGTTTTATTTTCAATGTATGTAGGAAGCAGAGATTCTTTGCTCTAAGGAAGAATGTGAACAGGTCTAATAAATGGTTTACAGAGCAGCCAAGCACGCTTGACACTTGGGAGACCCACAATGGAGTCCCAGTTCTCGCGGGTTCTGAGCACTGCCAGGAGAAACTTTCTGAAGCCCACCCAGGTACAGGGTTGATTGTCCACCATTAGACACCACAGCGGACACAAATCATCCACATTTTCCATTGTCCATCATCATACAGGGATGATCTTAATAACAATAAAATTTTTGAATACTTTTCACTTGATCACTTGAATCCCGTTATTCATCGATTTGCTCGAGCGGGCGCCAGTAACATTTCCATTGAACCCTATCACGTGCCAATGTAGCCCAATGGCATCTGGTTGATTCAGGAATATGAAGAGCCTCAAACCGTTCCTTCAGGGTCTTGACAAGGAAGTCTGTCCATCTTGTAGGTGGGCGGCCACGTGATCTTTTGACATCCTGTGGGATCCAGTCGGTAATGGCTCTAGTCCAGCGGTTGTCTCTAGTCCAGCGGTTGTCTCCGTCCAGCCCATCTGATTTTCGATGCCTTGGCAAATGAGACAGTGTCTCGTTTGAATACTTTTATTATTCATTAAACATTTAAGTTCTAAAATGCCTTGCCGCTTTTAGGTTTATTGTTATAAAATTTTTCTTTTCTGTTTTCTTGGAAAAAGCTTCCAGAGGACCAAGCCCTTCTAGCCAACACAAAGGCATTTAGTAATATTTTCACAACACAGATCTGGTATAGCAAGTTTAAAGCATACAATTAGGATCAGAGAATTCTGAGTTTGAACTCGACCTCTGTTATTTCTATGTGTATGCAGAGCCTGGTTTGGAGGATTGGGCCACACGCTGCAGTGCTCAGGGAACCATACGTGGGGACAGCAATCACACGGGATCAAGCTAAAGCGGCCCTTGTCTGTCTACAGCTTCCCTGCCCCTCTCCTTTGTTATTGCTTATCTGCACAGTGGCATTACATTTCTGTCAGGATTACTTGGTTTAGAGAGAATGTGTGAAGCAGAACACTGTATACATTTAACAAATGGTGCTTAGTTTTGTTAAAGGAATATTTAAACATCAAAATCCTGTCTGCTTAGAGGACAGTACACTTTACACAGAACTTGGTTAACAAGCCATGCAATATCAGCATATCAGAGAGCTTTTAGAATGTAAAAGTAATGTAGGAATGCTCAGCTTTTCATCGTAATCACCTTAGGGTCCTGGTCATCACCACTGACCTACATCTCAAGAAATACAACCACAATTACTCAGTAGCTCATGGGAGAAGACTCGTGGTTCTATTAAAATCACAATCTTATTCCTTTACTGTTGGGTAACACCCTGCCTGTAAGGTGACAGTTAAGAAAACTGTCTAGAAAACAGCTAGAGGCCAGGATTCTGAACTTTCCCTGAGGCTGTAAATAGAGCTGGGGTCTCCGAGTGAGAAAGCAGGGGCCCCTGGTGCCTGGGCCCAACGCTTTACACCAAGGCCACAGGGCCACAGAACCAGGGCCAACACAGAGGGCCGGCCGGGCAGAGAAAGTTCCTGAAAGGAGAGGACGTAGGGAAGAATATTTATATTTCTCTGTCTTAGGGATAGAGATATAAATAAATATAGTGAAACAGAGAAAGAGAGACAAGAAGAGAAACAGAAATAGAAACAGATGAACAGTAAAACTGAGAAATAGGTATAGGGACAGAGAAACAGAAAGAGATGCCCTGAAGAGAAAAGCCCCGAGTAGAAAGGACCTGGGAAGAAATGACCTTCTCAGTGAGGTCCTGAGAGATCCTGGGAGAGGCCTGAAGACAGAGACCCTGAAGAGAAGAGCCTGTTTTCTGACTTAAGGCAGAGGACTCTCACCTCACAGCAGCTGTTATCCGGCACTTTACATTCAACACTACCCATCCCTGGGCCAGTTAATTTTCTATTTCAGCCGCCTCTACAAGAAACACTTTGCTCTTTTATCTGCTAAGCTAATGCAAGGGTCTTAAAACGAGGGTTTTTTTTATATCCACACATACCATCCACTGATTTATTAGATGTATCATAGGAATGATTTTGTAAAGAATAAATATGTTCACTGATATTGCCCTACTTCAATTACGTCTACACGCCAATACTGAAGAAAAAACGATGATCCATATTACTGCTCTCATTTCTCTAGATTATCTGGAGTCATTTCTACCTGCTGAACCAAACGCAAAGACCTTTTTTTCCATTGCTTACTAAGTTATAATCAAATTTCTATTCTTTTATTATAAAAGTTCTTACTGCCTTTAATCTTAAGGAACTTGTATATATTAGTTTTCTTTTTTAGTATATTTTGCTCATCATTCTATTCACTCAATTCATAGTTGCAGGCCTCATAAAAACTACATTTAACTAAGAGAAGTACTTAAAATCCTAACCAAAATATCCCCTTATAAGTTTTCAATTATCTTCTGTTATTTCACAGCACCTGTTATTCTCCTTCAGCATTGATGTTAATATTGGTAATAGAAATTCATGTATATATATGCATATATATGTATATATTCGTGTGCATATATATATATATTACTATCATTTGTATCACTTGTCTTCCCATTGTTCTTCAATTTGCTCATGCGGGCACCAGTAACATCTCCATTCATTGGGAATGAGGCTCATTATTGTTACTGTTTTGGGCATATCAAATATTTTTAATTAAAATGTTTATAATGCATTAGTTCATGGAACGTAAATTCCATAAAACAAAGCATGCCAGTTTTTCTCAACTGTATATTGTAAGTGAATAACAGTCTGTCAACCCACAGAAGAAAACTAAAGAAAGTGACTGAACAAAATATATCATAAATCAAGGATTATGTGGTCATGGATTATGACTTTTGTTTTTAAAATATTTCCTCTTACAGTTTTATCTGTTTTATCAAATATGGACTATGCACAAAATACCTAATTAAAGTACTCCCCCACCTATTATACACCGTCCTCAGTGTATCTGATAACCAGGAGACTACATCTGCTTCGAGTTCGATCAATAAGCATTCATTCATTCCAATGGGCTTAATTCAAATAATCATTATTACAATAATTGAATAAAAGTTTGAGTTTTGTTAAAATAGAGAATTTTACTGTAAAAGGTACCCAATTTCTTCTAAAAGTTTTTGAACACTAACAGTTTTCGAAAAAGAAGAAAAATTAAAGCATCTCAAAGAATAAGAATAGGTATCCATAACCTACTTGTGTTAATCTGTGGACAACTCCCCAATTTATCAGAACTGCATATTTTCTAAGAAAAATTAGTATCATCACTAAATTTTGTTACAAATGACATGTAAACATTTGCATGTATTTCAAAGCAAAACAATTCTTGAAATTACCCTTCTGGACATTAAGCGTTTGATGCATGTTTGTTTCTAGGCCACACCCAGTGATGCTTAGGGACTACTCTTGGTTCTGTACTCAGAATTCAGTCCTGTTAAGCTCAAGACACGAAACGGGGTGCCAGGTTTGAAACTCTACTCAACTGTCTGCAAGGCAAGTGCCTTAGCCGCTATGGTAGTTCTCCAGCAGCTAGTGACTGACAGTTCAGAAATATTAATATTTAGGAAGTTGTTGCATTTAGAGGTGCAGAAGAACTGCTATATTGCAGAACTTATTACAGAAAATATTACAGTTAAACTTTCTAGTTCTATAAACTTAGTGCTTCTGAAGAGTACAATGGTTATCCTTAATTGGCTACAATGTGGAACTTTTCTATTCCATGAATGTAGGCTAAGCCTCACGGGTACTATACAGGCATGAGAATTACTACTTTGGATACAAACAACTGCACTCTCAGAAAGATTGCCAGTTTGGTAAAACCCAGATCCTGTTGCACTATGGCTCCTAGAAACACCCAGGAGCCTCATTTGATTACACTTTTATGTTGGTGATTCATTGTGGAGCAGCGTGGGAGAGTTTCTTACAGTGATTCTACTGGTTACTTTCTTTGGGGTGGGGGTGGGGACAGGAGGTTTATGAGGAGCAAATTCAAGATTAATGTTTTCATGAAAATCAAGCAAGTATCATAGAATTATTTTAATATTGATAATTCCTAACTAAGGAATCTTAGTCTTGGTTGGAGTTAGCATTGGAGGAGAAGTGGGAGAAACCTTCATGGAGAACTAACTAGGTTTTAGCAGTGGCTGAAGTCTGCAGAGCCTGGGACTCCCATGCACTGAGCCCTTAGCGCTCCCACCCAAGGCTGGAGGACCTTTGTCATTCTCACGTTCTGGTGGGAACAGAAGCTCTGAAGGAAACTTCAGCAGCTCTGATGCCTGTAAGTGTAAGATATTCCTCAGGCAATATGTTGAATACTGCCTCGATTGTGGTGAACCGAAGAGTGTACACTCTCCAAGGTATGCTGATCCAGAGACAGACATGGGGCAGAGCTGCTACTTGCTCTCCCTGTGACCAGCCGCTCACAAGGAGCCCAGAAGAGATGGCGGGTTCTAGCCCTGTCCCACCAGCCCAGCAGAGCCTTGCAACAAGCCAGACAACCCCCACTCCATGAGGGCCTCCATTTTCCACATCCGGACTTCTCTCTCATCAGAACTCCACCCAGCAGACCAGCCTATCACAGTCCGGTTCATCGAAATCCACCCTGCTGCAGTCTTTTTTTTAATCCGGCCCAGGTATGCTGATCCAGAGACAGACATGGGGCAGAGCTGCTACTTGCTCTCCCTGTGACCAGCCGCTCACAAGGAGCCCAGGAGAGATGGCGGTTTCTAGCCCTGTCCCGCCAGCCCAGCAGAGCCTTGCAACAAGCCAGAACGACCCCCCCCACTCCATGAGGGCCTCCATTTTCCACATCCGGACTTCTCTCTCCTCAGAACTCCACCCAGCAGACCAGCCTATCACAGTCCAGCTCGTGCGGCCACGTGGTTCATCATTAAATGCTGGACTTAGAGATGACTGCAAGAGTATGCTACCTGCACGGCAGAGCCTGGCAAGCTACCCGTGTTGTATTTGATATGCCAAATACCAGTAACAATTATAGACCTCATTCCAGAATGGATTGTGGCTCTTTATGTTCCTGGAGCAAGCAGATGCCCTTGGGCTCTACTAGCATGAGACAGGACATATGGAGATGTTACTGGGGCCCCGCTCGAGCAAATCGATGAACAACGGGGAGACAGTGATACAGTGATACAGTGAATTCCTAACTCAAGCAGCAAGTTATGTTTGAATTATAGTTTGTTTGAATCACAACAATTATTACATATTTAAATAGTGGACTATTCTGGTAGGTTCGAATAGAGTGATACGACTTTAGGTCAGACTCAAAAATAAACCGAGTGGGAGGAGAAACAAAATTCACTAGAAAGAACCAAGCACTGACATAACTGGGGACAGTTTAGGAATTATTTGTGAGATTTTGTTGGCTAATATGATCAGAATAAAAATAGATGTAGAAGCTAAAATCAGCATCTAGAAGTTAAAACCATAATATAAAAATGGCAAGATTTTTACGGCAGGTCTAAAATTGTAAAGATTTAAAAGAATAATTAAAAGCCAATTGCTTCCTAGTAGGAAGGAACAGTTAGCTAATAGAGTTTAATTATATAAAGTGGCGACTTCCTCATTTTTAGGGTAATGTTACCAAAAAGTTCAAATACTTCTAGGAAAAGGCATGTGCTACTGCATTTGGGTGACTAGATAACAGAGTATTTATATAACTCATTTTCTCTAGTTACTTTTCTCTAATTTTAAAGAAGATACATGACACTATTTTTTAACGTGCTGTTTTAACACACATGGTCTTGTTTGCTTTTCTTCTCTCCAATGTCCCAAACATATGCCAGTAAGGCTAAAATCATTTTCGAAGTTCTGTTCTTCATATTAGTAACTCCAGCTTTCTGAACTTTTCATTCATTGGCCATAGGAAAACTTTCCAGAAATAGTTTGTACTCACAGAGATAGATTTATTTTTTCAATATTATTATTTGCTTTAGCAACTGAAATACAATAAAAGTTTCTCCTTCTGACAGTTTCTGAAAGTTAATAAAACAGAATATTTTTATATTTTATCATTTTTGTGACCCTTTAAAAGTTTGATATCAGAAGGCCAGAGCAATCATACAGAGAGGAGGTTGGAGGTTGCTTGCCTTGCTTTTGGCTAATCAGTGTTCAATCGGGCACCTCATAAGTTCAATCAAGCACCGACTGAACACCCGAGGCCTTCCAGGAGTGATCCCTGAGCACAGATCCGAAAGCAAACTGGATCTGGTTTGCTCCAAAGCACACAAGGTTGTCCCAAAACAAAAAGAGAAAGTTTTATATCACTAGCACTATTTATGAAACTTACAATATTGTTTATTGTGACTTTCTCAGTGTGTGTGTGTGTGTTTGTCTTAGAGATGAAAAGTGGAGTGTGCTGAATGATTTGGAAACTGACTTACATGTTAAGATTGTCTCTACAGTCATAGGTTTTTAAAGAGCAGTTTTATAATTATATGAAAAAACTACTTGAAAGAAAAAAACCTGAGTGTAAGGAGAAGTTCTCCTGAAGTTGAAAATTGGAAGGGAGTGGTATGTGTGTGTGTGTGTGTGTGTGTGTGTGTGTGTGTGTGTGTGTGTGTGTAGAAGCAGAGAGCAGAGAGAGGAGGTAAGGGCATGAAGGTGAATTAATATATAGCTCAAAAAATGTGAACAGAATATGCCTTGTTTTATGGGATTATCTGCTGATGTAACTTCCATATAAGGGTTCCCAAAGTGTACTTAGGTAACTTTATATATAAACTGAATATAGTTATTTTAAATATATTTTAAAAAGAGAACGGAAAAAAATAAGAAACTAAGTTGTGAAGATATATTTTGAGACTTATGAAGAGTTTTACATGAGCCTAAAGTATTTCAAACAGTAAAGGTTTATTCATCAATGTATCAGTACATTTCATTAAGGTAATACTTGGCAGAGCACAGACCAGTCAAACGGTAGGTGCTCTTTCATAAATGAGGTGATTCTAGCTCATATCATGTTCTAAAAAAGAATGCAAACAGAAGTAAATTGAGTCACTTTCTATTCAAGTATCTGGCAAAGGAGCTAAATGCAACAGTTCAATTGAAGTCTTCTGTCCTGAAGCTAAGTGGCATATGAGTTTCATGTTATTGATCTGCGTCTGGCAAAGAAGTTGTATATTTTCCTAGTTATTAAAGCAAGGGTCAGACAGGGTCTTTGGAATAAGTCAACAGAGTGTCATAACTTTTCACTGACCTTAGAGAACTGGCAGGATGAAAGATAAGTCCCAGAAAAGTGGTTTATTAAGCACTATGACCTGGTTGAGCCAGATATTATGTTGGGAAAAGTCAATCATTTATTACTAATACAAAGAAACAATGAGAGTGATTTTCTTGTCTAAAAAAGTCATTCCATTATTAATAGTATATTTATAAATTTTATGTTATATACTTACATTTAATTATATAATATTCTGGTTTAGGGCCCACACCTGGTTATACTTGGGGCTTACTACTGGCCTACATTCATATAACAGGAATGAATTTATGAGGACATTAATAGAATACATATGAATACTTTTCATAATTTTTCCTAAAAAACTATGCATACTTTTTTTCCCTTCAGTTTTTCAGCAAAACCTGGCAGCAAACTCCACACTTGTCTTTGCTCTCATAGATAACTCTAGGTTGGGATCAGGGGACCATATGGAATTCCAGAAATCAAACCTGGGTCAGTCATGTGCAAGGTAAATGCCCCCTAACTACTGCACTTTCTTTCTCTGTGATCCAAGAGCTATGCATTTTGTTTATAAAAGCATAAAATTTATTTTATCAGTTTTTTTTTTTTTTTTTTTTTTTTGCTTTTTGGGTTTGGGTCACACCCGGCAATGCTCAGGAGTTACTCCTGGCTCTGCACTCACTCAGGAATTACTCCTGGCGGTGCTTGAGGGACCATATGGGATGTGGGGATCGAACTTGGGCCTGCATGGGCTGGCTGCATTCAAGGCAAACGCCCTACCTGCTAGGCTATAGCTCCGGCCCCCTTTATCAGTTGTTTTATAAACCTGGATACGTAGTGCGGCAGATAACATCTAGGTTGGCCACACTCAAGGGCAAGAGTATTCTTTGATTATCTCTCTGGCCCTAACACAAATATTAATGATTATGTCATCGTACTACATTGTGACATCAGTTTTTCAGCATGTACATCACCACCAAAATACTAGTAAAATAACACAGAACCCAAACTATTTTATTTAAATCACAGCTAACAGTGTAATCTATTGTGGGTTTAACCGTGAGCCTGACAAATCCAACTGTGGAGGAAGAGTGGAAAAGTAGAAAATATATGTATCTACTGACCAGTGTCTGATAATATTTCTGCCACAAAATGTATTCTCAAGTGACTGAATTTTGCTTCATAGTTATTCATAATAACTGAGGTAGTTTGAAGAAAGTCTGCCACAGAGAAACTATGGATTGGACTTAAGTTTAAGAATAAAATCTGCATCCGTGCTGGAGATAGCACAACAGGTAGGGAGTTTGCCCTGCACGTGGCTCACCCGGCTTTGAGCCCCTGCATCCAGTATGGTCTTCCAGGAGCACTGCCAGAATTAATTCCTGAGTGCAGAGCCAGGACTAAGCCAGAGGACTGAAAAGCCAAAAATATAAATAAATAAAATAAAATCACTGTTCTAAAATGATAACAGGTAAAAATAAAAGTCTGTTGTCTCAGCTTAAGTATGTGTTTTACTGACTTCTGACAAAAGGTGAGGAACATATAGGAAGAACTTTATCATTCAATATTGGAGAATATTTAAGAACTAGAATCTTTATGTTTTGCCCTTAGAGCCTCTGCTACTACTTAGTAGAGTGTATATACCATTAACTTCATATGTTTACTATAGACTTCACTTGAAAATATCTAGCCGCCCATTAAAAAATTACCATGATCATACTATAAAGTATTAACTTCCTATTATTTCATGAATAATTTATTTTAAGTGGTTGAAAATGCATCCATACTGTATTAATGCTAAATATATTCCATTTATACTGATACATAAAAATAATTACATAATTTTATAATACATTAATATAGGTAGTTTAGCAGGAAAAAATAGAAAACAATATTAACACTTACTGAGTTAACAAATCACAATAAAATATAACAAGAAACAAGTTTGTTGGAAATATGAATATGTGTATGTATATATTTTTAGAATTCTTCTAAAGGATTTATAATTTTATATAAGTAGAAAATTTATTTTTTCTTAATATCATTTTATTTGCTTATTTACATAAGCAAATAAAAAATAAAAAAATATTTTGCTTAATATTATTTTATTTGCTTATTTACATAAGCAAATAAAAATTTTATTTTTGCTTATTATTTTATTTTCTTATTTATATAAGCAAATACTTTATTACAGTAATACAAAAAGGGTATCAATAAAATAGCTCTTTAGATATCTATGTGATTTATAAAGCATAAAAGTGTTGTTAACCCAGTCTCAGGGAGAGACCCATATTTTGGCTCCATTCAAGTCCAGAGGAGGTAGTTAAACACTTATCCCTGATAAATAGAATATTCCGTGGCCCAAATCAAGTACTTGGCATTTCCATCACCTTTCTCTTTTGGCGCAGAATGTAAATTTATACTCCAAACGTAAAGGACTGAGAACAGTGGTCAGCACCAGCCACAACATGCTGTCCAGGGCAAAGCAGTAGGAATGAGTAGGAAGCTTTGTGGGTGTTCCCGGGAACTTATCAGTCTCCTGATCATTTTCAATAGGAGACTCACAAGTTCCTGCAAATGCACACAAACGTATTTTACGCAGGCGACATTGGCGGACAATGGATGCTGAGCTCTCCTCCGCTTCACTTGAACACGTCATCTGTCCCCTGGAGCATTCCCCGGCGCTTGGCTCTTACTCATGGCTCTTTCCCAGAGGAATGGTTGGCCTCATGGTCCCTGGTCCCTTTTATTCTCCGAGTCAACAAACATTAACTGAGCATCAACTATTTTCGGTGCAGTCTTTGCCTCTGGTGACCAGCAATGAGTGATTTCTGACTGGTCTGGCAATTCTATAGAACAACCATCCAGTTTGGTTTTTATCCTACAAACCAGGATCCGGTCTCCAATATCAAATGGAAAAGAGTGCTTAAAATTTCTTTTGCAAGGAATGCTAATAATTTGTGATTCATAAACAAGAATATGGTACAGGGAATAAGATATCTAAATTTTAGTCCTAATTCAACTAAAACATAACAATATGTGCAAACAACTTAATCTAGTTAGGTTCATTTTTCTTATCTGGCAAATGATTATGTGGATAATTTCACTTTGATTTTAGATATGGATGCAAATGTTTGATTATAAGGTAATAACTGAAAACAAAATTAAAATGAAATACTGTGGTACTTTTCATTTTCCCCAGAAAAAATACAAAACACTTTCATTTCAGCAAGAACTGTCAAATTTAAGCATAGAGTTAATTACTGATTTTTTTTATAAGTTATTGTTCTCATTTGGAAACAAGTAACTGACTTGAATTTTTACTCTAACAATGAAACCATCTTTACTGGGCTTATCTGTTAGGTCTCACACTTCAGCTTTACTATTTTTTATTGTCACTTTTAACTGTGTGAAGAGTTGAGGAAATATGTTAGTATTTTTTAAATAATAATATTAAAGCTGGCATAAAGTAGAAATTGAGATCTGATTCTAATGTATTTAATTTTGACCAGTAAGATATTAGGGCACTTCTACCTTACATTCTGTTTAGCAAATGGATGTTTTCCCTTTTTCTTTACTGTATAGGTTAATCATAATCACATTCTTTAATTAAAGAAAGGGACCTTCGTGTCAATATTATAATAAAAGTCTCACTCTTCATAAAACTCGTAAGACAAGTCATGGCGAACATTTTTTTTCACTTTCGGATTTCAATCTCAGTAGTTTTTCTGGAAGTTCGATATGAAGAAAAGTTAACATCCTTTAATATGTTTTAAATGAAAAAAAACTAGCATACCTCATCACATTTTTAAAAAATGATAGAGCAAATGTACACATACACACAGAATCTCCAGTGGACCTTAAAGAAAGTTCATAGTTGTATAAACTATTTACTCATGCTCTAGAGTAAACAGATTTCATTTATTTTCTACCTGTATGACTTTGTAAGAGTTGGTCTATTAAATAATATATAATTGCTTAAAATTTGAATATTTAAACACTTGTAAAATTGCTTATAGAGATCAACTATTCACAATATTTAAAAATAAGAGTAGCTCAATCCCAAAAAGCACCTAGCAGGCAAAAGCACAGCCATGTTTCCCATCTGTACTATAGCAGCTAACAAAAATTAGTAGTGAAATTTAAAATAACAAATCACAAAAATAAAAAAATGTGTTGAAATCTTGCTTTAACCACACCTGGCAGAACTCAGGACTTCCTCTTGGCTATGTTTAGGGATCACTTCAGGGGTCTCAGGGACCCTGTCTGGTCCAGGGAAAGAAACCAGTTTGATGGCATGCAAAGATAAGACACTAGAGAAACATATTTAGCCCACTTATTTGTGCTATTGTTCCAACCCAAATCTATCTGTCTGTCTGTCTATATCTATCTATATAGATTGATCTATCTACCTATCTCTTTATACATATAGAGCTAGCTATCTATCTATCTATCTATCTATCTATCTATCTATCTATCTATCTATCTATCTATCTATCTATCTCTCTCTCTCTCTCTCTCTCTCTATCTATCTATCTATCCATCCATCCATCCATCCATCCATCCATCCATCCATCCATCCATCCATCCATCCATCCATCCATCCATCCATCCATCCATCCATCTATCTATCTATCTATCTATCTATCTATCCATCCATCCATCCATCCATCCAATCCATCCATCCATCCATCCATCCATCTGTCTGTCTGTCTATATATATATCTACTTATCTATAATAGATCTAACTACTATCTATTATTTATCTATCTACTATTTATCTACCTACCTATCTATAGATTTATATCTATTTACCCATCTATCTAGATCTATGTATCTATCATATATCTATGTATCCAACAACCTATCTATAGATATATCTATATCTATCTCTATGCATCTATGTATCTATGTATCTATCTACATATATATCTATAGATCTATATATATATATACCATTTATCTGGATCTATGTATCTAAGTATCTATGTCTGTATGTATGTATGTATCTCTCTATCTACCTACCTATCTATCTGTAGAGAGACAGATAGTTAGAAGTAAATAGCTAGATTTGAAAATCTTTTACAAAAATTCACTAAAAACATGGTGAAATCTAAATGTTTTTAACAGTGGGGTATATTTTGATATTACTCTGGGTGTTTTAGGCATGTGAAACAAATTTAAGAATAAAAACAATTAGTTTAATTGCATATACATTTTAAAGTGATCTCATAGAACTATTGAGGTGCTTAATCATATTTATCTGCATTTAAAACAGCTATGGATTAAGATTAGGAAATTACCAGCATAAAATGCTACTAACATACATAGTATCCAATAATATCAAATATATCAAAAGGCAGAAGACAGTGTAAGAATGAATTCTGAAGAACAACTAACATTTAACAAGGAAAGGAATATTTTAATGCAAGACCCTTCACAGAGAACGGTATATGCAACAGTGTGATCTCAGAGCAGAAAGAGGCAGATTTCAGGTAATTTTTATTGATATTTGATGCTGGCCATTTATAAAGTCAGTACAATTTACAAAATTTTCCTTGCATTGAGTTCCCAAGACGAAATTAACTTTGAGTTACTTGGTAATTTGTACCCATATGCTATGTGCTGCTTTATTTTAGTTTATGTTTTACTGTCACTGTATTAAATGAGAACATTTTCCAAGATTTGTTATGAATTTTATCATATGTATGACTATTTCAGAGCCAAGACAGATGTGACTATTTAGAACACGATGCCAGCTAGAATATGACAAGAAATATCAAAATGAGAACGTTGGCATACAATTATGCAACAAGTTTCTTATAAGCCTGCATTGTTACTTCTGTGCAATCGTGGAAATTCAGCTCTTTGTACTCAAACTCTATAAAAAAAAGAATGTACTAAAAATTGAACTCTACTACTGTTAGAAAACCCTGTGGTGTAGTTAAGAAGTAAACAAACATTTGTTTGTAGCCAGAAAGACATAGATTTGAATCTCAAACAGTTTTTGCTTGACTTTGCTTTGTTCACATTTACATAAGATCTGTAGTTAACATAATCATATAAAAATATAATTTATTGCAATACGGTTATACAAAAAACAGTGATATGGATTAAATTAGAGACTATCATGCTGAATGATGCAGCTCAGAATGATCTGTGTTACATGTGAAACTTAACAGACACACAGCAAGCTCACAGCAATGCCCAAAAGCAACACAATCAGTAAACTGGTTCACACATTCGTGTGGGGGTGTGTAGAATGAGTGTGAGGACTTTGGGAGAGGGAGGTGGGTATAATGGAGGAAATGATGGTGTTAAAGTGTTTGCACAGAAACTAATATTAATCATGTTGCAAACCACAGAAACTCAGTCAATAAAAATAAAAATAAATGCCATTCGTTATTTACCCAACCTCTTATTTGACTATACAAATACATGTAAATTGCAGAAATAAGTTCGTTCCTTTTTGCCTATCTGGGCAGAATACAGAAGTGGTTTTGAGCCAAAATGGTTTTACAAATGATAAGAAAAGACATATAATTAGTAACGTGAATGTCCATGACATATTTTTTGGATTCGTCTGTAACGATATAGTATTCACTGTATTCCCGTTCATCATTGATTGGCTCGAGTGGGCACCAGTAACATCTCCATATGTTCTGTCTCATGCTAGTAGAGCCCAAGGGCACCTGCTTGCTCCAAGAACATAAAGAGCCTCAAACCATTCCATCAGGTCATGGGAATGAGGTCTATAATTGTTACTGGTATTTGGCATATCAAATACGACACGGGTAGCTTGCCAGGCTCTGCCGTGTGGGTAGCATACTCTTGTATAGGACAGTATACTATACTCTTGTATAATATAGTATTAATTTCTGAAAATATAATCTTCTGATAAAGAAGTTGAAAAATAAAAAAAAATCCTGTAGTAAAGATTACCCACCAGTAAAGGGGTGCTGGCCCGTTCCATTGTTTTTTTCTCAGATGTTGATCTGTTACTGTACAGTTTGGTCTCTATACTCAGAGTTGTGTACTCTGAACTTACAGCACTGAATAAAATTCATGTCCAATTATAACTGGACATAATTTAGGGTAGAAACTGAAAGAAGACTGTGCACAATAGATATAAAGATGAATATCAATAAGTAGAAAATGTTCCCACAGAAGATACAGCAGAGACGATCCTGAGCGTTATACACCACCTTTCCCTCTCTACCCACACAGAAGTCTATCGAATCCCTTCCACTGGGAACGAGTGATATGTTCCGGCAAGTAAGTGTTGAGGGAAACGCGATGCCCCATTTCTACACTAAGGTAATAAAAACATGTTCCTGTATCTCAGCTTTTGATCAATTTCAACCCCTTTAATTTTCAGTGTGAATTTTGGAGGTACAGTGAGAGCACAGAAAGCGGTCCTTTGCGTCCAATGCAGTGGAGCTCAGCCACTACATATGGTCCCTGAGCTTACGTGGAGTGGAGAGCCACAAGTCAGCCCTGAGCACAGCTTGGAGAGACCCAATCACATGGCCACCTTCCCGAAAAAACTCTGATGTCTATATTTTGAAGTTTATACATTTTTATTTAATTGTGATATTAGTTTACATCAATTTGTATAGATGTTTCAGGAGTTTTTTCGTGCCTCCTCAAAAAGTAAGATTTAATACCAAGCCAACAACCAAAATGTCAGGAATTTTTTAACTGTCATTCCATAGAAATTCGATTTTAGTATTCCCTGGAAGACTGGTTTAGTGGAGATGACCTCTTTTAAACCACAGTTTGACTTTAAAGTTTATTTCTTGAACTCTGATAGATACACTAGCCAGGTGGAATATTCTTGAATGGAGGTCATTTTCTCTCATGATTTTAACTGTGTCACGCAATGCCATAAGTGTAGCAGATGTGAAATGCACAAATAGCTTTATGAGGGGTCCCTTGTCATTTGTCACTTGTCACTTGCCACTTGTCTTCCCGTTGTTCATCGATTTGTTTGAGTGGCCACAATAACATCTCCATTCATTAGGAATGAGGTCTACTATTGTTACTGTTTTTGGCATATCGAATACACCACGGGTAGCTTGTCAGGCTCTGCCATGGCTCTGGGTTCATCCCAGACTTCTTCTATGTTAGACCATCAACCATCCAGTGTCCACAGGGCAGAGCCCTGCATGTAGACAAACCTGTCTCCTGTCTGCCACCTGCCAAAGCAGCCAGGCACCACAGCCACACCTGCAACACCTCGAGAGGTAGGGAGGGGTCCCTTACATGTGATTTTCCATCTTTTGTCTTTTGCTTTGGAGATTCTTCTTTTTTTGTGCTTTTTTTGCCATTAATTATGATGTGACGTGGCCTGCAGGTTTCAGTGTATGTCGGCTGTAAACTGTTTAAGCCTCCTGGTTATTTGTTTCCTCAAACTGATATTTTCACCCTGAGATGAAAATGAGTTTGCTGTTCCTCTCATGATGACTCATGGTTCCACTTGTTTCTTGGGCTGTCTTCAGGTTTTTAATGATTTTTCTGTTTTGCTGGTCTTTTTGGATGATTCTATTACATGCCTTTCAGATACTCCTATTTTTTAATTTTGGTTTTCAGCTTTTTTGTATCATGGAGATTATAATATATTGTAATTTCAACCACTGTATTTATTAGTTCTGTGGTGGCTATTTGGACCTTTCTCATTCTTTTCCAGTTCTTGTTGAAGTTCTCATTTTTGATACATTGCTTAGTTTCATAAAGGATAAATATGGCACGATCTGTAGCCTTCCTCAGATATTATTTTATGTTACACTGGGATTTTCCCCTAGGGTTCTGTATTGATCTTTAAGTTGGGGAAGTCCTCATGTTTGGTGCTCACTGATTACTTCTATGGATTGGTTAAGAAGCTTTCCTTTCTGCTCCTAATGTTTTAATTTGCTTAAAAATGTAAAGACTTTGGCCAAGGACGATGCCCTTGGATGCTGGACTGCCTGGCATGTAGTTGAGGCCTTCTCTCTACACTGAAGACTGTGGTCAAAGCCAGCATAGGGTGCTGACCCCAGAATTAAGCTTCTGGTTGAGAACCAGGAAAGGGGAAGCACAGAGGCTGTTGCTACAGTATGTCAGGAACACATGACTCCCCAGGGGGTTCTATCTGCTTGAGCTGAGAAAGGGCTACACAATCTTTGTCTATTCAAGGTTGATTCCATTGACCATTACATCCTGCTCTAATCTTGGCAGATTTTGCGAGCTTAATTTTTCCTCTGAGGATCAGGCAAGAGCTGAACAATAATGTACAGTCAATGGTGATAAATTTTGTTCCTGGCAGACTGCCCAGAAGCCTGCTAAAAATTGTCAATGAGAAACTGTGTTTTGAGGGAAGTGTATCGCCCTCTTCCAGCTAGCATCACCGAGTTTTTCCCAAAAACTTTTAGCCCCAGCTGTGAACAAAAGTAGGAAGCCGAGAAATTTGGATTTGGGAAAGGACGTTTGTTTCCTCACATGGAAAATCTTTTGGAAGCCTGTGGGTCATTCAGAGCTGGTTCAATGCTGGAATGCAGAACAGTGAACACTTCCAAGAAGCTAGAAAAATCATAGTGGAAATATTGCCACAAAAGTGGGTTACAGGTATGGTGCGCCATTCTGGGGGTTTGTGTCTCAGGCAAAATGAACGTGTGAGAGCCTAAGGTCACAGGAAGAGGATAATGCAGTGTCTCTGTTAGGAACGCAGAAGCAATGAACCTTTCAGGAAACTGGGATTAGAGGGTTAGAGGGTAATTTGCAAGGTTGGGACCATGGATCCAAAGTGCCAGCGTGGGTGATAGCAAGAAGCGTAGTCTGGAGACTTTGGAATAAGAAGGAAAACAGCAGCGACAGAGCCCCCCCTTCTAGTTCTACTGCCTATTGCGTCTTCAGAAGTAAAACGGGACTTGCTCATCTTCAAAACAAGACTGCTGCTTTGAGGTAGTTGTCTGGTCCTATTCAGCTTGTTTCCAGTAATAGGTACTGCCATTAGTTTTGCCTAAAACACCAGCTACCTGGGTGTCTTTCTAGGGGTATCGTAGTGGGGCTATGATCAAAGTTTGCCCTTAACATTTAGCAATACAGAGTAGGCTGTAAGACAGCACCGGTACTCACAATGCTGTATAGGAAGGTTGCCAAGATAGCAAGAGCTGGTATCTTTAAAAATAAATTTAGAGGCTGTGGCTTACAATACTCCTAAGTGACAATGGCTGATGAAGGATAAACCCCTCCTGCAGCCACCGCCAGAGTCCCCACTTCCCCACATCATTGCCCTGGTGTCCGCCACTCACCGTAATTCCTCCTTTCCTCCCCTGCAATAGCTCCCAATCCAAGACCAACTCACAGTTTCTTTCACATTGGTTATTTTTATTCCCCTACTATGTTTATATCCTGCAGAGCAGAGATCTATTTCTGACCCTCTCCTCTGACTAACTTCACTCAATATAGCATGCTCCAGACCCATCCATTTATAGGAGCAAATTCAGAATTTCTTATTTTCCTGTAGCAGAGTAGTATTCCATTGAGTATATGTACCGTAGTATTTTTATCCAATCGTCTGTTCTTGGACACCCGGTTGTTTTCAGATGTTGGCTACTGGGAGCAGTATTGCAATGAACATAGACTGTCTTTTATGAATTGATCTTCTTGTATTCTTGAAGGGGATTCCAAAAAAAGTCGAATAACCTATTCATGTGAGACCTCAATTCACAGTATTTTGAGATTTTGAGGAATGTTGCTAACGTTTTCAGAGAAGGTGGGACCATTCAATATCATCACTAGCAGTGAGTAAGGATCCTTCTTTCCCTACATCCACACCAGCACTGGCTGTTTTGGTTCTTTGTGTGATATGTGTGCCCATATCACTGGTGCAGATGACATCTGATCACTTTTAAGATTTGCATTTCCTTAATGACAAGTAACGTAGATCATTTTTTCATTACTTTTGGTTATCTGTCTCAGTCTTTTGATGGTGTCAGTCCCTTTTTTCTTGTAAAGTTCTACCAGTGCTTAGCTGGCATCTCTTAACCTCTGTGTACCTACCAACGCTACTGCCTGTCCAGACAAGCACTCTAGGTACAGTATCTCAGATTCCTTCACAATGGGTCTGGTCTAGTGTGTGTTAGTGCTTTTAATGGAGGGCGCTTGAGTCTGCTTGTTGGCTTAGTAAGGAATGATTCTTAATTTCTGCTTCTTCCTGTGCTTCCTCACCTACCCATCACTGCAGCGGGTATAGGAGTTTATCTCTGATAAAAGAAATCACTAGTGCTAGTTTTTAGGTATTAGGCAAAACTTTACCCTATCTGTTCCCCAGGGAAAGAATCCATGCCACAAAGGCAGACCTTACTCACCAGTTAGAGCTCACTTCACTCGCTGTTAGGGCCCCTCTTTGGTCAGACTCTCCAAATCTTTTCTTTCTTCTGGATTTCTGGCTCTTTATCCTACCCTATGGAAGTTCTACTCATTTAACTTTATTTGTATTTTAATGTTCCTTTGTGCGGGCACCAGTAATATCTCCATATGTCCTGTCTCATGCTAGTAGAGCCCAAGGGCATCTGCCCGCTCCAGGAACATAAAAGAGCCTCAGACAATTATATTAGGTCATAGGAATGACCCAATATAATTGTTACTGGTATTTGGCATATTAAATACGACACGGGCAGCTTGCGAGGCTTGCCGTGTGGGTGGCATACTCTTGTAGTCACCTCTAAATATAGCATTTATTGATGAACTGCGCAGCCACTTGCCTGGCCGTGATAGGCTCATCTGCTGCTGGGTGGAGTTCTGACGAGAGGGAAGTCCAATGTGGAAGACGGCGGCCCTCATGGAGTGTGTGTGTGTGTGTGTGTGGGGGCGTCTGGCTTGTTGTGAGGCCCTGCTGGGGTGGCGGGCCAGGGCTAGATCCCACCATCCCTCCCAGGCTCCTCGTGAGCGGCTGGGCACAGGGAGAGCAAGTAGTAGCTCTGCCCCATGTCTGTAAGTCTCTGGATCAGCATCCCTGGGCCAGATTGAAAATAAACTGCTGCAGGGTGGGTGTCGATGATCCGTGCTGTGATAGGCTTGTCTGCTGCTGGGTGGAGTTCTGAAGAGAGGGAAGTCCAATGTGGAAGATGGCGGCCCTCATGGAGTGTGGTGGGGGGGTGGTCTGGCTTGTTGTGAGGCCCTGCTGGGGTGGCGGGCCAGGGCTAGAACCCGCCATCCCTCCCAGGTGCCTCGTGAGCGGCTGGGCACAGGGAGAGCAAGTAGTAGCTCTGCCCCATGTCTGAAAGTCTCTGGATCAGCATACCTGGGCCGGATTGAAAAAAAAAAAAAAAACAACTTTGTACGGATTGAAAAAAAATACTTTTCCTTTGTGCATTAACCTTTATTTTGTACATTATCTGCTTTCTCTGCACATTAATGTTTCTTTCTATGTGAATCCTCATTTTGGTGTAGCTCGCCTTATACTGGCAGCATTCAAGGACAGAGAAACTATTCTGCCATCTGAGACCACCAGTAAAAACTGAGAATATGTTTCTTTGCATTACACCAAAGTTGTCTGGTATAAAATAACCATTCACAGGAATAGAATTCTCTTGTAATGACTGAAAAATTAATTTGAATAGTACTTAAATAATTCATCAAACTGATTGATGAAACAATAGAGCAAATAACTATGTATTGAAAAGAGTTATAAAGTTTCTTGAGGCAGTTATCATGGCAAATAATTGGTAACATAATGTTTCAGATAAGATAGTCAATAACATGGAGAAGTCTCTCCCTACCATACACACACACTAAACAGTGAACAACTGCAAGGAATTTTTAACTGACTGATGCACTGACAGAATTTAAACTTGATAGCTCTTGAAAATACTGAAAAATGAAAAAACATTATAAAATATCATAGTATTATATTTTTTGTTACTGGTTTTGTATTATATATTCATGACAGATGCTTAAGATTACATGTTGGTCCTTAAAACCCAGATTTTATTTTCTCTTTAGTGATAGATGAGTACTGTTACTAATTTGCTATTAAATAAATCATAAATACTTGGTATGTTTCTTCTTTAAATATCCATCATAAAATGTTAAATTTTATGATAATATTATAAGAGTATGAGATGTACTTTAAATAAAATTTTTATTTTTAATTTCTTAAAATACGGAAAAATTATAAAATTAATAGATAAATTCCTAGTTTTAAGTTACTGCTTACATTACTGTAATGTAGACACAGCAGAAAACCCCACTCCTGGTTTTTCCTCAGAAGTAGATACTGTGGAAGTGAGCATTATTGATGCAGTTTAGGGAAGCGACAAATTCACAACAAATGCACATGCCTGTCTACATCAGCATTTCAAACAAATTTTCTTCCTGGGGACAATGGACCAATCTAGAACCTGTAGTAGTAGCTTCAGGCATACCTGGGGCATTTAAAGAAAGATTTCCAGGGATGCAGTGAGTGACTTTTCTTCTGAGAACATGGTAGAAAAACAAATAAGTTTGGGCACCTCTGTCTACATGAACAGAAGTCGCCATTGTCACATGGAACCCCATAAATTTAGAAACAAATTTATAATTAAGTCTTAAAACCTCTAGGTAAGCTGATAACACTGAACTCATAAAATACAGTATCATAAATATGAAGTAATTCAAAAGAAGTACAAAACAAGATTTCTCTCCTAAAGACTTTTTTTACTGCAAAAACATACATAAAACACAAAATACTCTATATGGCACACTCTGTGAAACATTTAAACGAACTTTTGAGTCATTTAAATTATGTGGATATCATCAACAAAAAAGTTCTTTCATTTTCATTTGTCTAGAGTATTTTGGGATGCATACAGACTAGACAAACACTCATTTAAAACATTCTGTTAAGTGTGGACATAGCATTATTAAAGCAAACAAAGTACAATGGTCATCCAATTTATGGCCATCAACACCACTGGACATCATTTATAAAGATTTTATTCCTGGTGTAATTACTACTCCTATGCTGTTCTTATTTGTTTTGTATTTATTTGTTTCATAAATACATACGAACAAGAAATATAAAAAATTATGCATGATCAAAGGTCCATATGTTTATTTATTGCAGATAAAATTACATATATATCAAGGAAGAATGATGATCTGCATTAAGTAATATGCTGCAAAGATTTGGAGAGGTAAAAGAACATTATTTATGCCATTGAGCATGGATGAGGTAAAGTGTAAGGAGAGTTCTGAAGGATGTGAAGGTGTATGAAAGTAGATCACCCCCTCACTAGACTAGAGAACTGAAAGGATAAGGAGGATAGAAAGTGAAGGAGGGAGTAAAAAGAGATAATGGGAGAGAGCAGGGATAGAGGCCCCTTCTGCCTTCTGCAGTGGCACAGATGTGATAGATTTATGTATTTGAACCATAGAAACAAAACTAAAAGCATGGGATACAAACTACAATAATCAATCTATCATTCTGCCCATCAACAGGCAGGCTGGAAGATGAATATTATATACATGAAACCCAAGTCTGAATAACTTTTTTAATCATGACACTGTGATAAAATAGTAAAAATAAAGAATAAAAGAAACTAGGGCCGTAGGAAAGCACAGCGGTAGGGGAGTTTGCCTTGCATGCGGCTAACCTGGATTTGATCCTGTCCCATATGGTCCCCCGAGCACTGCCAGGAGTAATTCCTCTTAGCATCATCAGGTGTTACCCAAAAAGTTAAAAAAAAGAAACTAGCCTAGAAAAAAAAGATACAGCATAGTAAAAATATCTAGTTTGCCTCTTTGGTGTGTAGTAAGGAAAAAATTTTCAAATTATTATTATATTTGTATAATATTTGTATAACATTTGTATAATTTTATATTAGTATATTACTTTTGAGAAGCAGAGGAAGATAAGTCTGGGTGTGTAATTATTATCAAGAATGGGCAAGCTAACAAGGGTTAATAAGGAGAAATTTTGTGAATATGAGTGAGATGATTAAAGGAGTATATATTAAAATTAGTCTGACAAAAGAACACATATGTATCAGAGAAGCAGTGGGAATGAAACTCTGGGTATTTCACTAATATAAGAAGACATAATGATCAATTAAGAAAGATGACATTATAGTATAGTATGACTGGCATTCAAAATTAGAAGTGGCATGACTTCATTAAAAACTATGTGAATGTACAGAACATAAAGAAGCAAAGATGAGATTTTTTCTCATTGGGATAATCTTGAAAATTAATATACAACTGGTATGAAATAAGAAAGGAACTATATCTAGAAAAAAATGAGATGTTTGCAGAACTTATATATTAATGCTGTTCCTGGATATTTAAAAATAACTATAGTAATGCAAGAGGCATCCACATATAGGAGATCAATGAACAAGTAAAATAATATGGGAATTATTAAAAAAATAAGCTATGAGAAGGGGAATTCTTCCAAAAATTTAATGATGACCCACTGCGAGCCTTTTTCAAACTTTTTCAGGAAAGTGAAGTAACAGAAACATGCCCAAACATTTTTTTGTGAGGCACTTATCACCCTGATACCCAAAAAAAGAGACATCACAGAATAAAAAAGAAAACTATAGACCAATATCCCTGCTACCCGCTCTCCCTTTGCTCAGCTGATCATGAGGTGTCCGGGGGGAAGGTGGGTTCTCGCCCTGTCCCACCATCCCAATAGAACCTCACAAGAAGCCAGAGGAACCCCAACACCATGAATGCAGCCATTTTCAACATCTGGAATCCACAGCTTGTCAGAGCTCCACCCAAGAGATAAGCCGATCTCTCTCCTTGCATCAGTAAATGCACCAACTGAGATCCTTCTTCTGAGAGTATACCACCCACCACCCACGAGCAGAGCCTAGAAAGCTACCCATGTTGTATTTGATAAGCCCCAAACCAGTAACAATTATAGACCACATTCCCATGACCTGAAGGAATGGTCTGAGGCTCTTCATGTTCCTAGAGCGAGCAGATACCCTTTGGTTACACTAGCATGCTATAGGACATATGGAGATGTTACTGGTTACAAATACCATGCCCAAGTAGGAATCATACTGGGAACGCAAGGATGGTTTAACATTTGCAAATAAATCAATGAAAAATTAAAACCATATGATCATATCATTAGATGCAGAGAAAAGATGACAAGTCTGGTGCATGATGATAATAAAAACTCTCCAAAAAATAGGAGTTGAAGGAACTTTCCTCAATATAGTCAACACCATCAGCAAGCATCATTCTTAATTGGTAAAACTAAAATCTTCCCCTAAAGATCAGGGACAAGACAAAGTTGCCCACACTCACCACTTCTATTCAATATAGTGCTGGAAGTACTTGCCATAGCAATTAGGGAAGAAAGAGTAAGGGTATCCAGGTACAAAAGGAAGAAGACAAGTTACCACTACTTGAGAAGACATCATACAACACTTAGAGAACCCTAAAGTCTCTACCAAGATACTGGAAACAGCCGATCTATATACTAGTGACAGATTACAAAATCAACACACAAAACTTCATGGCTTTTCCATATGCAAATAATAATAGAGAAGAAAGTGATATTTTAAAAAAATCAATTAAGTTCAATGGTTTCTCAGAAAACCAAGTAAAATTTGGTGTAGGCAAAAAGTGAAATTCCAATTTAGCTCACAATCCACTCCATCAAAAATATTTGTGAGTCAGTCACTTGTCTTTACTTTGTTTCCGGGCCATACCCAGTGGTGCTTAGGGCTTTCTCCTGGCTCTATGCTTAGGGATCATTCCTGAGCCCAGGGAATGTGCAATGATCAAAACATGGGTTGGACATGGCAAAGCAAGCCTTACGAAGGATTTTTTCTGGCCCTTTATCCCTTGTTAAATAAATTAAAATCTAAAACTTAGTGTAAAGAAATGTTTATTTATAAAAGTTAGAAAAATATTACTTAAATCCATAGATAATATATACCTATGTTAAATATGGAGAAAATTAAAAGGGAATTATGATTGAAAATGACCAGTCGAAATACCGAATATACTGTAGTAGTGTTCACAAAGAGAACTTACTTTTCTAATAAAGTTTGTTCTGTGAAAATTGGCTTGATAATTACGTTTGTGAAGAGGAAATTAAATTTGTTAATTACTTTTATTATAGAAGAAATTAATTATAATAAGGAATTTCCATTTTACAATTGGTTAGAAAAAGTTCAAAGCTAAACTTGTTAAATCACAGAAATTTTACATCTATTTTAAAAAAATATTTTTTCTCTCCTCATTTTGTATGTTTTGTTCAGTAACTCTATGAAACATAGATATTTTAAAGTTAAAACCTAAATTAAGTCCATTGGAAAACAATTGAAACAGGAATAACAAATAAGCAAATAAATAACCTGTACCTAGATCTGCTTAGATTATTTGCATCTTCCCAGGTAATTCTGCTTCTGAAATCATGCATATATGCATGATTTTATTTTGTCTGTGCCAAAACAACAAACCTGATTATGTTACTTTTTCCTGTCTGATCGATGTGTGTATGTAGTGATCTTTTCACAGCAAGACATGCAAATATGTCACTTATTTTAATGAAGACAAATGTTCCTTGAACGTATCATTTTTATCACAACAAACCCCAAATTTATCTAGCATTTTAAGTAGTAACTTATTCTAGCTTAAGTAAATCAACATAGTTGTCTCTGGTTGCTATTCTATCATTGCAATGATGAAACCACTGTAAAAAGTAATTCTATAATGCAGATAAACAATTTACTGATTTCAACTTTGCAACATTGGCAATGTTGTTTTTTTAATATAAGATACAGTTATTACTGAATGTTAACAGTGTGATTGCCCATTGCTTAGATCTGCAAAAGAACAAATGAAGTATTTAAACTCTCATGCTCCACTGACTCTTGATTTCAGAAGAAAATTAAGAATCACTATAAATGCATGTCGGTGTCTTTGCTTCCGTATCAAGATTCATGAATGTACTGGTATCTGCTGAATTTAGACTCATAAAGTTAATTTGCTCTCAATTCCTGTCGTGTTTTTCTACCATTATAAGAAACTGCATTACCTGAGATCACAACCAATGGCAAGGAACTGAAAGTTGCTGAAGATAGCTACAATTTCACTGAATTTACAACTTGGGGTAATGAAGATACTCATACTCTTCAGAAATGAAAAAAAATGTGTACTGTTACTTTACTTTCTTTTAAAACCAAGAGAGATATATTTTGTGCCAAATTATTCCATGAAAGCACCAATAAACAGCAATAAACTCATGTGTAAAGAATGAAAATAAATAACACAAAACCAGAAAGGCAAACTAAGTAGATCCCAAACGTATTTTAGAA